>CM029017.1:203250002-203557265 GCA_016801055.1 Panax notoginseng
GAGGATTTAGAGAAAAAAGAGAACTATAAAAAAAAATTAAAAATTAGTCAAATTTTGATTTTGATCATTTTTATAAAAAATATTACTACTAATTATAAATTTTATTATTTTATAATTAAAATAATGTTGTTTTAGTTCTCATAAACACGTAATGATTGTTACACATTTTGATTTCTAGCAATATCTATTTTTAAATTAAAATAATTGTAATTTTTAAATTCAAACAACAATTACTTTTAAATAAAAAATAGTTACAACGTTCAAAACATGATTTGACTGTTGGAACTTTTAAATTTTAAAATTTAAATTTTAAAATTTAAATTTCAAAATTTAATATTTAAGGAGTCAATATAAGGAACCTGTTGGGTACATAGTGAAAAAATTGAATCCCTTTCCTACAGAATAACCCAATAACACTGCAGAATAAGAATAGAGATAAGAAAACTGTTGTGAATACTCTCATGAGTCCTATTTGTTCAAATTCGTTTCACTATCATTACTTAATTTTGGAATGAATGGCTAAGTTGATAGAGAATAGATATATCATGACTTACCTTTTCATGACTTGCATCATTAATACTCCATCTGTTCCTTAATATATGTCGTTTTAGAGTTGTGCACAAGTATTAAAGAAATGATTGTATAGCATTAACTATAATATCAATTGTCTATTTTGTCCTTGTATTGGAATAAGAGAATATTATTTATTGGACATAAAATAGTGAGAGAACCAAAGTTACATTTAAAACTTGGGATAATATTGAAAACTAAGCAATTAATGCTTATTTGAAATTTTAAAACTACTTATATTAAGGAACAAAAATATTTCTCTAAAACGATTTATATTAAGGAACGGAGGGAGTATATGTTATCGTTAAATAATGATTATGTAATGCTATCATGTTATGCTATATATTATCGCTAACTTACTAGCTGAGCCCACTGATAAAGACAATTTGATAGCTTAATTCTCAATATATATGTTTGTTGGGTTAAACATTTTATCTGTGCTATTGGTCAAACATGATGCTCAATTACTGCATTATGCCCCAGATCATGACCATTGTTCCTATACTTGCATATTATGTTGATTGTGGTATTTGAGTTATCTATTTATGATGATAGAGGTATTTTTTTATTATATCTAGATAATATTATTCTATATCATGTCATCATGTATTTAATTTAGAATTTATGTGAATATTTTATAATAAATTTATGATCATAAAATATCTTACTTTCAGATTCTAAAAGATGATATGATATATTATTAAGGCTTTTAAGTTGTTACATATAAATTATAAATAATATTAATTTTCAAACTTGATTAATATGTTGTTTTAAAAAAATTGAGTTTGATCATAATAATTTACATGTATAAGTGACTCTTTAATTGTTAAAATTAATAATCAACCCAACGGAAGGTTATTAATTGAAATAATTAAAGATTAAGAAAAGTCACATAATGTTATATTTAATAAATGAATATTTTAATTTTACCCAACGAAAAAATTAGAATTAGAATTAGAATTTATTAAATGTAATTTTATTGCATAAGTAACATGCTTATTTTGTTTCTGCCTAACGGTGATACATGGATAAATGTGTTGTGCATTATTTTATGGAGATGTTATCAGTATATTATTAATTGAACCAACGAAAGATTGATAATTATGCACCAACATCTCATTAAAATCTATTTTTGGGTGTTGTAAATAGATTTTATGTAACTAACTGATTGCCCAACAGTTGGTTTTTATTATGATTAATTATTAATTATTATTGTACATTGTGGATTTTTTTTTAGTTTTTTGTAAGCATGCTTATGAATTTGATTATGTTTCAGCATTGTCTTCAACTAATATTTCTCTTTATGTTGCTCATTTGACAACCACTAGATCTCATAAGAAGAATGCTCATAAAAATGGCAAATGTTTTAAGAATAAGGATAAACAAATTTCTACCAAAATAAATAAGGTAAATTATTCAGGTAACAACTCTGAGGCAGGTCCTAAATGTCACTTCTGTAAAAAGCAAGGACATACTCAGAAAGAATGTCCTAAATTCAGAGAATGGTTTGAAAAGAAAAATATATTGTCCTTCAATTATGTAACTTATGAATCCTTTCTAATTGATGTTCCTTCTAATACATGGTGGCTTGACACTGGTGCTATGGTTCACATTACTAATTCATCGCAGAGATTCCTTTAATTTCAAAGAAGACACTCCAAAAAGGGGAAATAACCATTAAAATTGACAATGGAAAGTCTATACAAGTTGAAGTTGTAGGAACTCTTCCTTTAGTTTTAGAGAGTGGTTTCACATTGTATTTATATGATACTTTTTATGTTCCCAGTATGACACGAAATTTAATTTCTGTATCTAAACTTTACATTGATGGATTTTCGTTTAAGTTTGGGAATAATAAAATAATTACTTATCATTACTCTCATGTTATTAGTTCTGGCTCTTTAGAAGGAAACCTATATAAGATAAATTTGAATAATATCTTTGCTGAATCCTTGTTAACAATGAATGTCACAGAAAGTACCTCTAAAACTGGAAATAAGCAAAAACTAGATAATGAGAATTCTTCAAAATTGTGGCATCAACGCTTAGGCTATATTTCAAAAGACAGAATGCAACGTCTTATAAAGGATGGAATTTTTCGTTTACTAGATTTTTCTAATCTTGACTGTTGTATTGAATGTATAAAAGGAAAATTTGTGAAAGGTAATAAGAACGGAGCCACTAGAAGTGGTGCACTTCTTGAGGTGATTCACACTGATATATATATATATATATATATATATATATATATATATATGGACCATTTTCTCCTGGAATTGGTGGACACAAATCTTTCATTACGTTCATTGATGACTATTCTCGTTATACATATATCTACCTGATTGATGAAAAATCTGAATTACTAAATATGTTTAAAACTTTTAAGGCTGAAGTTGAAAATCAACTTGGCCGAAAAATTAAAATAGTGAGATCAGATAGAGACGGAGAGTATTATGGTAAACGCTCTGATACAGGTCATAGTCCTGACCCTTTAGTCTTATTTTGTCAAGAAAATGGTATTGTCACTCAATATACAATGCCTGGTACACCGCAACATAATAGTGTAGTTGAGAGGCGAAATTGTACCCTTATGGATATGGTACATAGTATGTTATGCAATTCTAACTTACATATATTTTTGTGGACTGAGACATTAAAGACAGTTGTTCATATTTTAAATTGGGTTCCTATCAAATATGTCCCTAACTCCTTATAAAATTTGGACATGTAGGAAACCTAGTTTAAAATTGTGACGCCCCCAAAATAGGTATACATCACCCATCTTGAGTCGCCAAATACATGGTACATAATACAAATACAAACTTAATTATACAACATGAGCTGAGAGTTTTTACATGAATATTGTCTCTTAGACAATATCCAAACTCAAATTCAATCCTCATTACATTTATTATCACACTAAATAGTGAGGTCTACTAAAAAAACCATCTCGGATCGTCACTCCATTCCCCGACTAGTCCCTGCTACGTTCTTATTTCCTGAAGAGAACAATGAAAGCAAAAGGGTGAGCTCAACTAGTCTAGTAAGAAATATTATGACTAAGATAATGCATAATAAATTATCTTCAGCCTTCAACAGTGTTAAACTGATAAAATATAATAAACATCAAGTTTAACTGCAGTAGAACAAGCAATCTATTAGAAGAGTCAAGTAGAGTATGATATCTACTTTCTTCTATGATTTAAAAAGTTTATCATCACTTTTATCGCTGAGACTCAGCTTAATAAATAATCCACTTCATCGAATCATCCATGCACTGCGGGCCAAGGATATTCATTAGTATCACGTCCACGAATTATGCATGCACTACGGGCCAAGAATATTCGTGTAATCATCAATGGTCATGATCATGCCAATAACTGTCCATCAATGCACTACGGGTCAATGAGGACTTTTACCAGATCATTTGTGATGCCCCCAAAATAAGTATACATCACCCATTCTGAGTCGCCAAATACATGGTACAGAAATAACTACAACTTTATTAATACAATTGTCAGGCAAAATACGACAACACATAAACTGTGAGTTTAAATACAAATATTGTCTTCTAGACATTATTCAAACTCAAATAAGTCCTCATTATAATTATTGATATTTATTTTACAAAAATAGTGAGGACTACCAAAATAACTTTCTAGAACCATCATTCCATACCCTGACTAGTACTCGATACATTCTCGCCTCCTAAGAAGAAAAATAGAACAAAAAAAAGGGTGAGCTCAACTAGCCCAGTAAAGAACATTATGACTAAGATAATATAGAACAAATTATCGTTAGTCCTCAACAGGGAAAAATTTGATAGAATATAATAGACAACAATTTTCAGATCAATATTCGCAGCGGAAATAACAATTCATTAGAAGAGTTAAGTAGAGAATAAAATCTACTATCATCTATGAATTTAAAAGTCCATCATCAATATTTTATCCCTGTAACATCAATTAATATGCATCTTGAATCAAATATTCATCTTTGCACTATAGGCCAAAGATATTTATCAGTTGGTCATGTTCATCTCAACACACCTGTTCATCTTTGCACTACGGGCCAAAGATATTCATCAGAAAATCATTCATCTTTGCACTAAATGCCAAAGATATTCAGTTATATCATCATTTAGGACTGAGGATGATGAAAAATAATTTTAAAAAAATGAATCCAGTGAGATAAAAGGACAAGGATTAAGGATTCATATTTTAGTTCATCCATGTTTAAAAATACTCTATAATAAACTACTGTGAAGCAAAATTCAAGAATAAAGATCAAAACATGGATACAATCAAAGCTAGTAATCATAATAACAACTTGGACAAAGAACAAAAATTTAATTTTTCTGTGAATAGTGTCGTATACGTGAATAGTGTCGTATATGTGAATAGTAACCTCGACACAAAAAGACAAGAATTTCACAAGAAAAATCTTACCAATATTCTGGCATAATGATATTGAAAGAATAATATCATTTATAAAATAAAATAACATCCCTTACCTCAAAAAGACAGTACTTCTGACTGGAATACTGGATATAGTGCTGAAAAAACTTGCACCGTATAGCAACACTCAAAGTATCAAAATACTCACAAAAATACGCTCGATAATATAGAGAGAGAAAACTTCAGTTTCTGGTGTGATTTTCAATTCTAACCTAAGCACCCTATTTATAGGAAAATGCTTAGAACACCAAAGTAGAAAATTTAATAAAATATTATATTTTTTTAAAATTTCCTACGCCCACGTTGAAAATTTGCATTTAGCTCATTTTACATACTAGTGGGGCCCACCAAAATAATTAAAACTTTTTTCTTAAAAAAAATAATTAAAACTTCAAAAATCAATTATTCCGGAACTTCAATAATTCATAATAAATAGCCTTTTTATCAGAAAAATTCGAATCTTATGTCCATGTCATAGAAAATTCAATTCTCTAAAACTTTGTAAGTTTAAGTTTTTCTAAATTCTAAGCAAAAATTGACGAAAATCCACATACGGATGATTTTATAGGCTATAATCAAATTTCAGTCAAAGATTGGGGTCCACAAACATGAAAAATATGTTTTAAATATTTTTTGTAACAAAAATATTCTTCCTCCTCATTTATTCATATATCCTATATTCATTATAAAAATATCACCATTATTATATTATTATAATATAATAATATATTTAAATGAATTATTTTATCAGAAAAGATAAAATATTAATTTTTTAACAATTGTCACTTTTAAATTTTTTTTTCATCTATATCCACATAAAATAAATATTTTTCTTATCATATAAATCAATAATTAATTATTCACAAATAATATTACAGAATCACAATACTGACAATCAGGCCGTTCCCAGGAAAAAAGGGACTTTCCAATAAGGATTTCTCCTTACTAGAGCGCAATTAGGTGACCAAACCTCTCCTTAGACAGAACTTTCTAGACATTGCCAATAATGCTATCTAATAATATTATTAAACTAATATGATTTATTGATCTGATAATGGAAAATACTGTGTAGTGATAATTATTGAAACAACAATAATATAAAATATCAACGTAGCAATTATTGAATCAATAAAATAAAATATTGAACAGTAATTACTGTAACAATTTGTGAGACCCTAAATTTTATGAAATAAAAGTATTCAATTTTTCTATTTTAGTAAATAGTTAAATTGATAAAAGTTTAAAGTTAAGGGTAATATGTGAATTTTTTTTTTCAAAGTATGCAAGTTGATATAAAATATTCGTTGTGTCGGGGAATATTCGATTAGTCGGAGAATATTCTTTTTATCGGGGAATATTCGTACGACGGTACAATCATTGGTGGACCCCACAACGGAATTATTGTCAGATTGAGAAAACGACAAAAATATTTTTATGAAAATAACGGCGGAAGTTTTACCGTTAACTGTTGAAACACCCGGTGTTAAAAGTACAGTAATACGCGTGGTTGCATAGTAGCACACGGTATTAATTATTGATGCTTACGTGAGAAGTCACTCAATTTTGTTGTATTAGTATTATTAATATAATAAAACAGAAAAGCTTTTTATATAAAACAGAATACTTTTATAAAGTTATTCGTTTTATTAGGCTAATAGTAAATTTTTTTTATATAAAACAGAATACTTTTATAAAGTTATCTGTTTTATTAGATAATAATTAAAATATATTATATTTTATTATGCATAATTTTTGTATAGTGCCTGCATAGTGTTTGCATAGTAAAATCTTTTATAAAGTTATTCGTTTTATTAGATTATAAATAGAATATATTATATTTTATTTAAAAGATTTTGCTTTAAATATGGACCGTCCGATTAAAAGTAAATCAATCTGGATCGTTCATGAATTAGTTACTATGCAGTCCATTCTTCTATAAATAGAAGCTCATTCTTTCATTATTTCTTACGAATTCACTGAAACTCTAGAGAGAGAAACTATAGAGAGACTTCTTCTTCTATTATCTTAAGCGTATTTATTTAGAGTTTAAGAAAGCTTTGAGCGTAGTGCAAGTTTTCTTCGAGTATATCCTCGCCCTACCAGACGGAATACTCTTCTTTCAAAGGTAAGGGATATTATTTGTTGTACTCATAAAGGGTATTCTTTCTTTCTTATTCATGAAGAGAACTTCTGTTATTCTATTCTTTATTATTCTGATGGAATAACCTGTATACGCAGGCTACCCTATACTTGGTGAAATTCTTCTGTTATTATATTTTTATTATTCTGTTGGAACATCCTGTCTGTGCTTTACGCCGGACCTGGTTCCATTATTTATTATTCTGTCAGAATATCCTGTCTGTGCTTTATGTCGGACCTGGTTCCATTATTTATTATTCTGTCGGAATATCCTGTCTGTGCGTTTACGCCGGACCTGGTTCCATTATTTATTATTCTGTCGGAATATCCTGTCGGTGCATTTACGCATGACTTGGTTCCACTATTTATTTTTCTGTTGGAATAATCTGTCTGTGCGGTCTATCGCATGCCTGGTGATTTCTTTTGTTATTCCATTCTTTATTATACTCAGTTGGTTAAAGTTTTGACTTTTATACTCCATGAAATTAGTGAAATATCCTTGATATTTGCGATTCATCCAGTATCTTTTCATAGAAGTATTCTTCTGAGCATTTTTGAATTTTACTCCACAAAGCAGTATCATGTTGACAATTTGGACGTTATTGATTCCTGGATAAATTAATTCT
Source organism: Panax notoginseng (assembly GCA_016801055.1). Classification (NCBI taxonomy): domain Eukaryota; kingdom Viridiplantae; phylum Streptophyta; class Magnoliopsida; order Apiales; family Araliaceae; genus Panax; species Panax notoginseng. The sequence continues at coordinate 203,257,795 of CM029017.1, forward strand.
TGAACTTGTTTTATTGAATTATTATGTCATTGTCATCATCCTCATGTTTATATTATGTTGAAAGTCATCTGTGACCAGTAGTGCATAGATGGATTTGGTATGATTATGACCAGGGATTATTCGGTATAATCATGACCGTAATGTTACAAATGATGTGAAAAAGTCTTCATTGGCCCGTAGTGCATTGATGGATAGTTTTTGGTATGATTATGGCTATGCATTCTCTTCGGCCAAGGGTGCAAAGATGAATTATTTTATGGCATGATCAGGACCGTTGATGAAAACACGATTATCTTTGACCCGTAGTGCATGGATAATTAATGGTCGAGATACTAATGAATATCCTTGGCCTGTAGTGCAGGGATGATTCGATGATGTGGATTAATTATTGAGCTGAGTCTCAGCGATGAAATATTAATTCATGGATGTGATAATAATAAATATCTTTGGCCGTAGTGCATGGATAATTCATGGATGTGATACTAACGAATATCCTTGGCCGTAGTGCATAGATAATTCGAAGGTATGGATTATTTATTAAGCTGAGTCTCAGCGATAAAATATTGGTTATACACTTTTAATTTGTAGAAGATAGTAGATATCATGATCTACTTGACTCTTCTAAAATACAGTTGTATGTCTTTGGCCGTAGTGCAAAGATGAATTTATTAGTATGATTATGAACAAGAATTGTTATTTGGTATAACCATGATTTTTGATGTTTCAGGTGAATATAGGTGATGAAAATTATCTTCGTCTTGGGTGCGAAGAGGAATTTAGAATCACAATTATGATTATGAGTTATTCATATAATTGTGGACAGGAATTGTTAATTGATGTTACAGGGATAAAACATTATTGGTAGACTTTTAACATGGAGAAGATAATAAACCTAATGGTCTATTTGACTCTTCTAATGGATTGCTCGTTCCGCTGCAGCTATGGTTGAAAAGTTTTATCAGCTACCATATGTAAGACCCCAAATTATTAATAAATGAAATTTAAATTCCTCTATTTATTATTTTGAAATAGTAAGGGTTGATTTGAATAATGTGGTTAGTTATGGGTAAAATGCGTAAATATTTTAAATAAGCAAGTGGTTATAAAATATTTATTGTTGTCGGGGAATATTCGATTGGTCGTGGAATATTCTTACTGTCGGAGAATATTCGTACGACGGCGCAGTCTTTTGTGGGTCCCATAACGGAAAGCGATTGGATGAAGAAAACGACAAAAATAAGTTGTTTATAAATAACGGCATAGTTGTTACCGTTAATACTGTTGGAATACCCGGTGGTTAAAACACAGTAATACGCGTTGTTACACAGTAGCACACGGTATTGCACCAATTATTGATTCTTACGTAAGAAGGCATTACTCAATAATTGTTACAGTAATTACTGTTCAATATTGTATTTTATTGATTCAATAATTGCTGCGTTGATATTTTATATTACTGTTATTTTAATAATTGTCACTACACAGTATTTTCTATTATCGGAACAATAATTCATATTATCTGAATAATATTATTAGATAACATTATTGACAATGTCTAGAAAGTTCTGTCTAAGGAGAGGTTTGGTCATCTAATTGCGCGCCAGTAAGGAGAGATCCTTATTGGAAAGCCCCCTCTTTCCTGGGAACGGCCTGGTTGCCAGTACTGTGGTTCTATAATATTATTTGTGTATAATTAATTATTAATTTATATGATGAGAAAAATAGTGATTTTATGTGGATATAGATGGAGAAAATATTTAATGTGACAATTGTTGAAAATTAATATTTTATCTTTTTCTGATAAAATAATTCATTTAAATATATTATTTTAATAATATATTGATGGTGGTATTTTTACAATGAATGTGGGATATATGAGTATATGAGGAGGAAGAGTATTTTTGTGGCATTAAATGATTAACACATGTTTTGTGTGTTGGTGGACATAATTCTTGACCGAAAATTTATTATTGACGGTAAAATCGCCCGTTTGTGGATTTCGGTCAATTTCTGTTTAAAATTTGGAAAAACTTTCTTCTGTAAAGTTGTAGAGAATTGAATTTTCTATAAAAACTTGCGCGATTCGAATTTTCTGATAAAAGGGCTATTTATTATGAATTATTGAAGTTCTGAAGTTCCGAAATAATTGATTTTTGGAAGTTTTATTTATTAGTTTGGAGAAAAACGTTTTTTGTATTTTGTTGGACATCATTAACATGTGTGGCTGGTGTTTTTGACCAAAGGTGGGCTAAGGAAAATTTGTATAATTATATTAATATTATATTTAATTTTCTGCTTTGGTGTTCTAAGCATTTTCCTATAAATAGGGTGCTTAGGTTAGAATTAAAAATCACACCAGAAACACAAGTTTCTCTCTATTTCTCTCTCTATATCGAGCGTATTCTTGTGAGTATTTGATACTTTGAGTGTTGCTATACGGTGCAAGTTTCCTTCAGCACTATATCTAGTATTCCAGTCAGAAGTACCGTCTTTCCGAGGTAAGGGATGTTATTTCTTCTTAAATGATATTATTTTCTTCAATATCATTATGCCGAAGTATTGATCTGAATTTTTATCAAATTTGAAACTTTTCATGTCGGAGTTACTATTCATGAGTTACTATTCATGAGTTACTATTCACGAGTTACTATTCACGAGTTACTATTCACCGACAAATGAAATTTCCTTTTTTTCGTCTAAATATCTATTCTGGATACTAGCTTTGATTGTATCCATGTTTTGATCATTCTTGAATTTTACTCTACTATGATTATTTATGAGGTATTTTTGGACATGAAATAGCTGAAATACGAATCCTTAATATTTATTATTTTATTTCACTGAATTCGTTTCCTTTAAAATATTTTTCATCATCCTCAGTCCTAAATGATGATATAATTGAATATCTTTGGCCTGTAGTGCTAAGATTAATGATTTCTGATGAATATCTTTGGCCCGTAGTGCAAAGATGAACAGGTGTTGAGGTGAACATGACCAACTGATGAATATCTTTGGCCTGTAGTGCAAAGATGACTATTTGATTCAAGATATTTATTGATTGATGTTACAGGGATAAAATGTTGATGTTGGGCTTTTAAATTCATAGATAATCGTAGATTTCATTCTCTACGTAACTCTTCTATGAATTATTAATTTTCGTTGCGAATATTGATTTAAAACTTGTTGTCTATTGTATTCTATTAAATTTTTTCCTGTTGAAGACTAACGATAATTTGTTGTATATTATCTTAGTCATAATATTCTTTACTGGGCTAGTTGAGCTCACCCTTTTCCTTGTTGTTCCATTTTCTTCTCAGGAGGCGAGAATGTAGCGAGTACTAGTCGGGGTGTGGAATGATGGTTCAAGACAGTTATTTTAGTAGTCCTCACTATTTTATAAAATAGTGTATCAATAAGTATAATGAGTTCTTAGTTGAGTATGAATACTGTCTAGATGACAATATTTGTATTTAAACTCACAGTATATGTGTTGTCGTATTTTGCACGACAATTGTAATAATAAAGTTGTAGTTATTCTCTGTACCATGTATTTGGCGACTCAGAATGGGTTGGATGGATTGGACCTATTTTGGGGGCGTCACAGTTGGTATCAGAGCTTAGGGATATGATCTCTGGCGGAGATTGGGGAATAGAACTAGGAGGGGGGAGACGAGTAAATCCTTCGCTAGTGTGTCCTACCTAAGCTTATTTGTTGGTCGGTCATAATATAGGGATATTATGTGATATGTTAATTTGTTAAATTAACCTTTGTTTTATGGCAGTTTTTGAGAATGTCGACTGAGAATGTTAACAGTGGGGTAAATGAGACGGTGGAGATGCCTATACTCACCAACGAGGAGAACGTGCAACAGGCTGGCAATGTTCCTCCTGTGAACAACACCACTGAGCAGACGATGAACGATGAGATGTTTAGAAGCTTTTTGCAGTTCATGCAAAATCAGACGAAGGAGACTCGTGTTCAAAATACAGGAGGAAATGATAGCAATTCACGGTTTGTCACGGCTAAGCAGTTCAAAGAGTTGGGACCACCAGAATTTAAGGGAAAGTCAGATCTGATCATGGCAGAAATGTGGGTCATGCAAATTACCAAGATATTCGATGTCTTGGGATGCACGGAGGAACAGAAGGTTCCATTTGCCACCTTTATGTTTCGTGGCGAGACAGACTACTGGTGGGAGTCTGTGAAACCGACCCAGCCTGCCGCACTCAGCATGTCTTGGGATACGTTTCAGAAACTATTCAATGACAAGTACTTTCCTGAAAGTATTCGTCATATGAAGGAGGTAGAGTTTATTAGACTAGAGCAGAATAACATGACGGTGTCCCAGTACGAGGCGAAATTTGCAGAGTTGTCCAGGTTTGCACCTCATTTGGTGGAGAATGAGGAACGTATGACGCGGATGTTTCTGAGAGGTTTGAAACCCGGCATACGTCAATATCTCATTTCTCATAAATTTTCTCTCTATTCAGATGTTGTCAACAGGGCTCAATTATTAGAGCGAGATAACGAGTACGGTCAATCGAGGGACCACAACCAGGATCATACCGGTGACAGCAGTCATCAGAACAATGATAACCAGCGGAGAAAGAAGAATACAGACAAGAACGGTAACCACTCTGGTGGTAATCGTGGCCATGAATATAGAAGAAGCGAGTCGGGAGGAGATTTTAAAAAGAGGAGATTCAACAATGATAATACGAAGACGTTAGCACCAGCAGCAACTGGTTCCAAGGGAGGAGAACGACCCCCAGTCATATGTTATAAGTGCGGAAAAGAAGGACATATCAGCCCAAACTGTCCACAACAGTTAAAGGTATGTTATAACTGTGGAAAGGAAGGACATATCGCTCGAGATTACACTGTAGAGAAACCAAGTCCAACGGGGGTGGTGACTCAAAAAGTTGTCCCAAAAAAGTCAAAGTCAACGGTTCCTGGAAGAGCGTTTTTCGTGACTGGTCAGAATGCGAGGAACCCGAACGAAGTTATTACGGGTTAGTTAATTATAAATTTTTGCGAAGTCTATACCTTATTAGATACCGGTTCTACCCATTCATTTATTTCTCCTGCTTATACTCAACGTTTAAAATTGACTCCGGAGAAAATTAGACTTTGACTTATCTGTTGAAACTCCGTTAGGAGAAACTTTCGTTACATCCACTGTTAATAAATCTTGTTTGATCCAAGTTGGCACCATCACATTACCTGTTGATCTTATCCCTTTAAAGATACTTGCTTTTGATGTGATTTTAGGAATTGATTGGTTAACTACTCATCATGCCAAAATTGATTGCTTTCGTAAGGTTGTTAGTTTTCATATTCCTAAGCAACCTGTTATTCAAATTCAAGGAACCAAACCATTGAAGTCAAACTCTTTCATATCAAGCCGTAAAGTCATTCGTTTATTGAAAAACGGATGTCAAGCTTTCTTAGCCATGTCATGGACTGAACAAAAATACGTCAGATTTGAATGATATTTCTATTGTTAGTAAATCCCTGACGTATTTCCTGAAGAATTTATTGGCCTACGCGTGATATTGAATTTTGTATCACTTTGAATCTGGTACAAAACTCACTTCTAAAATCTCATATCGAATGACTCCTATTGAACTTCAGGAGTTAAAAACCTAACTGTAGAAGTTTGTACCCGAGCCTCTATCTGGTGACTTCCTTTGTGGAATGCACTGAAGCCAGACTCTCCGTAGGGGATACCATATTCGTGTGGTAGTAAACTGATAGGTGTCATTGTGACGTGCTATCCAAGATAGGGATATGAGTCATAGTTGAGAGCAACCTAAGTCAGTAATCGAAATACATAGCTTTCTAGGCTTAGCTGGTTATTATCGGAGATTTGTAAAAGGATTTTCTCGAATCGCTACCCCGTTAACTCAGCTGACTCGGAAGGATATCAAATTCGTATGGAGCGAAGAATGCGAGAAGAGTTTCCAAGAGCTTAAGAGGAGACTCATTTCGGCACCTGTTCTGACAATACCATCTGGTTCGGATGGATTTGTTATCTATAGCGATGCTTCAGGCAAAGGGTTAGGATGTGTTCTCATGCAACGTGGGAAAGTCATAGCCTATGCCTCGCGACAACTTAAAGAATATGAGAGGAATTATCCTACTCATGATCTAGAGTTGGCAGCAGTCGTTTTCGCACTAAAGATCATGATGGAGGCACACAATACACCATTTGCAATCCATCCTGGAAGTACTAAAATGTATCGTGATTTTCGACATACATTTTGGTGGAACAATATGAAGAGAGAGATTGCAAAGTTTATCTCGAGGTGTTTAACTTGTCAACGTGTAAAGGCGGAGCATCAAGTACCAAAGGGTCCATTGCAACCACTTGAGATTCCGAAATAGAAGTGGGAACACATTACCATGGATTTCGTTACGGGTCTTCCCACGGTTTCTCAAGGCATAAATGCTATTTGGGTTATAGTTGATAGATTAACCAAGTCTGCTCATTTCTTGCTGATACGGAAGACTTATTCCCTTGAACGTCTTGCTAGTATGTACGTGAATGAGATTGTAAGGTTGCATGGCATGCCAGTATCCGTAGTTTTGGATCGTGACCCAAGATTCACTTCAAGATTTTGGGTTAGCTTGCAAAAAGCTATGGGCACGGATTTACGGTTTAGTTCGGCATACCATCCTCAAACGGACGGGCAATCAGAGATGACTATTCAAACTCTTGAAGATCTATTAAGACTTTGTGTCCTAGATTTCAAAGGAAGTTGGGATAAGTACCTACCATTGGTGGAATTCTCCTACAATAACAGTTATCAGGCAAGTATAGGTGTGGCTCCCTTTGAAGCATTGTATGGACGAAAGTGTCGCTCTCCAGTATGTTGGGATGAGGTGGGAGAAGCAGTGTTGTTGGGACCAGAGTTGGTACGAATGACTACAGAGAAGATCCAAACGATTCGACAACGTATACAAACGGCACAGGATCAACAAAAGAGTTATGTGGATCTTCATCGAAAGGACGTGGAATTTGACATTGGGGATCATGTATTATTACGTGTAGCTCCATGGAAAGGAGTTACAAGATTTGGGAAGAGAGGAAAGCTCAATCCACGATTTATTGGTCCATTTCAGATTCTTGACCGAGTTGGAAATGTGGCCTATAGACTTGCGTTACCTCCAAGTATGTCTCGTGTTCATAACGTTTTTCACATATCTATGCTTCGTAAATATGTGAAAGACCCAAACCACGTTATTGAGTTAGAACCAGACGAGATAGCCGAAGACTTAACGTACGAGGAGGTACCTGTCAAGATCTAGGATAGGAAGGAGCATGTCCTACGCACGAAGGTCATACCACAAGTTAAAATTTTGTGGAGAAACCATGCTATTGAGGAAATGACCTGGGAGTTGAAAACGGAAATGAAAGCGAGGTATCCTCATCTTTTCGAAACACCAGGTACGTACGTCAATTTCGAGGACGAAATTTCATAAGGAGAGGAGGTTGTAAGACCCCAAATTATTAATAAATGAAATTTAAATTCCTCTATTTATTATTTTGAAATAGTAAGGGTTGATTTGAATAATGTGGTTAGTTATGGGTAAAATGCGCAAATATTTTAAATAAGCAAGTGGTTATAAAATATTTATTGTTGTCGGGGAATATTCGCTTGGTCGTGGAATATTCTTACTGTCGGAGAATATTCGTACGACGGCGTAGTCTTTTGTGGGTCCCATAACGGAAAGCTATTGGATGAAGAAAACGACAAAGATAAGTTGTTTATAAATAACGGCATAGTTGTTACCGTTAATACTGTTGGAATACCCGGTGGTTAAAACACAGTAATACGCGTTGTCGCACAGTAGCACACGGTATTGCACCAATTATTGATTCTTACGTAAGAAGGCATTACTCAATAATTGTTACAGTAATTACTGTTCAATATTGTATTTTATTGATTCAATAATTGCTGCGTTGATATTTTATATTACTGTTATTTTAATAATTGTCACTACACAGTATTTTCTATTATCGGAACAATAATTCATATTATCTGAATAATATTATTAGATAACATTATTGACAATGTCTAGAAAGTTCTGTCTAAGGAGAGGTTTGGTCATCTAATTGCGCGCCAGTAAGGAGAGATCCTTATTGGAAAGCCCCCTCTTTCCTGGGAACGGCCTGGTTGCCAGTACTGTGGTTCTATAATATTATTTGTGTATAATTAATTATTAATTTATATGATGAGAAAAATAGTGATTTTATGTGGATATAGATGGAGAAAATATTTAATGTGACAATTGTTGAAAATTAATATTTTATCTTTTTCTGATAAAATAATTCATTTAAATATATTATTTTAATAATATATTGATGGTGGTATTTTTACAATGAATGTGGGATATATGAGTATATGAGGAGGAAGAGTATTTTTGTGGCATTAAATGATTAACACATGTTTTGTGTGTTGGTGGACATAATTCTTGACCGAAAATTTATTATTGACGGTAAAATCGCCCGTTTGTGGATTTCGGTTAATTTCTGTTTGGAAATTGGAAAAACTTTCTTCTGTAAAGTTGTAGAGAATTGAATTTTCTATAAAAACTCGCGAGATTCGAATTTTCTGATAAAAGGGCTATTTATTATGAATTATTGAAGTTCTGAAGTTCCGAAATAATTGATTTTTGGAAGTTTTATTTATTAGTTTGGAGAAAAACGTTTTTTGTATTTTGTTGGACATCATTAACATGTGTGGCTGGTGTTTTTGACCAAAGGTGGGCTAAGAAAAATTTGTATAATTATATTAATATTATATTCAATTTTCTACTTTGGTGTTCTAAGCATTTTCCTATAAATAGGGTGCTTAGGTTAGAATTAAAAATCACACCAGAAACACAAGTTTCTCTCTATTTCTCTCTCTATATCGAGCGTATTCTTGTGAGTATTTGATACTTTGAGTGTTGCTATACGGTGCAAGTTTCCTTCAGCACTATATCTAGTATTCCAGTCAGAAGTACCGTCTTTCCGAGGTAAGGGATGTTATTTCTTCTTAAATGATATTATTTTCTTCAATATCATTATGCCGAAGTATTGATCTAAATTTTTATCAAATTTGGAATTTTTCATATCGGGGTTACTATTCATGAGTTACTATTCACGAGTTACTATTCACGAGTTACTATTCACCAAAAAATGAAATTTCCTTCTTTTCGTCCAAATATCTATTCTGGATACTAGCTTTGATTGTATCCATGTTTTGATCATTCTTGAATTTTACTCTACTATGATTATTTATGAGGTATTTTTAGACATGGAATAGCTGAAATACGAATCCTTAATATTTATTATTTTATTTCACTGAATTCGTTTCCTTTAAAACATTTTTCATCATCCTCTGTCCTAAATGATGATATAATTGAATATCTTTGGCCTGTAGTGCAAAGATTAATGATTTCTGATGAATATCTTTGGCCCGTAGTGCAAAGATGAACAGGTGTTGAGGTGAACATGACCAACTGATGAATATCTTTGGCCTGTAGTGCAAAAATGACTATTTGATTCAAGATATTTATTGATTGATGTTACAGGGATAAAATGTTGATGATGGGCTTTTAAATTCATAGATAATCGTAGATTTCATTCTCTACGTAACTCTTCTATGAATTATTAATTTCCGCTGCGAATATTGATTTAAAACTTGTTGTCTATTGTATTCTATTAAATTTTTCCCTGTTGAAGACTAACGATAATTTGTTGTATATTATCTTAGTCATAATATTCTTTACTGGGCTAGTTGAGCTCACCCTTTTCCTTGTTGTTCCATTTTCTTCTCAGGAGGCGAGAATGTAGCGAGTACTAGTCGGGGTGTGGAATGATGGTTCAAGACAGTTGTTTTAGTAGTCCTCACTATTTTGTAAAATAGTGTATCAATAAGTATAATGAGTTCTTAGTTGAGAATGAATACTGTCTAGATGACAATATTTGTATTTAAACTCACAGTATATGTGTTGTCGTATTTTGCACGATAATTGTAATAATAAAGTTGTAGTTATTCTCTGTACCATGTATTTGGCGACTCGGAATGGGTTGGATGGATTGGACCTATTTTGGGGGCGTCACACCATATGTTCTAAATCTCTAATTTATTAATGATGAAGGCTATTGATGATGTAAATTAGCTTTAATTATGATATTCTTTACTGGGCTAGTTGAGCTCACCCTTTTGCTTTCATTGTTCTATTCAGGAAGTGAGAACGCAACAGGGACTAGTCGGGGAACGGAGTGACTGTCCAGATGATATCATTAGTAGTCCTCACTATTCTATGAAATAGTGTGATAGCTGTGGAGGTTCTCCCTAAATAGTATAGAAAAGTATGTTGTATTCTATACATCATTTAGTCGTTATATTTGGTGAATCAAATAGGGTGAGGCGAACCCAACTTTGGAAGGGTGTTTTGCCACTATCATACAAGATGTCTAATGACATACAACCTCGTGTTCTCATAGGACATGGTTGTGCACATCCACTTGCTGAATATATCTACGAGCACTATCTATATGATCTTGGAGTTTATTTGAAGTATAATTTTCACTTGGAGACAACGGAGATATTTATATGTTAAGAGAAGACTCACCATTAGAAAGAAGATGATAGTAATGTTCTTATTTTTATTTGGGGACTTTTGGGTCAACCAAGGATAATTCTGTAGATATATGATATCTATCATAACCTAGACGCATGGCCTCCCATGTACGAAGGTTTTCTTGAGCACTTTCCAAATATTTTAATTTCTAAAACATTTTTTGACTATACTTTTATGTAAAGTATCATTGTAAGGTTGTGGTCGAGGTACCATGAGAGTTACATATATTTGTATTAAAACTCATAGTTAACTGTAGTCGTATTCTATACGACAGCTCAACAGTTGTATAAATGAAGTTGTATTTGAATTTTGTACCATGTTTCTGGCGACTCAGAATGGGTGATGTATATCTAATTTTGGGGGTGTCACACAATTATTGAGTAGTGACTTCTTACGTAAGAATCAATAATTGATGCAATACTGTGTGCTACTGTGCAACACCGCGTATTACTGTGCTTTAACCATCGGGTATTCTAACAGTATTAGCGATAACAACTACGCCGTTATTTATAAAAACTTATACTTGTCGTTTTCTTCATCTAATCGCTTTCCGTTATGGGGCCCACACAAAGCTGCGCCGTCGTACGAATATTCCCCGACAGTACGAATATTCCACGACCAAATGAATATTCCCCGACAACAAGAATATTTTATAACCACTTGCTTATTTAAGATTTTTGCGCATTTTACCCATAACTTACCACATTAATCAAATCAACCCTTATTATTTCAAAATAATAAATAGAGGAAATTCAATTTCATTTATAAAAAGTTGGGGTCTTACATCATTTGTAACATTACGGGTCATGATTATACCGAATAATTCCTGGTCATAATTATACCAATCAACAGTCCATCTATGCACTATGGCCCAAAGATGACTTTCATAATAATATAAGCATGAGGATGATGACAATGATATAAGAATTTAATTAAATGAAAACAAATGATAAATTTTTAAAAATTTATTATTTAATTTATCTAGAATTCAAAAACTGTTAGAGTTAGTGCCTTAGAGGCCAATTATTTGATATAATTGCTTAACATTTCGATATTATATTTGATTGAATAAATGAATGATTTTATTATAGTTTTATTTACTGCGTTATATAAATGTTAACATAATAAAATTCCTTAGAATAGTGATACAAATTATATAGTTTCAAGTATGTGACTTGAACATGAGATTATATAATTACAATTAGTATCATTGCTCTTAAATGTCCCTAGTCGAGTATCATTGTTGATGGGACAACAATGATGCATTGAGACTAGTATATGAATTGACTGATGACCAAATCTCATTGGTCATAAATATATGAGATATTAAATCAATGCATAGGTACGTGTTAGAGAACGATGTACTAGACAGACCCACCATGAGAATTCTATGTGGAGCATTATGCGAAGTGTCATTAGCGATTCTCAAAGTGACAATGATGTAATGATCCTCCGACCTGAAATCACTATATTACTACACAGAAATTTATTGGGTACATCATGAATCGTGTGATGAATATGAGTGATCTAGATGGAATTTAACCCTCCTATATATTAGGGGTGATATCCATAGGCCTCTTGATTGAGTAGGACTATGAAATGCATAGCCATGCTCAAATAGTGATTTGTTTCATATAGTCTACTCATTGATTAAAAAAAACTCAGATTAAATTATGAAGAGTATGACACATTCCATGACTCGAGTTTAATCTAGGATATTAAGGTTAAAAGAATTAAATTACATTGCAACATTGGTCACGAAAAGGTTGTATCGAATCATCGATTTTATTATTACTTGGGTAACAGTGATGCATTACTAGATGTCGCTCACCGTTTATAATTTTATAATATGATTTTAAAATTATTGTCAACGTAATAATAACTTATAGGGTCACACACATAGAACGTAATTAAAAGGGAATTAATTTAAATTGTAAAGATTTAAATATGTCGATATGATTGATAGTATTTAAATTACGAATTTAAATTAATAGGATAATTTATATATAGGTATATTAATTAAGTAAGACTTAATTAAGATATATATATATATATATATATATATATATATATATATATATATATATATAATTTGGATTTTATGCAATTAGGTTTTTGATTAATTCCTTTTAACTGCTATATATATGATATATAGCAGCCATTTAGGTAATATATCATTAACCAAAACCCTAGCCGCTCTTAGAGAGAGACTAGAGAAAACAGTTTCAAAAATCCTCATCCTTGGTGGCTAGTACCGCGGTTCCTTTTTCCTGTAGATCGTACAACGATTCGTGGGACGTTTGTGTGGATACCGTAGAGGCGCAGTTCATTTGGATTGCGTTGGAGATTCGACTGCATCGATTCTAGCTTCAATAATCGGTATAATCTCTTACACACTGAATTAATTTCTGTTTCACATGGATCCTGTTTGGGTTTTGAATTTTGTTTTGTTCAATTTGTTTTTCGCTGTGCATTGCCTTGATGTGCCGAAAACCCCAACAGTGGTATCAGAGCTACTTGCGAAACGATTAATTCAGATTACGTGTTTTATTGTTTTCGATATATATGATATTTGATGATACAATTTTACCGATCTGAAATTGATTATATTGTTTTCGATATATATGATATATGATGATACAATTTTACCGATCTAAAATTGAATATATAATATTCTGTAATCGGCATATTCTGGTATTATGAATATCAGTAATAGATATGCATGTATATGAAGTTCTGTTAATTGTATCTTAAATGGCGTAATAACAGTATACAACTTCTGTTCTAATTGGATTAGAAGCATGAAAATTCGATTTAATATGATTAATTGAAACTGGACATATATGACATGTACTGGGTGTATTGTAATTATGAGTATTTTGGTAGATTAAATATATGATTCTGAAACTGTTTCAGAGATTCGTATGGAAAAATTCTACAATACAGATTGGAGACCCCCTCTTGGACCCCCCCGTCGTAACGCACGTTGGTCGTGACCCCTATATTTTATATATTATTTTCTTTAATTATATATACATTATTATGTGCTTATTGTGATATACATGGTGCACAGTTATGACCTTTTGACCCATAGGTTAGTGGTTTTTAGTTTTTGAAATACGGCTTGCATGTTGTGCCTTTCTATAAATTCTAATGTAATATTCTCTTCTCAGCTAAATCCCCTCGAATGTAACTCGAGGTTTCTTTATGTCATGTAATAATCTATAATTATGAAGATGACAAGATGAAGAACATGATGGAAAGATGATGATGGAGAGGAGGCACATGCATGAGGAAGATCCAAGCAAGCTACTAATTTTAAGAACTTTTACCACTTTAGATTGACCTTCAATCTTTCATTAGCTTGAAAAGATTGACAGTGGATTGGGCCATAACTGTGACACCTTTTATTTTACACTTTATTTATGCTTGTATACGATATGATATGATAAATAATGTGCATGCTTAATAAGATTAAAATTGGTGAGATCTAAATTTATTAATAAAATCCCTCATTAAATTATTAAGTCTAAATCAGATGCCTTCCAATGAATAACACTCATCAAGACCTTGATCAATAGATGTAGGTGTGCCAAAGCAAAGTACCCTATTTATCTAGGTAAGATACGATAGGATAATTGTGATAACCAAACTATTAAAATCATTGGGCCCGACTTAACTAAGTTATCTCAATAGGATTGTGGACTTAGAGGCATGGAGTTTGGTTGGTACCATTAGATGGACTAGAAACAAATGTTGTTTACCAAACTATCCAAGAGTTATATATGATATAATTGACAAGGGGTTGTCTACCTAAATAATTGTGTTTTAAGAGATTAGCCAAAGCTAACTTAAGGCATAATGAAATATGGATCTTGGCTCACTAGAAAGATTTAATAGAAAATACTTTTCCGAATTAATGGTGAGGGCTATTAATTTGAATAAAATAGTGGGAGGTATAGTTTAAATGTACTATTATCAATTATATAATATCATAAATTCTACAATTTGACTTATTATTTTGCACTTATAAATTGTAGATATCAATGGCAAACAATAACAACACTAATAGTCTTTCACTACGATCAGTCATTGAGAAGGAAAAGCTGAGTGGAATTAATTTTCTTGACTGGCATAGGAATTTGAGGATTGTCCTCAAATAAGAGCGCAAGCTATATGTCCTTGATGGGCCCATTCCTGCAGCACCAGCTAACACTGCACCACGTGCAGAGCATAATGCTTACAAGAAGCATCAAGATGATGCTCTGGACGTGAGTTGTCTCATGCTAGCAACTATGAACACTGAGCTTCAGAAGCAACATGAGTTGATGGATGCTTATGAGATGATCGAGCATCTCAAGAAATTGTTCGAAGGGCATGCTCGACAGGAAAAGTATGATACAAGCAAAGCGTTGTATCACAGCAAGATGGGTGAACGTGATCCAGTTGGTCCACATGTGCTGAAAATAATTGGGTATATTGAGTACCTTGATAGGTTGGATTTTCCAATCACTCCGGAAGCCCAAACTGATCTTGTTTTGCAATCTTTGAACAGCAGGTACTCTCAATTTGTTATGAATTATCTTATGAATGAAATTGAGAAACCACTTACTAAGTTGTTGAGCATATTAAGAACTATCGAGAACAACATGAAAAAGGCAGGACCCGCTCCCATAATGATGGTGCAAAAGGGGAATGCTTAGGGAAATTCGAAAGGCAAGAAAAGGATAGGATCTAAATCTGGTGCCAAACCCAATTTCAAAACTAAACAGGCTTTAAAACCTAAAGGTGGAGTGGCTAAAGAAGGTGATTGTCACTTCTATGGAAAACCTGGACACTGAAAGAGGAATTGTCATGCTTATTTGGAAAAAGTGAAGAAAGTAAAGGAAGTGCGACTTCTTATTCAGGTATATATGTTATAGAAGTCAACTTGTCTAGTTCTACATCATGGGTATTGGATACTGGATGTGGTTCTCACATTTGTGTTAATGTGCAGGAATTCCGAAGGAGTAGGACTTCGGCAAAAGGAGAGGTTGACCTACGAGTTGGGAATGGAGCAAAGGTTGATGCACTAGTCGTAGGAACTTATCATTTATCTTTGCCCACTGGGCTAGTATTAGAATTAAAGGATTGTTATTATGTGTCTGCTATAAGCAAAAAAATTATTTATGTTTCATGTTTGGACAAGAAAGGTTTTTCATTTATAATAAAGAACAACCGTTGTTCGTTTTACTTAAATGATATATGCTATGGTGTTGCACACTTGTTTAATGGTTTCTATATTCTTGACTTAGAAATGTCTATGTATAACATAAATACAAAACGATTTAAATCAAATGATTCAAATCCGACATATCTCTAACACTGTCGTTTAGGCCATATAAATGAGAAACGTATATCCAAACTTTATAAAGATGGGTTTTTGGATTTGTTTGATTTTGAATCATATGAGAAATGCGAGTCTTGTTTATTAGGCAAGATGACTAAAGCCCCTTTCACTGGACATAGTAAATGGGCTAGCGATGTATTGGGACTTACACATAGTGATGTATGTGGACCCATGAGTTCGTTAGCAAGAGGTAAGTTTTATTACTTCATTACATTTACTGACGACTTCAGTAGATATGTATATGTGTATCTTATGAGACACAAATCCGAATCCTTTGAAAATTTCAAGGAATTCAAGAATGAAGTTCAAAACCAATTTGGCAAAAGCATAAATGCCCTTCGATCTGATCGAGGAGATGAATACTTAAGCCAAGACTTTGATGACCTTCTAAAGGAGTGTGGTATTATATCACAGCTCACTCCGCCTGGAACACCACAATGGAATGGTGTATCTGAGAGGAGGAATCGAACCTTGTTGGACATGGTACAATCAATGATGAGTCATGCAGATCTTCCAATAATCTTCTGGGGTCATGCCCTAGAGACAACTGCATTCACACTTAACCGTGTTCCTACAAAGACGGTTCAGAAGACAACATATGAGATGTGGACTGGGAAACATCCTAGTATGTCGTGTATGAAGATTTGGGGTTGCGAGGCGTTTGTAAAACGTCTGGATTCTGACAAGCTTGGACCCAAATCTGATAAATATAATTTTGTGGGATATCCAAAGGAAACAAAAGGGTATTATTTCTTCAAACCTTCTGAGAACAAAGTGTTTATTGCTCGAACTGGTATTTTTCTAGAAAGAGAACTTGTCTCTAAAGGAAACAGTGGGAGGAAAGTAGAACTCGAAGAAATTCGAGAACCACAAAATATCATTGAACCTGAGTTGGAACATGACCAGGAACCACAAGATATTGTGGAAAGTGAACCTACTCAAATTACACGAAGCATTCGTAGATCTAGTAGGACACGCCAAGAGCCCAAGAGATATTATGGATATCTTGTGACTCAAAATGGCGATGTGATGCTCATAGATCAGGATGAGCCTGCTTCCTACAAAAAAGCTATGAATGGACCAAATTCTGAGAGATGGCTTGAAGCCATGAGATCTGAAATAGACTCCATGTATACTAACCAAGTATGGACTTTGGTTGATCCACCCAAAGGGGTAAAACCAATCGGGTGCAAGTGGGTTTTCAAGAAGAAAACTGACATGGATGGTAATGTACAAACCTACAAAGGTCGACTGGTAGTAAATGTTACAAACAAGTTCAAGGTGTTAACTATGATGAAACCTTCTCTCCAGTGGCAATGGTTAAATCCATCAGGATCTTACTTGCTATTGCAGCCTTTTACGATTACGAAATCCGGCAGATGGATGTCCAAACTACTTTCCTTAATGGAAATGTCCTTGAGGATGTGTACATGACACAACCTGAGGGTTTTGTCACTCTAAAGGATGCTGGAAAGGTATGTAAGCTGCAGCGATCCATTTATGGATTGAAGCAAGCCTCTCGGAGTTGGAATCTTCGATTTGATGAAGCAGTCAAAGAGTTTGGCTTTATAAAAAATGAAGATGAACCTTGTGCATATAAAAAGGTTAGTGGGAGTCACATTGTATTCCTAGTATTATATGTTGACGACATATTAATTATTGGGAATGACATTCCTTCCTTACAGGCTGTAAAAACATGGTTAGAAAAATGTTTCTCCATGAAAGATTTGGGCGATGCAACCTACATTTTAGGTATCAGGATCTATAGAGATAGATCGAGAAAAATGCTCGACCTAAGTCAAAGTACATATATTGATAAAGTGCTGAAACGGTTCAGCATGCAAGAGGCAAAAAGAGGACACTTACCCATGACTCATGGTGTAAAGATCTCTAAGGCCCAATGTCCTAAATCACAAGATGATGAGGAGTGTATGAGAAAGATCCCTTATGCTTCGGTAATTGGATCTATCATGTATGCAATGATATGTATTCGCCCAGATGTCTCGTATGCTTTGAGCATGATGAGCAGATACCAGTCGAATCCAGGTGAAGGTCGCTGGACAGCAGTCAAGAATATCCTCAAGTACCTGAAAAGGATTAAGGATTCATTCTTGGTATATGGAGGTGAAGACGAACTGGCAGTAAAGGGTTACACAGATGCTAGTTTTCAGACTGACAATGATGACTATAAGTCTCAGTCAGGTTTTGTGTTTTACCTTAATGGTGGTGCTGTTAGCTGGAAGAGTTCGAAGCAAGAGACATTAGCCGATTCTACAACAGAGGCTGAGTATATTGCTGCTTCTAATGCGGCCAAGGAGGCTATATGGATTAAAAAGTTCATCACTGAACTTAGTGTTGTTCCAACCATTGTTGATCCGGTTGCTCTATACTGTGATAATAATGGAGCCATTGCACAGGCTAAGGAACCTAGATCTCACCAACGATCCAAGCATATACTTAGGCGGTACCATCTCATCTGTGAAATCATTGATAGAGGAGATGTACATATAGGAAGAGTGCCAACAGATGATAATGTTGCAGATCCACTGACCAAGGCTTTGTTGCAGTAGAAGCACGACGGACACACTAGTTCCATGGGTATTAGATACATGAGTGATTGGCTCTAGTGCAAGTGGGAGACTGTTAGAGTTAGTGCCCTAGAGGCCAATTATTTGATATAATTGCTTAACATTTCGATATTATATTTGATTGAATAAATGAATGATTTTATTATGGTTTTATTTACTGCGTTATATAAATGTTAACATAATAAAATTCCTTAGAATAGTGATACAAATTATATAGTTTCAAGTATGTGACTTGAACATGAGATTATATAATTACAATTAGTATCATTGTTCTTAAATGTCCCTAGTCGAGTATCATTGTTGATGGGACAACAATGATGCATTGAGACTAATATGTGGATTGACTGATGACCAAATCTCATTGGTCATAAATATATGAGATATTAAGTCAATGCAAAGGTACGTGTTAGAGAACGATGTACTGGACAGACCCACCATGAGAATTCTATGTGGAGCATTATGCGAAATGTCATTAGCGATTCTCATAGTGACAATGATGTAATGATCCTCCGACCAGAAATCACTATATTACTACACGGGAATTTATGTACTTTGATATCATCAAAAGTCACCTTTAATAGGGTTTTTTAATTAATTCCTTTTAACTGCAATATATATGATATATTGCAGCCATTTAGGTAATATATCATTAACCAAAACCCTAGCCGCTCTTAGAGAGAGACTAGAGAAAACAGTTTTGAAAATCCTCATCCTTGGTGGCTAGTACCGCGGTTCCTTTTTTTTGCAGATCGTACGACGATTCGTGGGGCGTTCGTGTGGATACCGTAGAAACGCAGTTCATTTGGATTGCGTTGGAGATTCGACTGCATCGATTCTAGCTTCAATAATCGGTATAATCTCTTATACACTGAATAAATTTTTGTTTCGCATGGATACTGTTTGGGTTTCGGATTTTGTTTTGTTCAATTTATTTTTCGTTGTGCATTGCCTTGATGTGCCGAAAACCCTAAAAACGTCAAACTTGTCAACATGATACTATTTTGTGGAGTAAAATTTAAGAATAATATTATATCAAAAATGATTTGAACCGAAAAGAAATTAATTTTTGTCATGAATAGTACTCCGGGTGAATAGTACTCGAGTGAATAGTATCCTGTGAATAGTACACAGATATGGAAAGCTTAAAATTTATCAAGAATGCTCAGGATAATATTTGCATGAAAAGATACTGGATGAAACGCAAATTTTAAGGATATTATACTAATTTTATGGAGTATAGAAGCCAAAACTTTAACAAAATGAGTAAAGAATTCGGAGTCTAAAACAAAATAATATTACTTACATACTACAGAGTATGGAAGAAAATATTATTTCTTTAGAATATTGAACAAAAATAATATCCCTTACCTTAAAAAGAAGAGTATTCCAACTGGTATAGAGTGATATTCTTGAAGAAAACTTTAACTGTTTTCTACGCTCAAATCTTCTTAAAACTCTAAAGAAATACGCTCAATATTATAGAAGAAGAATTCTCTAATTCTGGTGTGATTTTCAATTTTAAATAAGCATCCTATTTATAGGAGAATGGAAGGATACTATTTGAATTAAAATTATCACGGACCAACAGTTGAAAAATTCACGGGTTGAATTCGCAGACGTCTGAATTTTTTAAAATTTACTATACAAATACTATGCAGCCACTATGCAAATACTATGCATAATAAAATATAATATATTCTATTTTTCATAAAAATAAAACTTATTATAATATATATATATATATATATATATATATATATATATATATATATATATATATATATAACTTTTGCCTTATGGCAAAGGCTATTCATCATTATTGTAACTCGCAATATTAACAACCAGATCGTTCCCAGGAAAGAGGGGGCTTTTCGATAAGGATTTCTCCATATTGACGTGCAATTAGGTGACCAAACCTCTTTCCCTGACAGAACTTTCTAGACATTGTTAATTATGCAGATAATAATATGAATAACTTGTCATCTCAATTATTGATTTAATAATATAAAATATTGACAATAATTGAATCAAATAACGTGACATACTATGCAGCAATTATAATAGCAATAATTGAGTAAAACTGAGTGACTTCTCACGTAAGCATCAATAATCAATACCGTGTACTACTATACAATCACACGTATTACTGTACTTTTATCACCGGGTATTTCAACAGGTAATGGTAAAAATTTTGTCGTTATTTTTATAAAAGATATTTATGTCGTTTTCTAACTCCGACAATAATTCCGTTGTGGGATCCACCAATAATTGTGCCGTCGTACGAATATTTTCTATTAAAACGAATATTCCCCGACCAATCGAATATTTTATAACAACTTGCATACTTTGCAAAATTTATAACTATTATCCACAACTATAACATTATATCAAATCCACACCATAATATTCAAAAATATATTTCGAGAAAATTAATCTTTATTTATGAAAGTTGGGGTCTTACAAAAATACTTACAGGTGTGGGGCTGTTCAGCCGAGGCTAAAATTTCTAATCCACAAATGAAGAAACTTGACTCTAAAACCATTAGTTGTCATTTCATTAGATATCCTGAGAGATCTAATGGATTTTTGATTTTACTATCCCTCACATACCACTAGAATTGTTGAGACTAGGCATACATAGTTTTTAGAGAATGGTGATTTAAGTGGGAGTGGTGAGCCTAAAAAATTGATATTGAAGAAAACAAATTTTATGTTCCTAATCCTATAATTCAAGAGTGTGAGGCACAATAACCACTTATTGAGGCGAATGATGTCCCTGAGATAGCTAAGCCACCACCTAATGTTGAACCCCACATTATTTTAAATCATATTCTTGAAATTGTGCAGCCTTTACATAGGTCTAAAAGACCTAGAAAGCCTGTTAATTTTGATGATTTTATAACATATCTTAATGAGATTGACTATTATTCAAGTAAAATTAATAATCCTATCTCCTATAAAGAGGCCATTGCAAGTGCTCAATCAACTCAAGGGCTTGAAGCCATGAATGATGAGTTGAAATCAATGGAGCTTAATAACGTTTGGGATCTTGAAGAATTATCAAAAGGTGTTAAACATGTTGGTTGCAAGTAGGTCCATAAGACCAAATTAGATCCTAAAGGAAACGTTGAAAGTTATAAAGCTTGATTGATTGCTAAGGGTTTCACTCAAAAAGAAGGTGTAGATTATAATGAAACTTTCTCTCCAGTATCTAGAAAAGATTCATTTAGAATAGTCATGGCTCTAGTAGCTCATTATGATTTAGATTTACATCAAATGGATGTTAAAATCGCATTCCTTAATGGTAACTTGCATGAGAATGTCTATATGGCACAACCAGAAGGTTTTATGGTTAAAGGCAAGGAAAATATGGTATGTAGACTTAAGAAGTCTATCTATGGGTTAAAGTAGGCTTCTCGACAATGGCATCTTAAGTTTCACGAGGTGATGATTAATTTTGATTTTAAGAAAAATATAGTGGATCAATGTATATACTTGAAGGTCAGTGGGAGTAAATTTGTTATTCTTGTTTTGTATGTTGATGATTTACTACTTGCAAGTAATAACTTAGACATGTTGCATAAGATCAAACGTTTCCTTTCTGGAAATTTTGATATGAAGGATCTCAGTGAAGCCTCTTATGTTATAGGTATTGAAATTCATCAAGATATGTCTCGCAGGATATTAGGATTGTCCCAAAGAGCTTATATTGATAAAATTTTTAACAAATACAACATGCAAAATTGCTCCCCTACTGTCGCCCCTATTGTTAATGGTGACAAATTTGGCTCATATCAATGTCCTAAGAATCAACTTGAACGTGATCAAATGAATCTTAATCCCTATGATTATGTGGTTGGGAGTCTTATGTATGCTCAAGTTGTACACGTCCAGATATAGCATATGTAATTGGTATGCTTGGACGTTACCAGTCAAATCCAGGTTTAAATCATTGGAAAGCAGCTAAAAAGGTTTTACGCTACTTACAGGGTACTAAGGATTTTATACTTATATTCAGAAAAATAGATAACCTTGAAGTTGTTGGTTATTCTGATTCTGATTTTTCTAAGTGTAAAGACGAAAAGAAATCTACATCAGGGTACATCTTTATGTTTTCAGGAGGCATTATTTCGTGGAGAAATCATAAGCAGGAGTTAACTACCACTTCCACGATGATGGCAAAATATGTAGCTTGTTATCATGCTACTTATCATGCCGTATTATTGAGGAATCTTATTTCAGGACTTAAGATTGTAGATTCCATTTCAAGGCCATTGAAAGTATTTTGTGGTAATGATTCTGCTATTAGTTTTTCCAACAGCACCATTTCGAGTGGTGCTGGACTATACCTCGACACTAAGTACTTATTTATCAGGAAAATAGTTGAAGATCAAGATTAAAACGTTGTCATTAAGTATATTAATATGCATGATATATATATATATATATATATATATATATATATATATATATATATATATATATATATATAGCGGATCTACTTACGAAAGGCTTACCACCCAAGCTTTTTTTAGAGCATGTTGTTGGCATGAGTTTAACTGGTAGTCTTAATTAGTGAGTTATTTTGATGTAGGACAACAATTGTGAGTTTGTTGTTTTGAACTTCACATTATGTTTATGGTTTGCTATTCTCTTTATTGTGTACACTTGAGAATTTATAAGCAAACAGTTATGTTTTGGACCATATGAATGAGTTTAATCTATTACCACTTATGTAAACTCTATTCATACATGTTATGCTTAATGTTAATCTTTGTTCTAATAAAAGTATTAATTGTGTAACTAATGAGGATCTTGTGTTAATAGTGACACAAAGATTATATTAATTCGCATTGGTGTTTTTATTTGAACAAGTTGTAGATATTAAATTAATACTTGGCCAAATTAATGATTGTAAACGCTATGTTTTGTATATAAATAGTATTTCGGCCAAGTGGGAGAATGTTAGAATGTTTTATTTCCTTATTTGGCCTCTACTATTTATATAATTATTAGGCTTGCATATTGTATTAATTTAATTATTTTATTTATGGGTTTGGTAATTAATTATGTGACCTATAAATAATATTACTGATAGAACTTGGCAAAATGGGCCCTAAGGTTTCATAATCTTGATGGACGATTTTAACCCTTATCTATTCTATAAATAAAACAGTTAGGGCTTGGTTCCAATTGTCGTCTCAAGAATTTTAAACACGCCTATACATCCATCATAAGATTGAGAGAGGTACTTGAAGACTTTCACCCTTAAACGCAGCGGAAACGTGATACATACAAAATGACTTCTCTCAATTCATATAAGTACCTAATTGATTAAGTGATTTTATTTTATGTAATAGCACACTCCGATATAATTTATTTAACATGATCAACTTGCATGTATATCATTTTGTAATCTGTTACCACACTTAAATACCTTAAACCTTATTGACAACATCCTCCGATCGTTACTATGGTTCGACTGATATTGTCAAGAAGACCCACTACAAAAACAGTTTATGTCCTAGTAGACACTCGAGCATACTAGATGCTCACATGGAACTGTCATATGGCACTATTCTTATGACTTCCCCTTGAAATTATTTTACATTCAGTTGTCACCTTAAAAAAATTAAAACATTTTCAGGTTTACAATACAACATACTAAATATTTACAAATACGATCAATATGTGTCTTTTGGGAAGACTCAGCAAACAATATAATCTGTATGGATGTCAAGGACAAAAAATAAATATGTTACTAAGATCTTTTATGTCAAATAAATAATATATTTGCTCTTACTGACCTTGTGGAATAATAAACACTCTCTCACTGACTTTGTGATATATACACTGATCAACTAAATTTTCTTTAAAATCACAAAAGTGATAATATGTATGTCCTTCCATTTTACCTACATTTCTTTCCCAAGTGAAATTTGTTTGTATATATACCTAGAATAAAATGACGGTTGATCTAATTAAAATAAAAATTAAATTATTAAAGTAATAAGTGTCATTTAAATTATTATATGTCAATATAATAATTATATAAATATCATTAAATTAATATATTTATTTATTCAGACATCATCATTTTTGTTCTAATAATATCAATTGTTAATAGAAGAAGAAATAATATACCAACTTATAGAGCTACAAATCACCTCGATATCAACACTGACCTTGAAAATCAAAGTTACCACATAAAACATGAATGCCCACAGTTTCTTGGTTAATCTAAATGTATATCATATTTTTGGTATGTGATGTTCATTGAGTTGTCTACGAGAGGGATGATTCTTTTTTATAGTCTTATACATGTTCATCACATTCTCTCTCTCTCGCTCTATTCTCTCTCTCCTCTCTCTTTCTCTCTCTATATGTGTATGTCTCTCTCTCCTTTTGATCAAAGTGGTCAAAGGCCAAAACTTCATCCTACAGAAATAAATCATTTTTTAGAAGAGAAACAAAAGCAAGTGGAAGTTAGTACTGTTATTTTCTTGAGAGTGGATTATTGATTAGCTACATTGGTACAGTTATCCATGTGCAGATTCTGCAAGTTGTGTATTTTACCCAATCTTCCATTGGTGAAAAAGAGAGTGAATTCTGATCACCTGCAAGTTTGTGTATGTTTTTTCCATTGCTTATACTGCTTTTTACAAAAGGAAAAAAAATCATCAAAGAAGTTGATTAAGAACAAGATTCCTATATTCCACAAAATGAGTCACTTGCTAATTTTTTATATAGCACAAAAAAAAATTGTCATCTTTTTATTAGTAATATATAGTATAACATGAAGAAATAAAACTATAGTACCCAGAATGTTCTTTTTATTGGTAATATTATAATATGACCAAAACAATATATTGTTTTTATAACACTTTGTAGGCAAGTTTAGCTAAGGTATGCCTTACATTCTATTTTTATTTTCTTTATTATATACATATATTATCAGTTGAATTTCTATAAAGTTTGATTTTCCTTGAACGTGGGAAAGGATCTTTGATCAAGTGGGATTCTCACATTGAGCAAAAAGTTAACTTTACTGTTTCATATGGTATCAGAGCCGACTTTCGAAAGCTTGGGTCGGGTTATCTAATCGGGTTGCTGGAGGTTGGGATATGAAGGCTGGTGGTATTATCCCTCTGGAGGTGGGGACACAAAGCTAGTCCGTCAAAAATATAAATGCGGGAGGTTGTAACACACTAATCCTGTAAGACCCCAACTTTTATAAATAAAGATGAATTTTCTATAGATATCATTTTGAATATTATGGAGTTAATTTGATATAATGTTATAGTTGTGGGTAATATTTATAAATTTTGCAAATTACGCAAGTTGTTATATAATATTCGATTGGTCGGGGAATATTCGTTTTAACAGGAAATATTCGTACAACGACACAATCATTGGTGGACCCCACAACGAAATTATTGTCGGATTGAGAAAACGACAAAAATATTTTATTAAAAATAACGGCGGAAGTTTTACCATTGTTACTGTTGAACTACTCGGTAGTAAAAGTACAGTAATACGTGTGGTTGTATAGTAGCACACGGTATTGATTATTAATGCTTATGTAAGAAGTCGCTCAGTTTGATTCCATTATTGTCAGTTAATAATATGAATTATTTAGCGATAATGACGTTTTGTTTTATTAGTATTATTAACGTAATAAAACAGAAACATCTTTTTATATAAAACAAAATACTTTATTAAAGTTATTCTATAAATAGAATATATTATATTTTATTTAAAAGATTTTTCTTTAAATATGGACCGTCAGATTAAAGTAATCAATCTGGACCATTCATGGATTAGTTACTATGCATTCTATTTTTCTATAAATAGCAGCTCATTCCTTCATTATTTCTTACGAATTCACTGAACTCTAGAGAGAGAAACTATAGAGAGAAACTATAGAGAGAGAAGAAGAGTATTCTGCTACTTAACTACTTCCTTACTTCAGCTATTCTTTAAAACGGTAAGGGGTGTTATTCTTTCTTATTCATGAAGAGAACTGTTGTTACTCCATTTATTATTATTCTCTTGGAATAACCTGTATACGCGGTCTACCCTATACTTGGTGACATTCTTCTATTATTATGTTGGAACATCCTGTCTGTGTGTTTTACACCGGACCTGGTTCCGTTTTTATTATTATTATGTTGGAACATCCTGTCTGTGTGTTTTACACCGGACCTGGTTCCGTCTTTATTATTATTCTGTTGGAACATCATGTCCGTGTATTTTACACCGGACCTGGTTCCGTCTTTATTATTATTCTGTTGGAACATCCTGTTTGTGTGTTTCACACCGGACCTAGTTCCATTATTTATTATTCTGTCGGAATATCCTGTCTGTGCGTTTACGCCGGACCTGGTTCCATTATTTATTATTCTGTTGGAATAACCTGTCTGTGCGGTCTATCGCATGCATGGTGATTTCTTTTGTTATTCCATTCTTTATTATACTCAGTTGGTTAAGTTTTGACTTCTATACTCCATGAAATTTGTGGAATATCTTTGACATTTGCGCTTCATCTAGTATCTATTCATGAAAATATTTTCCTGATCATTCTTGAATTTTACTCCACAAAGTAGTATCATGTTGACAATTTGGACTTTGTTAATTCTTGGATAAATTAATTCTTGAACTTATTTTATTGAATTCTTATATCATTGTCATCATCCTCATGTTTATATTATGTTGAAAGTCATCTGTGGCCTGTAGTGCATAGATGGACTTGGTATGATTATGACCAGGGATTATTCGGTGTAATCATGACCGTAATGTTACAAATGATGTGGTAAAAGTCTTCATTGGCCCGTAGTGCATTGATGGACAGTTGTTGGCATGATCATGACCATTAATGAATATACGAATATCCTTGGCCGTAGTGCAGGGGTGATTCGATAATGTGGATTATTTTATTAAGCCGAGTCTCAGCGATCACAGTGTTGGAAAATCTTTTAAATCATAAAAGATAGTAGAGTTTATTTTCTACTTGACTCTTTTAATGGATTGCTTGTTCCGCTGCAGTTAAACTTGATGTCTATTATATTTTATCAGTTTAACATTGTTGAAGGCTAATGATAATTTATTCTGCATTATCTTAGTCATAATATTTCTTACTGGGCTAGTTGAGCTCACCCTTTCTTTCACTGTTCTCTTCAAGAAATGAGAACGTAGCTGGGGCAAGTCGGGGAACGGAGTGATGGTCCGAATGATAGTATTAGTTAGTAGTCCTCACTATTCTATGTAGTGGTGTGTTAATAAATGTAACGAGGACTCCTTTTGAGTATGAATACTCTCTAGAAGATAATATTTGTATTCAAACTCACAGTTTATGTTTTGTCGTATTATACACGACAGTTGTATTAGTAAGTTGTATTGTATTCTGTACTATGTATCTGACGACCCAAGATGGGTGATGTATACCTAATTTTGGGGGCGTCACAGTTGGTATCAGAGCTTAGGGATATGATCCCTGACTAAGATGTGAGAATAGAACTAGGAGGGGAGAGACGGGGAATTCCTTCGCTAGTATGACCTACCTAAGTTTATTTGCATGGTATTTAATTGGTCGGTTATAATATAAGGATAAAATATGATATATCAATTAATTTTTATTTTGTGGCAGTATCTGAAAATGGCATCTGAGAATGTTGAGAATAGCAATGGAGCACAGGCGACTGTTGATTCACCTCATATCAATAATCAGGATAATGTGCATCAGGAAGGTGACAATCCTCATGCAAACAACAACACTGACCAAATGATGAATGATCAAATGTTCAGAGGCTTTATGCAATTCATGCAACAACAGGTGAAAGCGGCTCCTGTCCACAACGTAGGTGGAAATACTGGAAACTCTCTGGCGGTCACCGCTAAACAGTTCAAGGAGCTGGGACCACCAGAGTTTAAGGGAGAGTCAAAACCACTTATAGCGGAAACATGGATAAAGCAGATTACCAAGATATTTGATGTCTTGGGATGCTCCGAGGAGCAAAAGGTTCCCTTTGCCGCCTTTATGTTGCGAGGAGAGGCAGATTACTGGTGGGAATCGATTAAGCGTACTCAACCTGCCGCACTGAAGATGACCTGGGAGAAGTTCCAAGAGCTGTTTAACGACAAATACTTTCCCGAGAGTATTCGTCACATGAAGGAGGTGGAGTTCATCAAATTGGAGCAGAATAATATGACCGTGTCGCAGTACGAGGCAAAATTTGCAGAGTTATCCCAGTTTGCGTCCCACCTGGTGGATAATGAAGAAAGAATGACGCGGATGTTTTTAAGAGGTTTGAAGCCGGAGATACGTCAACATCTTGTTTCTCATAAACTGTGTTTGTATTCAGATGTTGTAAATAGGGCTCAGTTGGTGGAGCGCGATAACGAGACAACGCAACCAAAAGAGAGTAGCCGGCAAAATGATAATACCAGTGAGAGCAGTCATCGAAGCGGTGATAACAAGCGTGGAGGGAATCAACAGGCCAGAAATGGTAACCACTTCGGTGGTAATCAGGGCCAAAACAATAAGAATGGGCATTTCAAGAAGAGGAGATTCAACAATGATGGAAAGACGTCAGCACCAGCACCTGTCGTTAAGGAAGGAGAACGACCACCTATCATATGTTTCAAATGCGGAGGGGAGGGGCACATCAGTCCAAACTGCGCGATGTCGTCCAAAGCATGTTATAATTGTGGAAGAGAAGGTCATTTAGCCCGATTTTGTCGTTTACCGAAGACAAATTCAGCTAGGATGGAAGCACCAAAGGCCGTCCCAGAAAAGTCAAAATCGGTTGTGCAAGGGAGAGCGTTTGTTGTGAACTCCCAGAAAGCAAGGAACCCG
This sequence comes from Panax notoginseng, assembly GCA_016801055.1. NCBI lineage: Eukaryota > Viridiplantae > Streptophyta > Magnoliopsida > Apiales > Araliaceae > Panax > Panax notoginseng. Next base: position 203,287,266 of record CM029017.1, read on the forward strand.
AATGAGGTCATCACGGGTAAGCTTATCATAAACTCTAACGAAGTCTATACTTTATTTGATACCGGTTCTACCCATTCTTTTATTTCTCCTACTTGCGCTCATCGATTAAATTTGATTCCGGAAAATTAGACTTTGACTTAGCTGTTGAAACTCCATTGGGAGAAACCTTCATTACATCCACGGTTTATAAGTCTTGTTTGGTTCAAGTTGGTACCCACACATTACCTGTCGATCTGATTTCATTAAAAATACTTGCATTTGACGTGATTCTAGGGATTGATTGGTTAACTACTCATCATGCAAAAATTGATTGTTTTCGTAAGGTTGTTAGCTTTCATATTCCTAATCGACCTATTATGCGAATTCAAGCAACCAAACCATTAAAATCAATCGCTGTCATCTCAAGCCATAAAGCTATTCGTTTATTGAAAAACGGATGTCAAGCTTTCTTAGCTCATGTCACAGATCTAAACAAAAATACGTCAGCTTGAATGATATTTCTGTTGTTAATAAATTTCCTGACGTATTTCCCAAAGAACTTCCTGGCCTACCCCCAGAGCGTGAAATTGAATTTTGTATCGACCTTGAACCCGGTACAAAACCCATTTCCAAAGCCCCATATCGAATGGCTCCTATTGAACTTCAGGAGTTAAAGACCCAACTGCAGGAATTGTTAGACATTGGTTTTATTCGTCCTAGTACTTCTCCTTGGGGTGCTCCTGTTCTGTTCGTGAAGAAGAAAGATGGGAGTATGCGACTTTGTATTGATTATCGGGAGTTGAATCATGTCACCATCAAAAATAGGTACCCATTGCCACGTATTGATGACCTGTTTGACCAGTTGCAAGGAGCACAATTCTTTTCAAAGATCGATCTTCGTTCTGGATATCATCAGCTGAAGGTTAGAACTGAGGATATTCCAAAGACTGCCTTCAGAACTCGGTATGGGCATTATGAATTCTTAGTTATGTCTTTTGGATTGACTAATGCTCCTGCTGCCTTCATGGATATGATGAACAGGGTATTCAAGGAATATTTGGATCACTTTGTGGTCGTCTTTATCGATGACATCCTTGTTTATTCCAAAAGCCGTGAAGATCATGAGCAACACTTGAGGTTGGTACTCCAAAAGCTTCGTGAATACAAACTTTATGCCAAGTTGAAGAAATGCGAGTTCTGGCTGGAAGAGGTAGCATTCCTTGGGCACGTAGTATCAAGTCGTGGAATATCGGTTGACCCGGCAAAGATTGAAGCTATTCAAAGCTGGGAGCAACCTAAATCAGTGACCGAGGTACGTAGCTTTCTTGGTTTAGCTGGTTATTATCGGAGATTCGTGGAAGGATTTTCTCGAATCGCTACTCCATTAACTCAGCTGACTCGGAAAGATACAAAGTTTGGTTGGAGCGAAGAATGTGAGCAGAGTTTTCAAGAACTCAAGAGGAGACTCATTTCAGCACCTGTTCTAACAATACCATCTGGCTCGGAGGGATTTGTCATCTACAGTGATGCTTCGAGCAAAGGGTTGGGATGTGTTCTCATGCAACATGGAAAAGTCATAGCCTATGCATCAAGACAACTCAAGGAATATGAGAGGAATTATCCTACTCATGATCTAGAGTTGGCAGCTGTTGTCTTTGCACTTAAAATTTGGAGGCATTACTTGTATGGGGAGAAGGTGGAGATCTTTACGGATCATAAAAGCCTCAAATATTTCTTCACTCAAAAGGAACTCAACATGCGACAACGACGTTGGCTTGAACTGTTGAAAGATTATGATCATACCATTCAATACCATCCTGGAAAAGCGAACGTGGTAGCTGACGCATTGAGTAGAAGATCATATGCGGGTACAAGTGCAATATTAACAACGCAAAGGCCCATTTTGTGTGACTTGCAAAGGATGGAGATAGAGTTAAAGACTCCAGGGACCCATGTGATGATGGCGAATATACGAGTAGAACCAACTTTAATCGATAAAGTTAAAGCTGCTCAAGCTACAGACCTGGAGCTGATGCGTATGAGGAAGAAAGTGCAAGAAGGTGCTATGCCGGAAGCAAGAATCGATGAAGAAGGAATACTTCGAGTCAACTCCAGACTTTGTGTTCCTAACAACCCTGATTTAAAGTATGAAATCATGATGGAGGCGCACAACACACCGTTTGCAATCCATCCTGGAAGTACCAAAATGTATCATGATCTTCGTCATACATTTTGGTGGAGCAATATGAAGAGAGAGATAGCGTTGTTTATCTCAAGGTGTCTAACTTGTCAACGAGTCAAAGCGGAGCATCAAGTACCAAAAGGTCCATTGCAACCACTTGAAATTCCAGAATGGAAGTGGGAGCACATTACCATGGATTTCGTTACCGGTCTTCCTAGGGTTTCTCAAGGTATTGATGCGATTTGGGTCATTGTTGATAGATTGACCAAGTCTGCTCATTTCTTACCGATACGAGAAACTTATACACTTGAACGTCTTGCTCGTATGTACATAAACGAGATTGTAAGACTGCATGGTATGCCAGTATCCATAGTTTCTGATCCGAGACCCAAGATTCACTTCACGATTTTGGGTTAGTTTACAAAAAGCTATGGGCACGGAGTTACGATTTAGTTCAGCATATCATCCTCAGACGGACGGACAATCAGAGAGGACTATTCAAACTCTTGAAGATCTATTAAGACTCTGTGTCTTTGACTTCAAGGGAAGTTGGGACAAGTTCTTACCATTGGTGGAGTTTTCCTACAACAACAGTTATCAAGCAAGTATTGGCATGGCTCCATTCGAAGCATTGTATGGAAGAAAATGTCGTTCTCCAGTATGCTGGGATGAGGTGGGTGAAGCAACGTTGTTGGGACCGGAGTTGGTACGTATGACTACAGAAAAGATTCAAACGATCCGACAACGTATAAAAACCTCACAAGATCGACAAAAGAGTTATGCTGATCTTCATCGAAAGGACGTGGAATTTGATGTAGGAGATCATGTGTTCTTACGTGTTGCTCCATGGAAAGGAGTTACGAGATTTGGAAAGAGAGGAAAGCTCAATCCTCGATTCATCGGTCCATTTTTAATCCTCGATCGAGTAGGAACTGTGGCTTATAGACTCGCTTTACCGCCAAGTATGTCTCGTGTTCATAACGTTTTTCACATATCCATGTTACGCAAATATGTGGAAGACCCGAACCACATTATTGAGTTAGAACCGGACGAAATAGCGGAGGATTTGACGTATGAAGAAGTTCCTGTTCAAATCTTGGATAAGAAGGAACATATTCTACGCTCCAAGGTTATACCTCAAGTCAAAGTTTTGTGGAGAAACCACGATGTTGAGGAAATGACTTGGGAGTTAGAATCTGAAATGAAATCAAGGTATCCTTACCTCTTCGACATACCAGGTACGTACCCTAATTTCGAGGGCGAAATTTCATAAGAAGGGGAGGTTGTAAGACCCCAACTTTTATAAATAAAGATGAATTTTCTATAAATATCATTTTTGAATATTATGGAGTTAATTTGATATAATGTTATAGTTGTGGGTAATATTTATAAATTTTGCAAAGTACGCAAGTTGTTATATAATATTCGATTGGTCGGGGAATATTCATTTTAACAGGGAATATTCGTACAACGACACAATCATTGGTGGACCCCACAACGGAATTATTGTCGGATTGAGAAAACGACAAAAATATTTTATTAAAAATAACGGCGGAAGTTTTACCATTGTTACTGTTGAACTACTCGGTAGTAAAAGCACAGTAATACGTGTGGTTGCATAGTAGCACACGTATTGATTATTAATGCTTATGTGAGAAGTCACTCAGTTTGATTCATTATTGTCAGTTAATAATATGAATTATTTAGCGATAATGACGTTTTGTTTTATTTGTATTATTAACGTAATAAAACAGAAACATCTTTTTATATAAAACAAAATACTTTATTAAAGTTATTCTATAAATAGAATATATTATATTTTCTTTAAAAGATTTTTCTTTAAATATGGACCGTCAGATTAAAGTAATCAATCTGGACCGTTCATGGATTAGTTACTATGCATTCTATTTTTCTATAAATAGCAGCTCATTCCTTCATTATTTCTTACAAATTCACTGAACTCTAGAGAGAGAAACTATAGAGAGAAACTATAGAGAGAGAAGAAGAGTATTCTGCTACTTAACTACTTCCTTACTTCAGCTCTTCTTTAAAACGGTAAGGGGTGTTATTCTTTCTTATTCATGAAGAGAACTGTTGTTACTCCATTTATTATTATTCTGTTGGAATAACCTGTATACGCGGTCTACCCTATACTTGGTGACATTCTTCTATTATTCTGTTGGAACATCCTGTCTGTGTGTTTTACACCGGACCTGGTTCCGTTTTTATTATTATTCTGTTGGAACATCCTGTCTGTGTGTTTTACACCGGACCTGGTTCCGTCTTTATTATTATTCTGTTGGAACATTCTGTTCGTGTGTTTTACACCGGACCTGGTTCCGTCTTTATTATTATTCTGTTGGAACATCCTGTCTGTGTGATTCACACCGGACCTGGTTCCATTATTTATTATTCTGTCAGAATATCCTGTCTGTGCATTTACGCCGGACCTGGTTCCATTATTTATTATTCTGTTGGAATAACCTGTCTGTGCGGTCTATCGCATGCATGGTGATTTCTTTTGTTATTCCATTCTTTATTATACTCAGTTGGTTAAGTTTTGACTTCTATACTCCATGAAATTTGTGGAATATCTTTGACATTTGCGCTTCATCTAGTATCTATTCATGAAAATATTCTCCTGATCATTCTTGAATTTTACTCCACAAAGTAGTATCATGTTGACAATTTGGACGTTGTTAATTCTTGGATAAATTAATTCTTGAACTTGTTTTATTGAATTCTTATATCATTGTCATCATCCTCATGTTTATAAAATGTTGAAAGTCATCTGTGGCCTGTAGTGCATAGATGGACTTGGTATGATTATGACCAGGGATTATTCGGTATAATCATGACCGTAATGTTACAAATGATGTGGTAAAAGTCCTCATTGGCCCGTAGTGCATTGATGGACAGTTGTTGGCATGATCATGACCATTAATGAATATACGAATATCCTTGGCCGTAGTGCAGGGGTGATTCGATGATGTGGATTATTTTATTAAGCTGAGTCTCAGCGATCACAGTGTTGGAAAATCTTTTAAATCATAAAAGATAGTAGAGTTTATTTTCTACTTGACTCTTTTAATGGATTGCTTGTTCCGCTGCAGTTAAACTTGATGTCTATTATATTTTATCAGTTTAACATTGTTGAAGGCTAATGATAATTTATTCTGCATTATCTTAGTCATAATATTTCTTACTGGGCTAGTTGAGCTCACCCTTTCTTTCACTGTTCTCTTCAGGAAATGAGAACGTAGCTGGGGCAAGTCGGGGAACGGAGTGATGGTCCGAATGATAGTATTAGTTAGTAGTCCTCACTATTCTATGTAATGGTGTGTTAATAAATGTAACGAGGACTCCTTTTGAGTATGAATACTCTCTAGAAGATAATATTTGTATTCAAACTCACAGTTTATGTTTTGTCGTATTATACACGACAGTTGTATTAGTAAGTTGTATTTGTATTCTGTACTATGTATCTGACGACCCAAGATGGGTGATGTATACCTAATTTTGGGGGCGTCACAAATCCCTCATCGAAATATATGAAAAAAAAAATCGTCTATATATAAGGAATTAAGTTATTACCAATAGTACTATACTAGTTTGTCTGTATATAAGAAATCAAGTTAATCTTTTGTTCTGAACTCGGGATTGGACCCGGGTTGTTTCAATAGGCATATTTAAGATTTTTTCAAATTTAAAATAAAAATAAATTCAATTAATTTTAAACAAATAATTACAAAAATTGTAAGCTAATTAAGAGTATTATTAATTATAAGATTTATTGTTATTAAAAGTTAGAAAATTTAAAACATCTCAGATTTAATAAAAATAAATAAAAATTAATTTTATATTTTAAAATTGATATTAAAATATATCAATTAATTTTGATAGAATTATGAGTAAAATTAAAATAAAATTAAGGGTATAAATAAAAGTACTGAAAAATTGGACCGGACTATGACCACCCCTGGCCATACATGCCTTAGGTCCACCATTGAATTATGACCTTTTAGATAAGTTTGCGGGGACTAAAATAATCTAAGAAGATATTATTGAGACATCGCATTGAATTTTATTATGTGTGCCTGTGTGTTATGTTTGAGTGGAACGTCATGTTTTTAAGTGGGAGAAATGTGAGATATTATTAATAATTTCAATCAAAACCTTTTGAACGAGCCTGTGGTCCTGTAATTGCTAAAATGACTCAAAAAGATATTATTGAAACATTGTATTGGGCCTTATTATGTCATGATTTGATTTGGACTCAAGATTTGACCCGAGTTGTTGCAACCCTTAATAAGATCCTTCAAGTTAATAAATACATGAGTAAATAAACATTTGATCTTTGTTTTTTTAAGTCTAATATATATTAATATTGAAGAAAATTGCACTAAACTTATTTTATTTTACACTAAAATATCCTTTGAAATTTTGAATAGTAACTTGGAGTTATTTTCTACCATTTTCACTATTTTTACACAAAGACTTACAAAAAGGGAAGGTATTAATTAAGTTGAAAAGTTTTGAAAGTATTAACTGTATATATGTTAGGACTTATTTGAGTGTGGATATTGTCTAGAAGATAATATTTGTATTTAAACTCACAGTTTTTATGTTGTATTAATAAAGTTGTAGTTATTTCTGTACCATATTATTGACGACTCAAAATGGGTGATGTAAACCTATTTTGAGGGTGTCACAGGATGGATCGTACAATTCCGCTACAAATGGTATTAAAAGCTCATGGTTCAATGGGCCAAAGTATCAACTCCAAGGTGCGAGGGGGGGAGGGTGAATTTGCAAGCCTCGTGGGTGTAGCAAATAGAGTTGAATCAGGTGGAGCACGGAATGATTTGAGTCGGGTGGAGCGGGGATGACTCTGAAAAAGTTGCTCATACACATTTGTCTCGGGCGTGGTGGAGTAGTATTAGAGTCGGGCAAAGCTCTTGAATGACTCAAAGGTGAAGTATGATTTGAATCGGGTTGAGCGGGCTCAGGATGACTCAAACACGTTTATCTCTGGAGTGATGGAGTAATATTAGAGTCAAGCAGAGCTTTTAAAGGATTCAAATAATGTGTGCTTAATGATGAATAACTCTAGTATGATACTTGTGATGGGTATTCAAGTGTGGGATGGATCGTACAATTCCGCTACAATATATATATATATATATATATATATATATATATATATATATATATATATATATATATATATATATAGGGAACTGATTCATAGTTAACGTTGTCAATTTAATGATATCCTTACAACACATCATGACCCTCCATTCGAAAATCAAACGGTTAAATTAATCATCCCGTCTGCAGTTTAATTTTCAATATTGTACAATTCCGCTACAATATTTATATATATAGAGGACTGATTCATAGTTAACGTTTTCAATTTAATGATATCCTTACAACACATCATGACCCACCATTCGAAAATCGAACGGTTAAATAGTCATCCCGTCTGTAGTTTAATTTTCAGTATTCCGCATTTTAATACTGCGGACGGGACAAATGTCTAAAATATTCTCCTTATAAAAGTCTCTCGTCCGTAGTATTAAAGTGCTGACGCTAAGTGTGGCTGGCCAATTGGTAAACAACGTTGTTTAGTTTTTAAATAAGTGTCATCCGCAGTATTAAACTGCGGACGCTAACTATGACTTACCAACTGGGAAACGACGTCGTATTGGCCAAATTCAATTTTTTTTAGTTTTCTAGGATCCACAGTATTAAACTGTGGAACCTGATTTTTTTTTTCTTTACATTCTTTCTTCATTCATTTCATTCTTCATTCTCTCCTCCCCATTCACCCATCTCTAATTCTCTTTTCTTTCTCTCTCATATGGAAATCAGAAAATTAGAGAAGAGTGATACATAGGAGTATTGTACCAATATCCTAAAATCTAATGTAGATAAAAGTGGCTTCCTTTATTTTTTTATTGTGTGATTCACATCTTATGCAATTACTTCAACGGAAATCATACTTTATAATAATGGCACACAACCACATATAATCCACTACTGATATTTACCAAAATTTTACTTTCGGCTTGATAAAAGGAAACTCACAGCTCATCCTTCACAGCTTCTGTAACAACTAACAATCTTGTAAGGGAATTAGAGACAAGGTGAATGATAGGAGTAAGGGGAGGAGAGAGAACAAAGAAGGGAAGGAATGAAGGAAGAATGTAAAAAAAATTAAAAAAAAAAAAAATCAGGCTCCGCAGTATGGCTAATACAACGTCGTTTACTAATTGGCTTAGCGTTCATAGTTTAATAATGCGGACGACATTTACTTAAAAATGACGTCGTTTGCCAATTAGTCAGTCATGCTTAGTGTCTGCAATTTAATACTACAAGGAGGTTATTTTGATCATATGTCTCGTCCGCAGTATTAAACTGCAGACAACCATAATAAATACAAACCTCAAATAAATCTCAAAATATCTCCAATGAAATTGAATACCAAATGTCACATACTCCAATTTAAATAGAAGGAACTCCACACTTACATAGTCTCTACTAAAAAGAATTAAATGCCAAAATGGCCCAAACATCCATATACACAATATTAGGAAAAATCAAGTCTAATGATAAGTCTCAAAAACTAATCTACTCATTTGGATCAAAGGTAGCTCTCATCCCACATATCCTGATCACCCCTGATTACCTGCCGAAAAAAGAACACAGCGTGAGCCAACTGCCCAGTACGGATATGAAGATGAATAAATATATCACAATAAGTAATGAATCTAACAGAGTTGAATGAAGGAACACATGCGAATTACAAACAAATTACGAATAGATCAGAATTTGTGAGTCCATTTACCAATGACTAACACTGTCAATCGAATAATTATAGCCAAAAGAATCCTAACAAATAAGGCTGAATCAAATGGTTGTAAGGTGACAACTTCATACTGAGCTCAAATACAAATAGCCAAAGGCTAACAAAATACATCGGTATCATGATGTATACAAATGAAATCATATAGTACGCACGACACATACGTCACTAATCCGCCAAATAGATCGAATCAAATCAAATATTGGGTCAACCCATACGTATCCTGAACAAATATATCAAATGGCCAAAAAGCTCATACCCAGAGCATACAAAAGGATACGCCATGGACTAATCACACCACTACGGAAGGTGTCATGCCCTTGTGTCAAGAGGACATGCATGTGGTACCCCCACAGGTGGTTAACTCAAGTATACCCTAAGGATCAAACTACAAAATGTAAGCCAAAATGTGTTCAAATCAAAAGGCTTACATGACTATATTCAAATGAAATTGAATTATCAAATACAAACATTATTAATTATCACAATAAATCAATTATCAACATAACTCCCGAATGTGAACGAAAATATACGAACAATGGTACAAACGAATAAAGTCTCCAAAATATATTGACACGATTGGCTAGTTCAAATAGTACAAATACGAATTCAAATATCAACGCTAAAATGAAACTATCTCAATAATTTTGACAATAAAGAATAATCCTGAGAGGTAATACCAAATTTTTAAACGAGTTCAAAACGAACGAATTAAATTTAAAGGAGTATCGATGCAGTACCAAAATAATTCGCCGAATCCAACTATCACCCGCTAAACTCCCTCAATCCGATCTAATTATCAAAATAAAATATAATACATATAATTAAATTATGAACTCATACAATTTATATTTTCATAAATTCAAAAATTTTAATATATTTTTTTCAATTTGTACCCAAAAGATATATTTTAATTATAATAATAATATTATAATATTATTTATCACTTTCTCTTTATTAAATTTCTGAAAATCTTATATATATATCGAATTTGCCGCAACAGATGCTTCAGGTATATATATAAATCAAGTTAGCTCTGCAGGTTTATATATATAATGAATTAGAAATCAGGTTTATATATATATATATATATATATATATATATATATATATATATATATATATATATATATATATATTAACAAAGCTGCTGCAGGTTTGATTATGTATATATAAATTGCAGGTTTTATATATATGTCATACATATTAATTGTAAATTAAAATTTCATTAACAAATTCAACTAATCAAATGGCATAATAAAATTTTAAAATAGATTGCAAACACAACAAGAAAATAGATTGTAATTACAATAACAAAATAATTGTTTTGTATTCAAAAATAGTCCAACAATTACCTTTGAGAAGAAGAATACGGTGAATAAAGTTTAAAGATCTTGCTCTCAAACCCTTTTGTAATCCCAGCCACACTTCCTCGTTCTTCTTCCGCCTCTTTTTTTTTTTTGTTCTCGTTATATTCCCACAACTTATCAGGCGTAATAAGGTAAAGCTAGGTTTTACTTATTTATTATTAATTAATATGTTTTATTAATTTTTTTAATTTTATTAGGATTTAAAATTATATAAATATATTTTAGACCCAATTAATTTTAATGGCCCAAATTAATACAATCTTTTACTTATTATGGTCCACATTAATTAAATAGAATCTGACCCAAACATAAGGAAAGCCCAGTTAAATATTTTAAAGCTTACTTAAATATTTTATTTTTATTTTATTGGGTATTACATACTTAGTCTACCACAAGCTCACCCAAAAAATTATGACTTAATGTACTATTGGTAGTAATTTAATTTTTTATATATAGACAAAATTTTGTCATATCTTTCGATGTGAGACTAGAGTGTTAGACATATGGTTTAAAATGAATGAAATTTTCAACAATCAATATTTGTGTGTGTGTATGTGTATATAAAAATTTTATTTAAAAACTTAATTTTATACATTTTTGTATACTTACAAGCATAATTAATTATTTAATTTATAGTATATATTTTTCATAAATATTTTGGCCCCTTCCGACGTGAGTTTTTGGTTCAACCCCTGTCATGATTGAAATATTAATAATAACAACTTGAGTCTTTATACACACATTTAAATATTTTGCATGTTATATGTGGGAGAAAGGTATTACACGAAAAACTTTAATTTACTCTCTTTTTTAACCTTTAACGCTCATAAACAAAAGAAGGGAAGGAACAAATGTACTTTCATTCACTTTCTTTTTACTAAGATTATATTTGTTTGAAAAAAATATGTTTAGGATTGGACTATTTCTCAAATAAGGGGTAACATAAGCAGTTGTTCCTGCTCAATTTTTTTTTATAGATATAGCGGTATGACAGATATATAAATTAATTAATTTAACGGAACAGATTAATGAAAGAGTTAAATTTGGAGAGGACAAAAAAGTTTCATAAACCAATTATGAATACAAGTAAAAAAAATCTTCCTAGTTGGTGAAATCTTAGAAGTATTTTTGGTATTGTTTTGGTTTTGAATGTTCATCAACGTGTGAACTGTGAGGGATTGTTTGATTCAAATTTGAATTTTTTTTGTTATTGATTTGATTGATTGTGGTTACTGTTTGTTTGGTTTGATTGGATTTTTGTTTTTGGATTATTTGATCTTCAATTGAAAATAGGATCATTTTGGTTGAGTAGTTTCTGTGTTTTATTGTGATAGTTTACAATGATTTTGTCTTATTTTATAATGAAAAATAAAAAATGATTATGAGCATTAAGCATCCACTCATTTCTAGTTGTCCTGATTTTGTTTGAAAATAGAAAATAAATTTGATTTGAAGCTTTTAGCATTTGGGGAATCATTCAAATTGAACTATGACAAGTAATCGAATTAGTAAGTTTTTAAATTGTGTCTAAATATTTTTTATTTGAAATTTCTTTTTTAGTTTGGATTATAAATATTTATTGTAATTTGTAAACATTATTATGATTAGTTCAAGTTTTTTGTATTTAACTTCAACAAAAAAGTTAAAATCTGTCCTTTTTGGGAAAAATTGCTGGATCCGCCTCTGCCTCAATTTTAAGCTTTCAGATGGCTTTATGGGACTAATAGTCCCATATTAAGAGACTAATAGTCCATCATCGAAAGATTAAATAATTCAAAATAATGTTAAATTAAAACAAATAATCCATTATCAAAGCTTGCTTTTTGCAAATAGACATGGCCTAAAGATTTTAATTCTCATTCCCTTTCATGTACTATTTAATTATTGGGGTGCAGCCCTTCATCATTGTTTCCATTTTGCATGCGTAAATTGAGAGTTAATCCTTAAATAATTACAGTTTGAAATATAAAACAAATTTAAACTGTTTTAGTAGCTAGACAAGTTGTATGTATTACAATATTAATTAGTAAAAGGAAGCCATCACTTTTTGAATGAATAAATTAAGTTCCTCTTCTGGATCTCTGGAATATATAAAATATGTAAGTGGAAAGGTACTGTATGATTAACGGCTTAATTGACTTTCATTTAAATTAATTAATCAGATGCATATTTGCACGATTTTTGTATCTAGCACGTGAAATTCGATATTTATTATTTACTCTTTTTGGATGAGAGAGAAAGTGTGGTGAGAAAATTTGAGAATTGGGATTTTTGTATCTAGCACGTGAAATTCGATATTTTATTATTTACTCTTTTTGGATGAGAGAGAAAATGTGGTGAGGAAATTTGAGAATTGGGATTTGATTGCCTCTTAATGGACTGTCTCTTATTCGCTAAGAGACATGATATTATTTTTTTTTTGTTACCTCTGAATGCCTCATAATCGGTAAGACAGAAAATGAAATCTTAATAATTAAGAGGTACATCTTAATGAAATTTTTTTGATAATTTTTTTTATATAAATATATTCAACAATATTATACACTCATTTTTATTAAATTGAATATCTAAAATTATTAAATAAAACTTTACTTTTTAAAATGGTAAAATAGTGTCATTAAGAGACAAATTATTTTTTAGTTATCAAATAATTTTTTAGATTCAGACCTCATAACCATTCAGATGATCTAATTTATTAAGACATCATAATTATTTAGATCTTAATTTTCAAATTTATCAAACACAACCTGCCTGATGAGTGGAGATATTACCCTCCACTTTGCACGAGATTTTATGTTATCTATTTTTTGATTTAAATACTGAGTAAATAATGGGGGTATCAATACTTATACTTATAGACTAATATTGCTCTTGTATGTTTAACATATATATCAAATAAACTTTATATTACTTATTAATTTATTTAATTAATAAACTTAATATAATGTATAAAACATTAGTAATATTTAATGATTTTATAATCCCTCCGTTTTTAATATATGATTATTATTAAAAAAAAACAAGTCAACTTAAGATATATTTAAATTCAAAATTGACATGTATTTATTTAATTTTAATCAACAGATTATGAATAGTGTAAACTACGTACCTAATAGATTATTACTTTTTTCTAAAATTAATTGTTTAATAATTTTTAATAAATTATATCAATTTTGAGTTTAAAAATATCTCAATTTTGACATTCAAAAGTAAATAATGATCTTCCAATTTGAAACGTATATAGTTTAATTTATAATAACAAATTATTATATTTAATATATAATTGTGACGTCACTAATTCAATTACGGGTTTGAGTATGAAAACATTATTAAAATTTAAATAAATTCAAATTAATTTTAAATTCTATGATTTTACAAATGAATTTGTGCAACAGAGGGAGTACTTTGAGTAAACTGCAAAATTATCCCATCATGTTTACACAATTTTAAAATATAAAAGCCAATATTTCAATTTTTGCAGTGTCACAGTCAAAGTTTCAATTTGTTGCAAATTTGTCCCCTCTAACCAATTTTGACCAGTAGGTTAGAAACATGTGCCATTTTTAAGGGGCAAAATAGTCAATCAACATATAATACTATTCAAGACACAAATTATAAGGTAAATTTCACAAAAATACATGACGTTTACACGTTTTCGCACATCCCCGCCCGTGTTTTAAAAATCAACACTTAAATACCTGTAGTTGTGAGGCTAAATGAAATTGTTACTTTTTGCATCCATGCTAATGGTGAGTGTAACACACTGTCCATAAACGCGTGAAGATGACTTAAAAGATAAGGTGTGGGAAATAAAATTATCAATATAACCCTTTTAATGATCATTCCTCTATTTACCTCAAAATACCCTAACAAATTTCTCCATGCATGAAATATTTCTTTTTAGAAGAAGAAAACCCAACTCCACGATGAATTACACAAGGTTCTTAAAATTCAGTTTTAGAAAGATTTTGTGATTTGAAACGGTTTAACACATATATAATCAAAGAAAAACTAGATTAATTGAAGCAAATCAACCTAATTAATACGCTAATTTGAGATCCCATTGGAGGATTGTCGATAGTTGGATATTAGCATCTTTTTTAATATCAAGATCCATTATTTTGGATTAGATCTTCAAATTGATGACACAAATAGTAATAATGGACTAAAATGAAGATAGTAGGATGAATTAATACCTCAAATGATGGTAGATTAGTTGAAGATAGTAATGTTGAAGAAAATTAAGCTTGTGAACTAGGGTTTTCCAACCACAATTTGACCTCTTTTGGTGTTGTTTGAGGTCGAAACGTAACGCATCATGCTCCAAAGATGCTAATGAACAGATCACAGTAGTTTTCAAGCTTCAATTGATGAATTTGGATGGTTTTTTAGCTTGATTTTTCTTCTTCAACTCACTTTCGCGAACATAACTTGTACATTGTTTTTTTGATGAGATTTGGGGTTGTTATTGGGTTTGCTTATAGTTGGTTATGCTCGAATTTGATTTAGGGATAATTCCCATAGCTAGATTTTCATATCTTAATTAAGGGATTATATAGGGTGTTGAACTAATTTTTGTTTCAAATGATTTTTTGCACAAATTGATGAATGTATTGTGAATTGATTGAGTTGTTATGGTGATTCGTAGTATGTTTATTGATGATTTAATTGTTTAGAGGAAGCCCAAATTATTTTAAACTGTTTAAGGTCAAGTTTGAATGACTTTTAGTGAGAATCAATGGTGCATGGAATCAATGGTGAATAGTATTTTAATGGAGATGATGAAACTTAAATGAGGATAAAAAGAAAATGACAATTAAAAAGAATGGTATAATTGTCTTTGTACAGATTGATTAACACCGTTAAGATGGAAATCTGTTTTCCACTTACCCTCACAACTTCAGGTGTCTAAGTGTCGATTTTTAAAACACTGATGGTGATGTGCGAAAAAAATATAAACCCCAGGTTCGTATGCGAAATTTACCCTAAATTATAACTATCGACTTTAATTTTTAGCACATACTTATTTATACTTAGCATGTATAATTATTAATGTTAAGGTACACTATTAATTAAAAAACTATTAACTTACAAATTCTAAAAAAGTTATAACATACAACTATTATTAACATTTAAAATATTATTAATATCTTAAAAGTTATTAATAATTGAATACTATTAATGTAGAAATATTATTAATGTTTGAAATTTCATCAATTAACTATTAGTCTTAGAAATTTATTACTATTAAATATATTACTTTTATAGTAAACCGTACTATCATCAATTAATAATGTTAGAAAAATATTAATGTACAAATATTATTAATATCACGGACTATTTTCCCCTTCTAATTGTGTATGTTTCTCAGATGTTATGTCAAAATCTGTTAAGAGGGGACATATTTGTTAAACATTGAAATATTAATATCTAGATTACAAAATCGTGTAAACATATGAGGAGACAATTTTATAATTTGTCCGAGTATTTTATTCGCTTAGCACTACACACTTCTGCACCCTTTGAACAAGTTTCTTTCCAAACCTACTTTAAGTTTTTATAAATAATTGTAGTATTAATTTATCAAATAATTATAACTGATTGATCACTATTATTATTACTTGTTGACTGCTTTTCTAAAGGTGGATGCTAATGTCAAAATAATATTTATGTCAACAGAATAAATATGTATTTAATGACCCTTTTATATTTGTTTTAACAACATTTCAAATTTTTTGTGACACTTATTGTTCAATTAAAAACATAATTGTTACTTTGTCATTATCAATAATCTTTCGAAAGGACATATGTAACGCCCCCAAAATAGGTCAATTTCATCCAACCCATTTTGAGTCGCCAAATACATGGTACAGATAACAACTACAACTTTATTACAACAATTGTCGTGCAAAATACAACAACACATATGCTATGAGTTTGGGTACAAATATATACCAACTGTTACTCATGTCCCAACCTTGGATAGCACATCACAATGACACATTACATAAAGGTATAGTCAAAAACTGTTTTAGAAATTAGAATCTTTGGGAAGTGCTCAAGGAAACCCTCGTACATGGGAGGCCATGCTTCTAGGTTATGATAGATATCATATGGCCACAGAATTATCCTTGGTTGACCCAATAGACCCCAAAGAAAAACAAGAAGATTACTATCATATTCTTCCCAACGGTGAGTCTTCTCTTGACTTATCATTATCTCCACTGTCTCTAATTGAGAATTATACTTCAAACAAACACCAAGATTATATAGGTAGTGCTCGTAAATATACTCAGCAAGTGGATGAGCACATCCCTGTCTTATGATGACACGAGATTGTATATCATCAGACATCTTGTATGATAGTGGCAAAATACCCTTCCAACGTTGGGTTCGCCTCACCCTAGATGATTCACCAAATATAACTACTAAATGATGACCACCGTTCTATTCTCCTGTTACCCCCGCTCGACCCAGCTATACTCTTATTACCTGAAAGGAATTGTGAAATAGAAGGGTGAGCACAACTAGCTCAGTAAAGAATATCATGACTAAAGATAATTAAATTATCAATAGCCTTCAACAGAATTAAATCAGAGATTTAGAACATATGGTAGATGATAAAATTTTTCAACCATAGTTGCAGCGGAACGAGCAATCCATTAGAAGAGTCAAATAGACTACAAAGTCTATTATCTTCTCCATGTTAAAAGTCCACCAACAATATTTTATCCCTGTAACATCAATCAATAATTCTTGTCCACAATCACATGTATAACTCATAATCATATTTGTAGTTTTAAATTCTTCTTCTCATCCAGAACAAGATAATTTTCATCACTTGTCTTTACCTGAAACATCAAAGATCATGGTTATACCAAATCACAGTTCCTGTTCATAATCATACTAATAATTTCATCTTTGCACTACGGGCCAAAGATATTCATCAACAACTCATCTTTGCACTACAAGCCAAAGATATTCCTCAATATTCCTCAACAACTCATATTTGCACTACAAGCCAAATATATTATTATCTCAAAGAAATATATAATCATTTCAGAATTTATA
Source organism: Panax notoginseng (assembly GCA_016801055.1). NCBI lineage: Eukaryota > Viridiplantae > Streptophyta > Magnoliopsida > Apiales > Araliaceae > Panax > Panax notoginseng. Next base: position 203,304,736 of record CM029017.1, read on the forward strand.
TAATATTTCACATTTGCACTTAAGCTAAAGATATTCAATTATAAATTCAATGGTCATGATCATACCAGTCAACAATTCAACTTTGCACTACTGGCCAAAGAGAACCCATAGTCATGATCGTACCAAAAATCTACCCATCTTTACACTCAAGTCAAAGAGAAATATCATCATTAGGGTTATAAAAATGTTATATATGATAATAAAAAATTAATATGATCAACATATAGTTTTAATCTCAAGAATAATATTCATAAATCAACTATAATTTGGTTAGAAAAAGAAACCAATTTTGTTAGGAATAGTAACTCGTGAATAGTAACCCATGAATAGTAACTCGTGAATAGTAACTCATGAATAGTAACTCGTGAATAGTAACTCGTGAATACTGACTCATGAATAATAACTCGTGAATAGTAACTTATGAATAGTAACTCATGAATAGTAACTCGTGAATAGTAACCCCGACATGAAAAGATAAGAATTTTACAAGAAAAATCCTACCAATATTCCGGTATAATGATATTGAAAGAAATAATATCATTGATAAAAAAATAACATCCCTTACGACAATATCCCTTACTATCCCTTACCTCGGAAAGACGGTACTTCTGACTGGAATACTAGATATAGTGCTGAAGGAAATTTGCACCGTATAGCAACATTTAAAGTATCAAATACTCACAAGAATACACTCGATATAGAGAGAGAAATAGAGAGAAACTTGTGTTTCTGGTGTGATTTTCAATTCTAACCTAAGCACCCTATTTATAGGAAAATGCTTAGAACACCATAGCAGAAAATTGAATAAAATAATATTATTTATAAACAAAATTCCTAAGCACACCACCAGCTGATTTCAACCATTTAACACATGCCCCTCAATTGAAAAAAATATTTTTCTTTAAAATAATAATTAAAACTTCCAAAAATCAATTATTTCGGAACTTCGGAACTTCAATAATTCATAATAAATAGCCTTTTGATCAAAAAATTCGAATCTCGCGAGTTTTTATAGAAAATTCAATTCTCTACAACTTTACAGAAGAAAGTTTTTCCAAATTCCAAACAGAAATTGACCGAAATCCACAAACGGGCGATTTTACAGTCAATAATAAATTTTCGGTCAAGAATTGTGTCCACCAACACACAAAATATGTGTTAATCATTTAATGCCACAAAAATACTCTTTCTCCTCATATACTCATATATTCCACATTCATTATAAAAATATCACCATCAATATATTATTAAAATAATATATTTAAATGAATTATTTTATCAAAAAAAGATAAAATATTAATTTTCAACAATTGTCACATTAAAAATTTTCTCCATCTATATCCACATAAAATTAATATTTTCCTCATCATATAAATCAATAATTAATTATACACAAATAATATTACAGAATCACAGTACTGGCAACCAGGCCGTTCCTAGGAAAGAGGGGGCTTTCCAATAAGGACCTCTCCTTACTGGCGCGCAATTAGATGACCAAACCTCTTCTTAGACAGAACTTTCTAGACATTACCAATAATATTATCTAATAATATTATTCAAATAATATGAATTATTGTTCCGATAATAGAAAATACTGTGTAGTGACAATTATTGAAACAACAGTAATATAAAATATCAATGCAGCAATTATTGAATCAATAAAATAAAATACTGAACAGTAATTACTGTAACCATTATTGAGTAGTGCCTTCTTACGTAAGAATCAATAATTGGTGCAATACCGTGTGCTACTGTGCAACAACGCGTATTACTGTGTTTTAACCACCTGGTATTCCAACAGTGTTAACGGTAATAACTACGCCGTTATTTATAAATAACTTACTCTTGTCGTTTTCTTCATCCAATTGCTTTCCGTTATGGGGCCCACAAAAGGCTGCGCCGTCGTATGAATATTCCCCGACAGTAAGAATATTCCACGATCAAACGAATATTCCCCGACAACAATGAATATTTTATAACCACTTGTGTATTTCGAAAAAAAAAATTCATATATCACCCTTAACTTTAACATTTATCAATTTGACCATTTACAAAATAGTAATTATAAGAAAAATTGAATACTTTTATTTCATAAAATTCGGGGTCTTACAATCTCCCCTCCTTATGAAATTTCGTCCTCGAAATTTACGTACCTGGTATTTCAAAGAGTTGAGAATACCTTGCGTTCATTTCAGATTCTATCTTTCCTGTCATCATAATTTCTTCATTGCTCATCTCCTGTATTTCAGATATCATTCTAGAATACAGCTTCAAAACAAAGGTTAATTGAACAAATTAACATATCACATAATATCCCGATATTATGACTGACCAACAAATAAGCTTAGGTAGGACACACTAGCGAAGGATTTACTCGTCTCTCCCCTCCTAGTTCTATTCCCCGATCTCCGCCAGAGATCATATCCCTAAGCTTTGATACCAAATGTAACGCCCCCAAAATAGGCCAATTCCATCCAACCCATTTTGAGTCGCCAAATACATGGTACAGATAACAACTACAACTTTATTACAACAATTGTCGTGCAAAATACAACAACACATATGCTATGAGTTTGGGTACAAATATATACCAACTGTTACTCATGTCCCAACCTTGGATAGCACATCACAATGACACATTACATAAAGGTATAGTCAAAAACTGTTTTAGAAATTAGAATCTTTGGGAAGTGCTCAAGGAAACCCTCGTACATGGGAGGCCATGCTTCTAGGTTATGATAGATATCATATGGCCACAGAATTATCCTTGGTTGACCCAATAGACCCCAAAGAAAAACAAGAAGGTTAATATCATATTCTTCCCAACGGTGAGTCTTCTCTTGACTTATCATTATCTCCACTGTCTCTAATTGAGAATTATACTTCAAACAAACACCAAGATTATATAGGTAGTGCTCGTAAATATACTCAGCAAGTGGATGAGCACATCCCTGTCTTATGATGACACGAGATTGTATATCATCAGACATCTTGTATGATAGTGGCAAAACACCCTTCCAACGTTGGGTTCGCCTCACCCTAGATGATTCACCAAATATAACTACTAAACGATGACCACCGTTCTATTCTCCTGTTACCCCCGCTCGACCCAGCTATACTCTTATTACCTGAAAGGAATTGTGAAACAGAAGGGTGAGCACAACTAGCTCAGTAAAGAATATCATGACTAAAGATAATTAAATTATCAATAGCCTTCAACAGAATTAAATCAGAGATTTAGAACATATGGTAGATGATAAAATTTTTCAACCATAGTTGCAGCGGAACGAGCAATCCATTAGAAGAGTCAAATAGACTACAAAGTCTATTATCTTCTCCATGTTAAAAGTCCACCAACAATGTTTTATCCCTGTAACATCAATCAATAATTCTTGTCCACAATCACATGTATAACTCATAATCATATTTGTAGTTTTAAATTCCTCTTCTCATCCAGAACAAGATAATTTTCATCACTTGTCTTTACCTGAAACATCAAAGATCATGGTTATACCAAATCACAGTTCCTGTTCATAATCATACTAATAATTTCATCTTTGCACTACGGGCCAAAGATATTCATCAACAACTCATCTTTACACTACAAGCCAAAGATATTCCTCAATATTCCTCAACAACTCATATTTGCACTACAAGCCAAATATATTATTATCTCAAAGAAATATATAATCATTTCAGAATTTATATAACCAATAATTATAACCACGTTGATCATTTCACCTTTGCACTTAAGCTAAAGATATTCAATTATAAATTCAATGGTCATGATCATACCAGTCAACAATTCAACTTTGCACTACTGGCCAAAGAGAACCCATAGTCATGATCGTACCAAAAATCTACCCATCTTTACACTCAAGTCAAAGAGAAATATCATCATTAGGGTTATAAAAATGTTATATATGATAATAAAAAATTAATATGATCAACATATAGTTTTAATCTCAAGAATAATATTCATAAATCAACTATAATTTGGTTAGAAAAAGAAACCAATTTTGTTAGGAATAGTAACTCGTGAATAGTAATCCATGAATAGTAACTCGTGAATAGTAACTCATGAATAGTAACTCGTGAATAGTAACTCGTGAATACTGACTCATGAATAATAACTCGTGAATAGTAACTTATGAATAGTAACTCATGAATAGTAACTCGTGAATAGTAACCCCGACATGAAAAGATAAGAATTTTACAAGAAAAATCCTACCAATATTCCGGTATAATGATATTGAAAGAAATAATATCATTGATAAAAAAATAACATCCCTTACGACAATATCCCTTACTATCCCTTACCTCGGAAAGACGGTACTTCTGACTGGAATACTAGATATAGTGCTGAAAAAAACTTGCACCGTATAGCAACATTTAAAGTATCAAATACTCACAAGAATACACTCGATATAGAGAGAGAAATAGAGAGAAACTTGTGTTTCTGGTGTGATTTTCAATTCTAACCTAAGCACCCTATTTATAGGAAAATGCTTAGAACACCATAGCAGAAAATTGAATAAAATAATATTATTTATAAACAAAATTCCTAAGCACACCACCAGCTGATTTCAACCATTTAACACATGCCCCTCAATTGAAAAAAATATTTTTCTTTAAAATAATAATTAAAACTTCCAAAACTCAATTATTTCGGAACTTCGGAATTTCAATAATTCATAATAAATAGCCCTTTGATCAAAAAATTCGAATCTAGCGAGTTTTTATAGAAAATTCAATTCTCTACAACTTTACAGAAGAAAGTTTTTCCAAATTCCAAACAGAAATTGACCGAAATCCACAAACGGGCGATTTTACAGTCAATAATAAATTTTCGGTCAAGAATTGTGTCCACCAACACACAAAATATGTGTTAATCATTTAATGCCACAAAAATACTCTTTCTCCTCATATACTCATATATTCCACATTCATTATAAAAATATCACCATCAATATATTATTAAAATAATATATTTAAATGAATTATTTTATCAAAAAAAGATAAAATATTAATTTTCAACAATTGTCACATTAAAAATTTTCTCCATCTATATCCACATAAAATTAATATTTTCCTCATCATATAAATCAATAATTAATTATACACAAATAATATTACAGAATCACAGTACTGGCAACCAGGCCGTTCCTAGGAAAGAGGGGGCTTTCCAATAAGGACCTCTCCTTACTGGCGCGCAATTAGATGACCAAACCTCTTCTTAGACAGAACTTTCTAGACATTACCAATAATATTATCTAATAATATTATTCAGATAATATGAATTATTGTTCCGATAATAGAAAATACTGTGTAGTGACAATTATTGAAACAACAGTAATATAAAATATCAATGCAGCAATTATTGAATCAATAAAATAAAATACTGAACAGTAATTACTGTAACCATTATTGAGTAGTGCCTTCTTACGTAAGAATCAATAATTGGTGCAATACCGTGTGCTACTGTGCAACAACGCGTATTACTGTGTTTTAACCACCTGGTATTCCAACAGTGTTAACGGTAATAACTACGCCGTTATTTATAAATAACTTACTCTTGTCGTTTTCTTCATCCAATTGCTTTCCGTTATGGGGCCCACAAAAGGCTGCGCCGTCGTATGAATATTCCCCGACAGTAAGAATATTCCACGATCAAACGAATATTCCCCGACAACAATGAATATTTTATAACCACTTGTGTATTTCGAAAAAAAAAATTCATATATCACCCTTAACTTTAACATTTATCAATTTGACCATTTACAAAATAGTAATTATAAGAAAAATTGAATACTTTTATTTCATAAAATTCGGGGTCTTACAATCTCCCCTCCTTATGAAATTTCGTCCTCGAAATTTACGTACCTGGTATTTCAAAGAGTTGAGAATACCTTGCGTTCATTTCAGATTCTATCTTTCCTGTCATCATAATTTCTTCATTGCTCATCTCCTGTATTTTAGATATCATTCTAGAATACAGCTTCAAAACAAAGGTTAATTGAACAAATTAACATATCACATAATATCCCGATATTATGACTGACCAACAAATAAGCTTAGGTAGGACACACTAGCGAAGGATTTACTCGTCTCTCCCCTCCTAGTTCTATTCCCCGATCTCCGCCAGAGATCATATCCCTAAGCTCTGATACCAAATGTAACGCCCCCAAAATAGGCCAATTCCATCCAACCCATTTTGAGTCGCCAAATACATGGTACAGATAACAACTACAACTTTATTACAACAATTGTCGTGCAAAATACAACAACACATATGCTATGAGTTTGGGTACAAATATATACCAACTGTTACTCATGTCCCAACCTTGGATAGCACATCACAATGACACATTACATAAAGGTATAGTCAAAAACTGTTTTAGAAATTAGAATCTTTGGGAAGTGCTCAAGGAAACCCTCGTACATGGGAGGCCATGCTTCTAGGTTATGATAGATATCATATGGCCACAGAATTATCCTTGGTTGACCCAATAGACCCCAAAGAAAAACAAGAAGGTTACTATCATATTCTTCCCAACGGTGAGTCTTCTCTTGACTTATCATTATCTCCACTGTCTCTAATTGAGAATTATACTTCAAACAAACACCAAGATTATATAGGTAGTGCTCGTAAATATACTCAGCAAGTGGATGAGCACATCCCTGTCTTATGATGACACGAGATTGTATATCATCAGACATCTTGTATGATAGTGGCAAAACACCCTTCTAACGTTGGGTTCGCCTCACCCTAGATGATTCACCAAATATAACTACTAAATGATGACCACCGTTCTATTCTCCTGTTACCCCCGCTCGACCCAGCTATACTCTTATTACCTGAAAGGAATTGTGAAACAGAAGGGTGAGCACAACTAGCTCAGTAAAGAATATCATGACTAAAGATAATTAAATTATCAATAGCCTTCAACAGAATTAAATCAGAGATTTAGAACATATGGTAGATGATAAAATTTTTCAACCATAGTTGCAGCGGAACGAGCAATCCATTAGAAGAGTCAAATAGACTACAAAGTCTATTATCTTCTCCATGTTAAAAGTCCACCAACAATGTTTTATCCCTGTAACATCAATCAATAATTCTTGTCCACAATCACATGTATAACTCATAATCATATTTGTAGTTTTAAATTCTTCTTCTCATCCAGAACAAGATAATTTTCATCACTTGTCTTTACCTGAAACATCAAAGATCATGGTTATACCAAATCACAGTTCCTGTTCATAATCATACTAATAATTTCATCTTTGCACTACGGGCCAAAGATATTCATCAACAACTCATCTTTGCACTACAAGCCAAAGATATTCCTCAATATTCCTCAACAACTCATATTTGCACTACAAGCCAAATATATTATTATCTCAAAGAAATATATAATCATTTCAGAATTTATATAACCAATAATTATAACCACGTTGATCATTTCACCTTTGCACTTAAGCTAAAGATATTCAATTATAAATTCAATGGTCATGATCATACCAGTCAACAATTCAACTTTGCACTACTGGCCAAAGAGAACCCATAGTCATGATCGTACCAAAAATCTACCCATCTTTACACTCAAGTCAAAGAGAAATATCATCATTAGGGTTATAAAAATGTTATATATGATAATAAAAAATTAATATGATCAACATATAGTTTTAATCTCAAGAATAATATTCATAAATCAACTATAATTTGGTTAGAAAAAGAAACCAATTTTGTTAGGAATAGTAACTCGTGAATAGTAACCCATGAATAGTAACTCGTGAATAGTAACTCATGAATAGTAACTCGTGAATAGTAACTCGTGAATACTGACTCATGAATAATAACTCGTGAATAGTAACTTATGAATAGTAACTCATGAATAGTAACTCGTGAATAGTAACTCGTGAATAGTAACCCCGACATGAAAAGATAAGAATTTTACAAGAAAAATCCTACCAATATTCCGGTATAATGATATTGAAAGAAATAATATCATTGATAAAAAAATAACATCCCTTACGACAATATCCCTTACTATCCCTTACCTCGAAAAGACGGTACTTCTGACTGGAATACTAGATATAGTGCTGAAGGAAACTTGCACCGTATAGCAACATTTAAAGTATCAAATACTCACAAGAATACACTCGATATAGAGAGAGAAATAGAGAGAAACTTGTGTTTCTGGTGTGATTTTCAATTCTAACCTAAGCACCCTATTTATAGGAAAATGCTTAGAACACCATAGCAGAAAATTGAATAAAATAATATTATTTATAAACAAAATTCCTAAGCACACCACCAGCTGATTTCAACCATTTAACACATGCCCCTCAATTGAAAAAAATATTTTTCTTTAAAATAATAATTAAAACTTCCAAAAATCAATTATTTCGGAACTTCGGAATTTCAATAATTCATAATAAATAGCCCTTTGATCAAAAAATTCGAATCTAGCGAGTTTTTATAGAAAATTCAATTCTCTACAACTTTACAGAAGAAAGTTTTTCCAAATTCCAAACAGAAATTGACCGAAATCCACAAACGGGCGATTTTACAGTCAATAATAAATTTTCGGTCAAGAATTGTGTCCACCAACACACAAAATATGTGTTAATCATTTAATGTCACAAAAATACTCTTTCTCCTCATATACTCATATATTCCACATTCATTGTAAAAATATCACCATCAATATATTATTAAAATAATATATTTAAATGAATTATTTTATCAAAAAAAGATAAAATATTAATTTTCAACAATTGTCACATTAAAAATTTTCTCCATCTATATCCACATAAAATTAATAGTTTCCTCATCATATAAATCAATAATTAATTATACACAAATAATATTACAGAATCACAGTACTGGCAACCAGGCCGTTCCTAGGAAAGAGGGGGCTTTCTAATAAGGACCTCTCCTTACTGGCGCGCAATTAGATGACCAAACCTCTTCTTAGACAGAACTTTCTAGACATTACCAATAATATTATCTAATAATATTATTCAGATAATATGAATTATTGTTCCGATAATAGAAAATACTGTGTAGTGACAATTATTGAAACAACAGTAATATAAAATATCAATGCAGCAATTATTGAATCAATAAAATAAAATACTGAACAGTAATTACTGTAACCATTATTGAGTAGTGCCTTCTTACGTAAGAATCAATAATTGGTGCAATACCGTGTGCTACTGTGCAACAACGCGTATTACTGTGTTTTAACCACCTGGTATTCCAACAGTGTTAACGGTAATAACTACGCCGTTATTTATAAATAACTTACTCTTGTCGTTTTCTTCATCCAATTGCTTTCCGTTATGGGGCCCACAAAAGGCTGCGCCGTCGTATGAATATTCCCCGACAGTAAGAATATTCCACGATCAAACGAATATTCCCCGACAACAATGAATATTTTATAACCACTTGTGTATTTCGAAAAAAAAAATTCATATATCACCCTTAACTTTAACATTTATCAATTTGACCATTTACAAAATAGTAATTATAAGAAAACTTGAATACTTTTATTTCATAAAATTCGAGGTCTTACAATCTCCCCTCCTTATGAAATTTCGTCCTCGAAATTTACGTACCTGATATTTCAAAGAGTTGAGAATACCTTGCGTTCATTTCAGATTCTATCTTTCCTGTCATCATAATTTCTTCATTGCTCATCTCCTGTATTTTAGATATCATTCTAGAATACAGCTTCAAAACAAAGGTTAATTGAACAAATTAACATATCACATAATATCCCGATATTATGACTGACCAACAAATAAGCTTAGGTAGAACACACTAGCGAAGGATTTACTCGTCTCTCCCCTCCTAGTTCTATTCCCCGATCTCCGCCAGAGATCATATCCCTAAGCTCTGATACCAAATGTAACGCCCCCAAAATAGGCCAATTCCATCCAACCCATTTTGAGTCGCCAAATACATGGTACAGATAACAACTACAACTTTATTACAACAATTGTCGTGCAAAATACAACAACACATATGCTATGAGTTTGGGTACAAATATATACCAACTGTTACTCATGTCCCAACCTTGGATAGCACATCACAATGACACATTACATAAAGGTATAGTCAAAAACTGTTTTAGAAATTAGAATCTTTGGGAAGTGCTCAAGGAAACCCTCGTACATGGGAGGCCATGCTTCTAGGTTATGATAGATATCATATGGCCACAGAATTATCCTTGGTTGACCCAATAGACCCCAAAGAAAAACAAGAAGGTTACTATCATATTCTTCCCAACGGTGAGTCTTCTCTTGACTTATCATTATCTCCACTGTCTCTAATTGAGAATTATACTTCAAACAAACACCAAGATTATATAGGTAGTGCTCGTAAATATACTCAGCAAGTGGATGAGCACATCCCTGTCTTATGATGACACGAGATTGTATATCATCAGACATCTTGTATGATAGTGGCAAAACACCCTTCCAACGTTGGGTTCGCCTCACCCTAGATGATTCACCAAATATAACTACTAAATGATGACCACCGTTCTATTCTCCTGTTACCCCCGCTCGACCCAGCTATACTCTTATTACCTGAAAGGAATTGTGAAACAGAAGGGTGAGCACAACTAGCTCAGTAAAGAATATCATGACTAAAGATAATTAAATTATCAATAGCCTTCAACAGAATTAAATCAGAGATTTAGAACATATGGTAGATGATAAAATTTTTCAACCATAGTTGCAGCGGAACGAGCAATCCATTAGAAGAGTCAAATAGACTACAAAGTCTATTATCTTCTCCATGTTAAAAGTCCACCAACAATGTTTTATCCCTGTAACATCAATCAATAATTCTTGTCCACAATCACATGTATAACTCATAATCATATTTGTAGTTTTAAATTCCTCTTCTCATCCAGAACAAGATAATTTTCATCACTTGTCTTTACCTGAAACATCAAAGATCATGGTTATACCAAATCACAGTTCCTGTTCATAATCATACTAATAATTTCATCTTTGCACTACGGGCCAAAGATATTCATCAACAACTCATCTTTGCACTACAAGCCAAAGATATTCCTCAATATTCCTCAACAACTCATATTTGCACTACAAGCCAAATATATTATTATCTCAAAGAAATATATAATCATTTCAGAATTTATATAACCAATAATTATAACCACGTTGATCATTTCACCTTTGCACTTAAGCTAAAGATATTCAATTATAAATTCAATGCTCATGATCATACCAGTCAACAATTCAACTTTGCACTACTGGCCAAAGAGAACCCATAGTCATGATCGTACCAAAAATCTACCCATCTTTACACTCAAGTCAAAGAGAAATATCATCATTAGGGTTATAAAAATGTTATATATGATAATAAAAAATTAATATGATCAACATATAGTTTTAATCTCAAGAATAATATTCATAAATCAACTATAATTTGGTTAGAAAAAGAAACCAATTTTGTTAGGAATAGTAACTCGTGAATAGTAACCCATGAATAGTAACTCGTGAATAGTAACTCATGAATAGTAACTCGTGAATAGTAACTCGTGAATACTGACTCATGAATAATAACTCGTGAATAGTAACTTATGAATAGTAACTCATGAATAGTAACTCGTGAATAGTAACCCCGACATGAAAAGATAAGAATTTTACAAGAAAAATCCTACCAATATTCCGGTATAATGATATTGAAAGAAATAATATCATTGATAAAAAAATAACATCCCTTACGACAATATCCCTTACTATCCCTTACCTCGGAAAGACGGTACTTCTGACTGGAATACTAGATATAGTGCTGAAGGAAACTTGCACCGTATAGCAACATTCAAAGTATCAAATACTCAAGTTTAGATTTTTTTAGATATCTATTTTTAAAGGAAAATTAATTATTGTGGTAGTGTGGTAAATTATTATAATTGTTATGTCTGATTGTAAGTTATTTTAAGTTGCAAAGAGTTTTTAGGTAATATTTTTTGAATTTTAATCTAATTTTTCGTTACGCTGCGCCTTCAGACACGGGTAATTGCTAGTATATATATATATATATATATATATATATATATATATATATATATATATATATATATATAGAGAGAGAGAGAGAGAGAGAGAGCTCGGATCTTAAGCTAACCCCTTATCTAACTCACCCGAGCTCACCCCCCTTTAGCGACGGATCCAGCGACGGTTCGGTCATACAACCGTCGTCTATACTTTTAGCGACGCTATATGTTGTCCGTCACTAAAAGTATAGATGACGGTTGTATGATAGAACCGTCGCCGGGTCTGTCGCTAAAAGGGGGTGAGCTCGGGTGAGTTGGATAAGGGGTGAGCTTAAGATCCGGACCGTATATATATATATATATATATATATATATATATATATATATATATATATATATATATATATATATATATGTATATATATAGTAAGAGAGAGGGGCAACTACTTTTCACAGAATTGGCATATTCATACAAACAACAACACCATCTCTCATTCTCTTTATCTTTCTACATATATGTATGTATGTATATATATAGTAAGAGAGAGAAGGAAAGATGATGAGATATTGAGAGATGTGATGAACTAGGCGACGTAAAAAAAAGTCTGATATCAAGGAGAAGGTCTGATATAGTACATCAACAAAAAAAGTGTAACTACAAAAACATCTGAATGTTTACTGTGAGTAACCAATAACCAGACATTTTATTGATGTAAGGTAACCGAGATTGTGTTACACAATATTGAATATTATTTTTTATTTTTTTCTTATTACATTAAGTATGTAGAAAACCACACGACTACTCTCTGATTCCATCATGATTAAACAAGATAAAGAAAACAAATACATGTAACACTTAGTAACTATTCTGAAATATTTTTATAACTATTTGGTTACCCACAAAAACTAAAATGGTTACCTTTGTGTAAATATTTTGCTACTAACTGCACATTTTTATTGATGTAAGGTAACCGAGATTATGTTACACAATATTGAATAATATTATATGTTTTTTTTTCTTACATTAAGTAAAAGGAAAACCACACGACTACTCTCTGATTCCATCATGGTTTAACAAGATAAAGAAAATAAATACATGTAACACTTGGTAATTGTTCTGAATTTTTTTTATACCATTTAATTACCCACAAAAACTAAAATGGTTACCTTTGTATAAATATTTGACTACCAACTGCACCATATACAGAATGCACTAATTTTGTAAATAAAATATTGAAAATGTATTAATTCTGTAAATATTTTTTGGATGCACTTTTATTGTAATATTTTTTAAAAATGTACTAGGAAGTGTAAATTTCCCTTTCTATTAGGGGTAGGACCATACTTGAGGCCCAAACATGTGAAAAGCCTAAAGGCCCTGTAAACTCCTTAAACCTTGGGTCTGCCTTCAAACTCGGGTCTGGTGCTTCACAGTACTACTCATTTAATATAATCTTAAGACATGAATGTAATTATAATATTATTACAACATATATATCAGCTCTAATCCCAGGCATAAAGACCTTTATTAAATTAACTCAAATAATATTATAACATTATATAATATTACAATACATCATGTACTTCTATACATTTGAATCTTCTTCCTTTATGCAGTCCTTCCTCTTAACACCGTCTGACCATTCAGGTCTTTCTGCTTTAGGTGTAAAGGTTTTAGAATTTGCAAGGGTGAACATTTAATTTCCCAGCAAGTATTTGTTTGTTGAATAAACAATAATCTCAAAAACTGAATAATATTTTTCTATATCTTCAACAATTGAATAATAATTGTTGAAGTAACTTAAACAATCATGAATAAAATGTTCCCTTTACTTTAAACACCTTTCATGAATAACATAATCTTAAATTCTACAACAGTTCAATTCCAAAATATTTCTTCTTTAGTTCTGCACATAAGTGCTGATATTGGCATAACACGTTCTTGAATATAATGCTTAACAAGCACATGGTTGCACGGGGTGCAATCATGACCACATCTACTTACAACAACACATTATTGCACGGAGTGCAACCTATACTATCAATTGCCCAATTTATTTGATAAGACATTATTAACTTATCACAATTCAAGAATTATTATAATTCATATCTCAACAATAAATATACCTATTTGAATAACTTAACAAATTGAGTTAAGCCGAATCAAATGGAAATAACTCTTTTCCATAGCTCATATCATATAATTCGATGAATTTTATATTGCATACGAAATTCTACAATTTAAACACATTTCTTGTAAAGAATAATAATTTTGTACAGGGTCATAAAATACTTGCACAATATATAATTTTATGTTACTCAGAAAACTTGAATTCACACAATTAAATGGGAGTTCAGAAACTTGCTAGAAGTGTTCTTTAATTTATACACTAAATCTTCCATCAATTGTCCTACATAATTTAATTAACGATAATATACTAATTAGCCGCATAATGACTTCATATATTGGTTTACGTTATATTATTACCCATTTTATTTTGTTCGCGTTTTATAAATAAAGTAGCGCGAAGACCTTTCAAAAATGTCTCTTGGCTTCACGACTTTTAGGAACACCATGACCTTCTATGATGGTCTATTTTTCATTATTATTTATTTTAAAATATTAATCTTTTATAAGTTGGAACATTTTAGAACAATGTCAAAAATGTCTCATGTCGGCACGAAATGGCGCGGTGACACGCCCGACATGCACGACGCTGCTCAGCGTTGTCTAACGTGCACCACGTCGATCGCACGACACGCCCTGACGTGCACCATGTCCTTGGTGTCCCATGACATGCCCCGACGTGTATCACGTCACTTAGCGTTGCACGACGTTCGAAAATAGCCCACGACACGCCCGTGCCCAACCACACACCCAGTCAGCCCAACAACGAGGCGTCAGCACCAACAGAGAGGCCCGTGCGTGCCCAACGTTCTCTGGCGTGCGTTGCTCGACACTATTTTGATTGTTCTGAACCCCTTCTTCCAAACCTCATAACTTGGTCGGTATAAGTGTAGCACCCCCAGATCCGGGTATAAATCACCACGAATTTGGTACACTAATTCTATAACTATTGCGGAAGATATAAAAATAAATTGTTTATACATTAAACTTTACACAATATCCCCAAGGTCGATAACCTTAACTTAATACCTGAATTCCTTATTCTGTCCGACATACAATGTCATTAACATACAATACTATTACAAGTTTTATCTATATGATAAACCAATACTGAAACTGTCTTTGACTTTGCCTGTATCCAAAGTATTCGTCCTAATCTACAATGTTTGTCATGATATAGCAAGGGTGAGCAATAAGTTTGCCCAACAAGTTTAAGTTCAAAGAAGAGATATATCATGATCGAAATGAATGAATAATAAGTTGGCTGACTTTCAACAGTATAACAATTATGGAATAACATGAATCATTTTTCATAACTGAACGACCGAGACAATAAAAATGAATGGTCAATATTGAACACGAATAAATCAACTGGACCAAATGGTAATGAAGGTGATCAGTCTTTCATACCTGATGAACACATGCAATATGCACAACGTACGAATCAACAAATCACAGACGCGATGTAATCAACAATGATTAACCACTAGTTAAAAGAATAGTTCAAGAAAACTTGCCTTTATCACCGACTACTGATACACAATCTATTTAGCTTCATCTGAAGACCTAATATTAATTATATCAATCTCCAAATTAGAATAATATCATCACAATAACTATTACTAATTACAGTTATAAAATAACCTAAACACATTATCATATAATCCTATCAGTCAATAAAACACGTAAAACTTAGTATCAAGTCAAACTATTTCAGTTTGAGTTGAGTTCGGTACTATTTCGACATCCCGATTGCCTAATCAAATAATTATCGAGCCTATTGTCAATAAGACTCTACTTTAACGCTTAACTATTATCTTAGATAATTTATTATTCAGTCAAAATATTTTTCACAAGCTCATAAAAATTTTCAAATAATTATTATTATTTATAAAGATTTTTCAATCCTTAATATCATATTTATATGATTTAAATACCACATAATTCTATTATCATTAATATTTATTTAATTTCAAATATTAATAAAATCCATGTCATAATATTATAAGTTATTTATAATATCTCAAAGTATTTGTAATACCTTAATATCACATTTAAATGATTTTAAAACATTTAAAACTATTATTAAATAACTGCCATAAATATTAAAATATTAATGTATTTCTTGACAAAATATCAAAAGTTATATTTTGTAACTTAAAATATTTTTCAAACCTTTAAATCATTTTTATATGATTTTTAAAACATTAATTCTATTTTTTATAATTTATTTAATATAATTATTAAATTAATTAATATCATTAATATTAATTATTAATGAAATTCATCCCAAAATATTAAAAGTCATTCAAAATAACTTAAAATATTTTCTAACACTTTAATATAATTTCAAATAATTTTTAAAGTATTAAAATCATTTTTAAGTAATTTATTTAATATATTTATTAAATAAATTAAATATCCTTAATATTTAAATAAATTAAAATATTAATGAAATATATTCCAAATTATTAAAATATCCATTTTTAGGCTTTAAAATAATTTTTAGAAATTAATTATGTATTTTTCATAATTAATAATTAATTTATTCTAATTATTTAATAAAATAATTCATTTTATAAATAAACTATCGCTAAAGGGTGTTATAGCGACAAAACTATCGCTATAGGTGTTCTTGAGCCCTCAAGAATATGCTAAGTCAGTATGCAGGGTACCCACTTTGACCATCCATAGATTCTGGATCTTTAAGTTTCTAGGCTTGTAATTATGTTAAGGATGTAGTATTGATGTAATACTACAACCCCAAACAAGTTTCATGGCCAAAACACATCACAAACAGTGAGATTCAAGCCATCCAATATCTTGTCAGACATGTTCTTGAGTTTCTGGGTTGCCCAGAAACTCATGCAGTACTAAGGGTCATACTTTGAAGCTGCATAACTTTGATTCTGAGTTTACTCAGTATGTTTTAATGGTTCAGTCTTGTGGTATGAATGTCAAGGTACAAAAGTATTACACTTTTGTAGCATTTCAACATCACACATGAGAGATCTAAGCTGGTCAAACCATGTCAGAGCACCTGTTCTTCATGAATCTGGATTTTCTAGAAATTCATCCGGACAGTTGGTCAACCCTTGTTTGACCCTCCATAACTTTGATTCTGTTGCTAATCTAGGTGTTCTAATGGCCTGGATTTGTAGTCTATATGTCAGTCTACCAATCCCAAACATCAACATGACCTAATCACTTAACATCAACAAGATCAGATGCTTGCAAAACGTTGTCAGAAATTTCTGGGTTTCTGGGAATTTTCTGGGTTGCCCAGAAATCAGTCCCATGGTTGGTCAACCATGTTTGACCACTCATAACTTGAGATCTAGACATGGTATGGACTTGATTCCACTTCCAGTCTACTCTCCTCATAGTAGAGAACAAGTCTATAACATCTAACACACAGAGATCTAAAGGCCCTGACATATGGCTGTCAGGCCTTAAAATTTGGGTTCTTGGTCAGTTCTAAAAATTCTATTTTCTTGCATCTAGATCATATTATGGATCTATGATGTAACATCATAGACCACTAAATTAATAACATCTTCTAACACAAATCTAAACAACAAATAACATCATTAACATAAAATTTTAAGGATCTAGCAAAGCTTAGGGTTTATACCTTTAAAGCTTTAATTCATGAATCTGATCTTCCTAATCTGTTCTTGGCAAGCTAAGGACCAAACTAGGGACTGATCCACTTATGGATTTCGTAGCTTTAGAGAGAGAGTGGATTGGTTGAGCGTTTGTGAACAAATGAGACATGTTTATGCATTTTCTCTCTCTCTCTCTTTAATTACTTTAATCTTGATCCATTGTATCTAATATGGCTAGGTGACACTTATGATCTGTTATGGCTGAGATAATGAGCACATGGGAAATCTTAGGGTTGGTAAACAACCAAGATATAGCAAGATTTGCACTCCAACCAATTAAAGAAATATCAAAAATGGCATTTTGGTCCTTTAACTCACCATTTTAATGGCATTCTTGGAATTTGACCTAACCCTTAGGTTTTACAAATTAAATTCTAGAATTTCCAATTAGGGTTTAATATAGAAATTTAAGCTTTCTAAATTAGAAATTAGTATTTTCTAATTATATTAGGGTTTTCTAATTACATTATGGCTTGCAAATTCGGATTAAGGCTTCCTAATTAACATTAAAATTTATAGATTAACAATTAGGCTTTCCCTAATTGAACATTAGGGTTCCTAACTTAGCAATTAGGGTTTCTAACTTATCGTTAGGGTTTTCCTAATTAGATTTATAATCAATAACACTTTAGCCTTTATACTTAGCTTTTGAGCTCCCAAAT
This sequence comes from Panax notoginseng, assembly GCA_016801055.1. Lineage (NCBI taxonomy): Eukaryota > Viridiplantae > Streptophyta > Magnoliopsida > Apiales > Araliaceae > Panax > Panax notoginseng. The sequence continues at coordinate 203,323,235 of CM029017.1, forward strand.
TAGGGTTTTAATATTCCCAGTTAGGGTTTCGGATTCCCGGAACTGAAATTAAGGTTTCCAGAGCCGGTATTAAAGTTTTCTCACTGAACGTCGAAGTTCTTAACATAACATCAGGGTTTGTCACTGATATAATTTATATGATCAATCTTTGACCCGTAACCACAAACTATACACATATAATCACATATATCAGTATACACCAAACATATACCTCACTATCAAACCATCACTTAGAGTCTATCAAATCATTCAAGTCCTTCACAAATTTTTTTAAATTCATACCTATTTTCCAGTTTAGGTCTTATTATTGAACCTTAATTTAATCAATTAAGATTTTAATAAATTGTCTAAATTCCCGGGTTGTCACAAGAAGTTGAAATTAGCTCAATCTCGCGTCATTTTCTTCCTTGTAACATCTACTAAAAATCCCCTTGGGTGGAAATTTTTTTCAAGTTCATTTTCAGGCCATACTAGTGGCACAAAAGTCCCAACCGAAAAAAGTTTTCTACTTTTAACAGTTTTGACTAGCCTCCTTCCAAAGGGCATAACTCCCACCTCCAGACTCGGAATAAGGTCATTCTTATGTCTACGGACTCCTTATTTAGTGTACTACATAACCCCTAAAATAGAAAAAAAAATTCAGCAAGCCAATCAGAACAGAAATCAGTCCGAAAGTCAAGGTTCACACTAGTTATTTTTAGTTTGGACAGTTTGATGCGCTTACTTTGGAATGTCATAACTCGTTCGTCCGAACTCGGAATGAGTCCATTCGGAGGCTATGGATTCCTTGTTCTATGAACTACAAAAAACCCCATAAAATAAAATTTTCTAGAAGCTTTAACTGCCTAAAAAATTGACTCAAAAGTCGGTACACACTAGTTTTACAGTTTTTAACTAGCTTTACAACAAAATCCGTCATGACTTCGTCACACAAACTTTTGCTTCTGTTCCAATTGGTTTATGTTCATAACTCATAATGACATAATAGCAAAATGGCTCCAAAATAGCCACTAACAGTCCACTACTAGTCCATTTTCCATCTTTTACGCATATGTTCATTTTCTTACATTTTCTTGCACTATTACATGGTTTAATCATATAATCTACATCATATTCCACAACCACCATCAACAAGCTCATTTAAAAAGCTTTAAAGAGGTGAAAGGAAGTTAGGGTTTTAGCTTACCTCTTGAGGTTCTTTCTTCTTCTTCTTCTTAGCTAGATTTGACTTAAGCTTTCTATTCATTCATCTCTACCTTCTCCTTCTATCCGAGGCTTCTATCTCTAGCTCTCTCAAATGACTTATTAAAATGAAATGAAATGTAATGAAAAGAGATAATAACTTTGTCTTGGATAAGGTTGGGGCATTTAATGTTTAACTTGCTTAGGATCAAAACTTACTATAAAAATTAATTGTAAGTTTCCATCCTTCTTTGTCCCCCTTTTATCCCTTTACTTAGCATGGAAGGAAAGCCTAGTTCCCCATCTCCTATATCATTGTTCCTCCTTTCTTTTCATCATCTTATCTCATGTGCAAAATTGATTTTAAGTGACACATGCTGTTATAAATTATTCAAATAAGAAAATGCATGATATTTCTTATTTAAAAAATAGTTATTAAAAGGTAGTTATTAAAAAGAAGTTATTGGTAGTTATTTTCTATTATAAATATATGAATTTTCATATTATTAAAGGTGCTGATTTTTGTTGTTCAAACTATTATTTTCTCTCTAAAATTATCAAGTTCTCATCTCTCATATTCCTAGTTTGAAGTTTTTCATTATTTGCTAAGTGCAAAACTTCTCAAGGCTTGTCATATACACTAAGGCTATTTGCATTCATCTTATAGCAATCTCAAGAAGGAGAGGGAGCAAATATTGCTTTTAGGAAAACAATTTTACGCCTTTCAAGTCATTTTTCTACTTCAAGTTTATTTGTGTTCTTGATTCTTTGATCCTTATTTCCATATTTTACTAACAATCTAAAAGCAATAAAAAATTTTTCTTGCTATTTAAAACACCACTCAAACACCATGGAATCCTCAAACACCATGCATCAAACTCATGAACCAAGATTTTGTTCGCCTTGATCATTTTGATGGAACCAACTTCACAAGATGGAAGGACAAATTGATTTTCATGCTTACCACCTTGAAAATCTTCTATGTTCTTGACCCAAACCTTCCTCCCAATCCTCCACCAAAAAATGATGATTCAACCGAATTGAAAGCACAAAGACAAAAAAGACAAGAAAATGAAGTCATGTGTTGTGGACATATTCTTAATTCACTTATGGATCGCTTATATGATCTCTACACGGTGGAGCCTTCTGCCGCAAAAATTTGAAAGGCTTTAGAATTTAAATATAAGGCCGAAGAAGAAGGTACGAAAAAATTTCTGATAAGAAAATATTGTGAAATGAAATTTGTTGATAACTTGCCTATTTTAGTGCAAGTACACGAGTTGCAAGTCATTGTGAATCAAATGAGAGCAGCGGAGATTGAACTAGCTTCCTGAATCATTTCAAGTAGGAGCAATAGTGGCGAAATTGCCTCCATCTAGGAAAGGTTATAGGAAAAAAATTCTTCATGATTCCAAGGAGTACACTTTGGAATTAAGATATTCAAAAATATCTTTGAATCGAAGAGGAGACGAGGGTGAGATATGAGAATGAAAATTCTTATGATGGCAATAATAAGGCCAATGTTGTGAATAAGCCCTCCAACAATTCTTATAAAAGAAAAAATGGCAAAGGGAATTTTTTAGGTCCTAAAATGGATCAAGGAAAATTCAAGAAGTCTAAGAATGGAGGATGCTTTATGTGTGGTAAACTAGGACACTATGCAAGAGAATGCAAATTTAAGAAGACCCAAAAAACATAGATTATTTCCTTGAAGGAAAATAATGATATTGTTGCTACTGTGAGTGAAATCAATGCTATTCAAGGAAAGGTAACCGATTTATGGTATGACACATGTGCAACAGTCCATGTGTGTGACGCCCCCAAATCCAGGTACTTTTTACCACGAATCTGGTATATTAATTCTATAATTATAGTGGAAGATATAAACATAATTTGTTTATACATTAAACTTTGCACAATCTCCCCAAGGTCGATAACCTTAACTTATACCTGAATTCAATATCCTATCCTATATACAATGTCATTATCATACAAAACTATTACAAGTTTTAGCTGAACAATAACCCAATGTTAGAATTGTCTTTTCCTTTACCTGTATCCGACGTATTCATCCTAACCTGCAAATTAATTTTATCATGATATAGCAAGGGTGAGTAACAAGTTTGCCCAATAAGTTTAAGTTCAATAAAAAGATATATCATGATTGAAAGAATAAACAATAAGTTGGCTGACTTTCAACAATATAACAATTATGAAATAGCATGAATCAATTTTCATAGATGAACGGTCGAGACAATAAAAATGAATGGCCAACAATGAACATGAATAAATCAACTGGACCAAATGGTAATGAAGGTGATCAGCCTTTCATACCTGATGAACACATGTAACATGCACAACGTGCGAATCAATAATCAAGGATGTGATGTAATCAACAATGATTAATCACGAACAGATTATTCAATAACAACTCGAGTTCGAGTTAGAGAACTTGCACAATAAGTGAGTATAAGAAACTTGTCTGAGTCACCGATTACAGCTACGCAGTATATATATCTTGTCTGAAGACCTAATATTGATAATATTGATATCCAATATTAGAATAATATCATCACAGTATAATACTGTTATATACAGTTATAAAATAACCTAAACACATTATCATATAATCCTATCAGTCTATAAAACACATAATACCTGATCTCAAGTCAAACTATTTCAGTCTGAGTTGAGTTCGATACTATTCCGACATCCCGATTGCCTAATCGGATAAATATCGAGCCTAATATCAATAAGACTCTACTTCAAAGCTTAATTATTATCTTAGATAATTTATTTATTAGTCAAAATAATTTTCAAAGGCTTATAATAATTTTTAAATAATTATTATCATTTAATAGTATTTTTATTCATTATCTAATATTATTAACCATGTAATAATATTTTACTTATTTCATAAATAATAAAGGTCTCACACATTTTAAGATATAAATATTTGACATCTTGAAGCTTAAATAATTTATATTCCTTTTTAGAAATATCTTTTACCTTTACTTGCAAATTTAGGGTTTAAACAGCTAATACATAGCTTTTATATTAAAACTCAACTTACTATATTATTTCTTTAATTTAAATAATTTTTACATCAGTTTGTCCGTTCATGAGTCAACACTGACTGTGGCCTCATATACAAATATTTTATCTTGCTAGCACATTTTCCTTATTTTTCGTTTGACAAATATTGGCATTTTTGCTTTATATATATATATATATATATATATATATATATATATATATATATATATATATTCCGTTACGTAAATCTCAGCTTAAAAATCACATTTTGAGCACTGCAAACCTCAAAATATCATTTTTATGATTAATACAAAGTTTTAAAGGTTTCTCGCCCTTTGTTGCACCACAAAATAATTTTATAGGCAACTTTAATTTTTATTTTGCTTAAACATGAAATTTATATTTATTACATATTTTTATTGTTTTATTTATATCTGAAAGGAAGTTTCTCGGCATAAAATATCACTTATAGTCAAATCTTACCCCGTAGGATTTTATTTGATTTATTATGACTTATTATTTTACCAGAATGCGATTCGGAACGTCGAACGTCAAAGTCGCTCGACGCACCAACGCTCGGCATTCGCTCGTTTACAAGTTCTGACATGCCTACTCGCTCATTTTTAATTTTCAAATCACGAGTCATATTACAACGAAATTGCAGGCGTATTATAGGCCTCATGGCATAGTATTTTAGAAAAATTTTGCACCGCGAAAATGGGACACGGAAACTAATCAAAACAGTGCGCGAAAATGACGTTGAACAACAGCACAGCACGGCGCCGCGCTGCTGGGCAGGCATGCGCGGGAGCTGCCTGGCTGCTGTTGCTGCCCAACCGTGCGCTTATCAACCTAGTTACTTCGCGATTTTCTTACGCCTTGCTCGTTTATCAGAAAATTCCCAACTTTGGATATATTTTACATGGTATACCAAAGTATTTTTAAAAAATATCACCCAGAAATTTCGGACCTCTTAGGCAGCCTAAAACAGATCCCCAAAATGTGTACTCGCAACAGTTTTCATCTTTTTCCCAGATTTACCCTCTTTCGTTAAAATAGTAATAACTTTTTCGTTTTAAAACATTTTTAGGCGATTCTTGAGCCCACGCGAAGCTAACTTCCGGGACTACAACTCTTCCCTACTGATATATTTCCAGATTCCAAACATATCAGCCCAGAAATTCCGTTCAAGTGGACTGCACCGCATTTGTTGGACAGTTTTGACACTACTACTTTGAAATGTCATAACTCTCTCCTCCGAAGTCGGATTTAGTCCGTTCTGGAGTCTATGGAAAGATTATTGAGTGTACTATAACATACCAAAAGCCCAGAATTTTTAGGGCATTCTAGCTAACCCCGAAATTTCTGTTTAGGGGCAACAGTCACCAATTTTTTTTCCTAAGTTAAAAACTGTTTTGGTTCTTCTTTCTTTGGATCAAACTTTTAACACCTAAAATGTCTTGATCTACACATAACCCACCATATAACATGTAGATCTAAGATTTTTAAAGTTCAAAATCATAACTTGAGATTTGATTTAACAAAAGAAATTAAACAAAACTTAGGATTTTATACCTTTAGGGCTCATCTTCTTCCATGGCTACCTCTCTCTCTCTTTGCTCCACCCATGACTGAAATTCTCTCTCTCTCTCTCTCTTTGGTCGGGTAGTCAAGGAAAATGAGAGGAAATGTTTCACTCTCTTTTTTTTCTTTTTCTTTGGTTAATGATTTAAGAGAGATAGTAGATAAAATAAGATGGAGTGGGTGGGGAGTTGGTGAAGTTAGTCACCTAACCCATGTGCTGAAAATCTCCAGCAGATTTGTCCCTTGTGGGTCCCGCTTTTAATTCTTCGTTTTGCGTGTTTAATCCCGTCTTTAACTTTCGGACCCAAAAACTCAAATTTTCGAGTTTATAGTCGATTCCTACTAAATTCGACGCTCCCAACGTCATGGGCACATCCATTTCTTCAAATTATCTCCTAATTTTAAGTTTGACTTTTTTCGAAAGAGTCAACTGTTGACTTTGACCAAAATGTCAATCTCGACATATTTCGTGTTTAGAGTTTATTCTTATTAATTTTGACGTTCCGGACTCAATTATCTTTTTCACGTCTTCAAATTCTGCTTCTATCTTTGATTTTGACTTTTCTCCCTAAAAAATTAATTATTGACTTTGACCAAAAAGTCAACCCCGACACATTTTATGTTTACAACCTTTTCTGACTAATCTTGACGTTCCGGACGCAACCGAACAGTCCGTGTTTTCAAAAAAAAATTCCTAACTCAAATTTTGAGTTTTAACTTACTCCTTTTTTTATTATTAATCATATCAACTAATCATCTATTGATTATTATTCATTTCATTGATTTACTAGTACATAAATTAAATACTAGCATTCTTCAATTACTTTAACCATTATGTTATTTAATTCTCATTCCTAATATATAATATTAGGCTAAATAATTTTCTTTTATTTGTTTATATAATAAACAAATATAAACAATCACACAAGTCCTTCATAAAATTTTTAAATTCAAACTCTATTTTCAATCTAGGTCTTATTATTTAACATTTATTTAATCAATTAAGATTTTAATAAATTGTCTAAATTCTCGGGTTGTCACATTCACCCATTCTTCTAAGAATTTCGTCCCCGAAATTCACCTTACACCTTACACTTTACACCTTACACCATTCATACTCATCACCTGCTACCCAAAACATTACTCACAAGAGTTAAACTTTTCAAATCATGTTGTAGAGTCATATAGACTATAAACTTTCATTTTCGAATAGGTTATACAGAAATTCATCCGCAAACCGTCATAACTTACGGACACAAAGGGTGATTAGCCCGGTATGCCCTGTACTGATCAAGTACTGCTGGTCGGAATAATTTTTCCTGTTCCTCTTATCCGCCTTGGGCGCACAAAAGTTTTTCCAAATTTTGGGATGCTTACCTCAGTCTTATCAGATTCCGCACCAAAATAATTCGGTTCGGAAAAATTTTCAAAGAACGCTTAGAATTTTATAAAAGTTGGTCTAGCTGAATCAAATAGCGTAGACTCATAACAATAATTCTATTTCAATCGAAATATTTATGTATAACCAACCCCCGTTGGCAATTTATTATCTAAAAATATTTTGAAAATGACGTCATGATATCGTACTGCGTTAACAGGCCGTTTGAGGATTTTGTCATTGTGTGACTTTGTCATAATACATCATACAATAGTGGGACAACGATTTTTTAATCGAATTCAACACTAAGTATTCTTGTATTTACAACTCCATCATTTTTTTATCATCTATGTACCAGGTTACATTATACATTAACGATAAATAAAATACATTTTGATATTTCAAATCATTTTCGTTTAGCCGAAACAATTAGCATATACTATAATTTAAACCGTTCAAAAATCTTTGCAAATCAGTTTTATCATCTCAACAAGTAACGTTGTGTCAGTGTCCCGAAGTCCACACATACACAATGGTCACCAGCAGTTGAGAATAAAAAAAATTATTTTTTAAATGGCACATAGTGCGTATTTAGCTTGATGTCAAAAATTTCGAAGTCTAGCATAGCTAGAAGATTTGGAATACCTAATCTTCACTAATGATCAATTGCTTATTCAGTCTATCTATTCCTATTATCCTCAATACTCCATTCACACATAACTATACTCCATTCACACATAACTCTACTTCTCAAATAAACGCTATGACATAATTCAAAATTTTTGAAAAAGAACGTTTATTAGCGTTTTCTGAAATTTATGAATAGTATTTTAGCGTTTTTTCTCAGCAAATTTTTATTTCCTCATACAAAATCCTAATTTGTATATTCTAATTTGTAAACACAATTTAGGTCATATTACGACTTTTAAACACATAACACGTAATAATATCCATAAAAATTTTATTTTATTAGGTATTTACATCAAAAAACCTAATTACAAGGCTATCCGATTTCTCGAATTGTCACAGGCCCAACCTTGCGGCCTCAATCATTTAATATCCGGTGGACAAGTTAGCAAACGACCTTGGGCTTTTAGCCAGATGGTGGACTGGTGGCCCGAGGCCCAGATGGAGGGGAACCTTAAAAGAAACCACTAAAGAACCACATAGGGAACACAATTGACCCTTTTGCCCTAAGGTGGATCCGTCACTGAGTAGACTTGATGAATATGATTCAAAATGATATTGTTTGTTTGTAAAATAAATAATACAAACAAAATTAGGGCGAAGGGTTAAATTAGAGAATAATTTTGGAACTTCTGCTGACTTCATAAAAGTTTGTGGCAAACTGTACATAATTTGGGGGAGAAAAAGAATTAAAGAAAAGTTTAGATAGAAGATTTAATCTGTCTTTATATATACTTGTTAAGTGGTTATAAATAATTTTTCTACTTCACTATATGACACTAGGTCAAAAATATGTCATTAATTCTTGGATTAATTGCATATCGAACTCCAAAGTATACACTCTTTTATTATTCATACCATGACATTTAAACGCTTTCATCTCGCTGTCCAAATAACCGTTAATTAACCATTACTGACCCTTTTGTAAGTTTGGGTCAAAAATTAAGGTGGTCGGAACTGTCATGTGTTCCGGTTGAGGGAGTATAAGTACGGTTTGACCGTATATTTATACAATTGACCATACAAAATCAACTTAATGTTTATATATTTATGTCATGTTTTAGTCTTGTTAATGTTTGTTGATTGTTGTTGTTATTATTTTTATTACTACTTTATTTGGACTAATCATTGACGTGAATTATTGTATTTGAGTTGATAAATTTGATTATTTATTTTATTTTTGGGTAGTTAGTTTGCTAATAATTTTATTTGATTTAATTAGTTCAATTAAGTAATTTATTTAACATAGTTCGTTTTTGTTAGTTATTTTATTTAGATTACTTAGTATGTTAATTATTTTCTTTTGTGTTAATTATTTGAGTTAATTACTTTACTTGGGTTAGTTAAGAATTAATTATGTATAAACTTTTATACACCTTTAATATAATCATTTTTTTCTTCTATGTATTTTTACTGTTTTAATAAGTCAATTATTATATTTAAATATTAAATTATGATATGTGGCTATTTACTGGCAAAAAAAATTGATAGGAAATAATAAAAGGGTCCATCTTAGTTACATAGCAGTATTTTAGGTAGCGGAATAAGAGCTTTTAAATTCCAGGATACGAATAATAAAAAAGAGTATATTTCAGGATTGAATATGCAAATAACTCTTAATTCTTTGGAGGCTGTGAGTGTACACTACAGGTGCGTTCTTCCCAATCCTCTTATATTTTAGAAAAATTCTCACAATGAAACATGCTACAACCCGAGGTGGCATATGAGGTTACACAACGAGACATGGTAGGATAAATCCTGCAGAACAATTGAATTGTATTAAATAAATTTGGATAATAATAAATTAGTTCCTTCAAACATAACCCTAAACAAAGTTTAAATAGTACAAAATATGCCAAGCATGAAGCACCCTAGTTAGACAATAATAGCAAAATTACTTAAAGCCCAATAAGTTTATGAAAGAAAAAAATCAAACGTCCAAATTAGCCGATCTTTCCCTTGTGTGTTTGGACTTTAAATGGCATACATATATTACTGCCTCTGATTTGTGCCTTTTGTTATCAATAGGCTAGAGCTGTCTTGGCAAACTCGCCTGTTTATTTATTTTTTCTTAGGCAGATAAAAGTATTAAATGTGGTTAGAATAATTATAAAAGTATGGTTAAATGTATATTTATTCTTACAACATCATATTTTTGTTGTAGAAATATTAAAATGAAAAATGAAAGAAAAACATATTCTTAAAATCTATAAATTTTACAAATTAAATTCTTTTTTTACGAAGTCTGAGAGAGAAACATTTTTCCAAGGATTCTGAACGTCTAGCCCTAAAAACTGTTGTTTGCATGAAAATATATACTTATTCTGCAAGAAACATACAATCAATATGCCACATTATTTATTCACCTTGAAACTTGAGCACTTTGTTACAAGAGCTAGTTTCTTATTCTTTCTATATTTTTTTTCCATTTTCTTTTTTTTTTTTTCGTAATGTTTGTTGCAAAAATTCTACTCGAATGCAAAGTGCAGCAGCATTGGTTTCAGGAAAAATAAATATACGTGTACTACATACATACATAGAAAGAAAAAAAATCTCATTTTTTAACATCTTTACTCATTCGGTTTCATAATAACTGTTTTTAAGATTCATGCACATGAATTAAGAAAGTCATTTAATACTATTATTTAAGAATAAAAATTTGTATGAAATTTCATCACTACCCCTTTATGAAAAGTTGGAAACTATTAATGCAAGGGAGAAAATTTATTGGGAGAATTAGAGAAGTTAGGGGTAATATAGGAAAATAAATAATTTATTCTTCTAAAAAATTATAAACGACAAATAAATTGGAATAAATTTTTTCTTCTAAATAGACAGTTATTGTGGAACCAAGGAAGTACCAATTAAAGGACACCAACATATATATATACTATATTTGCCATCTTTATCCTCTTAACATAATCGTGGCCAAAAGATTAATAAATAAACCTCACTCAAAAGATTAATAAATTATCTCTTTTTAAATCTCATTTTAAATCTGAATCATAAAATAAAAAGTCTCCATTTATTTAAAATGGAGAGGATCGTTCATATTTTTCCCTCTTTCTAGTGCTAACACTCTGTTTCTGAGTTTTGAACAGAAAAGAAAAAAATAGAAAACTTAAATTAAAACAGAAAAGAAAAGAATAGAAAACTTGAAGTTTTCCTTTGTGTTGTTTCAGAGTTTTTAAAAGAAAAGAATAGAAAATTTAAAATTGAGGACATGAATTGTAATTTAAAATTTATTATATTAAAAGTTGAGGATAATATGGAAATTATAAAAAAATTACTTATACCAATTTCTTTTCCGTCCAAATCATGCCAATTTTGGACAGATATAAAACTTTGGAAGGAAAAGTGGCCAAGTTTTCTATCTATTTATTTTCTTTTCTGTTTATTAAAAAACTCAGAAACATAAGAATTGGAAAGAAAACTTAAATTTTCCATCCATTTCTTTTCTTTTCTGTCCATTTTAAAACTCAGAAACAGAGCGTAAGAGATTCATTTTTCGTTTTCTTTCCTCTTTTTAAAAGGGACAGGGGGGAGAACCGGTCATTAGTACAATACAAATTTTGTGCCATTAGATTTTTTAAAACATATCAGATGGTCACAATTAAACCCTTACTGTCTCAGCATTATCTCACTCAAGCCCTCACTTTCCTCAACATGTCAATTCACCATCCATTTCATTTCCACCACCACCACCGTCGTTCGTTCTCTCTCCTTCACCACCACCACTCTACCCCAAACACCTCGTCTCCATCATCACCAACCAACAAAACCTTGATCTTTCCCTCCAAATCTTTGACCACGCCGGCAAATTCCACCCCAATTTCCAGCATAATTATGACACCTACCACGCCATCATCAACAAGCTCGCGCATTCGAGCCAATGGAAACTCTTCTCGCCCAATCACAACAATCGGACCGTAAATGCAGCAAAAATCTATTCAAAGTCGTAATTTGAAACTACGGAATCGCCAGTCGCCCCAAACAAGCCCTCCAAACCTTCTGTAGGCTATTTTCAGCTAAAGTGAGAAATGTAGTATGATGCAACAGTCGTGAATTACCTCACTTTATATTTTTTTCCCTCTTGGCTATAGCGAATTTAGTTTTGTGCTTATATAATAATTCTTTTAGCCTGGGATTCTCCATATGCCTGGTTGCATGGAAAAACTTCAATTACTGATCTAACAGTCTAGAGAGCAATAAATTAATTTCTGTAGTGATGAAAGCATTCCTCTAAGAGCTTGCTTCAAATTTGTTTCTTATTTTGATTTTCTGCTTGGTTTAGTTAAATTGATGCTTCCAACAGCAATTCATGTTTACAATATCAAAGGCTTGGCTTTGTCCAGCGTTTCTTCAGATCGGCGAGTCTGAGGCCAAGCAAATGGCATGTTTAGAAAAACACTTGTGTTTCCAAGTTTTCATTATCAATTGCAACCCAAGAATTTTAATATTGGATTGCATTCTTCAGATATTGTTGATAATGTACTGCAAGACTAGAGAATACATTTGGGAACAAATTTTAGGCTCAACTGTATGAAATTGAGGCTCATGTCCTACTGTGTGTAGACGCAAAAGCAATTTCCTACTTTAATTTGGATAATTTTTTATTTGCATGGACTACTAGCAAAGCCGTCAAGAATAACAGATGATACAGATTGGTTGCAGAGTCGTAAGTGCTACATTTGTTTCCAACTTAAACTATTCTTTCTTTTTGCCTAAATTGGTTGTACAACCTTTACTTGAAAAAAAATATGCTTGTGCAGAAGTATATGCCAGATTTGGCTAATCTTGTCCCTCATGTATTCGTTGATGTGAGCAGTGTTAAAGCTTTATGCATCCGGTGGTAGTTTCTTCACTGAATAGATCTTGTTTGTTTCTGACTCAGATTTGGATATCTGGGCATTTTTCTGGTATTCTACTTGGATTTTAAATGTGATATATTTTCCTATTGTATTTCTTCAGATAGCTGAACGGCGCCTCAAAAGAAAAACAAGCACAAAGCCATGGATGACATCAAGGAGAGCATAACAGAACTGAAATACTACAGGGACAACGTCTTCAAACCAAGGTCAAGGAATTGAAAGCAAAAGAGGAGGAGATTGTGTAGTTGAGGCAGCGGTGGTGGTGTAAAAGGTTGGGAGTGAGATTTGGGTGGAAGGAATATTTGAACATTATTATCAAAAATAATTTGTTTAGGAATAACATACCTAACTAAAAGGCTGTTTTTCATACTCTATGCAAACTATTATTCTTCTTCTAGATTTGGATGGCGATACTTAAAAAATGGGAAACTCGCGATGTTGAATAGTAGTAATAATCTCCTCTTTTGCTTCAATCAATAAATAATTTTTAATAGTGTTAAATTAAGACACTGATATTACCAAAAACAAAATTACTTGAACGGAAACTAGTATCGATTAAATAAAATAAATATATATTTATTCGATCATAATTTTACTCGAGTAATAACAGACTAAATTTATACAAAATCATATCTCATCCAACCATCTTTGGAGACAAATAAACACATGGAACTTCCATAAAAGACAACCAGGTCCTGTAATATAGATAACACAACATGAAACAATAGACCAAAATGCAATATAATAGCACATCAAAACACAATAAACAAAGCCTTCATAAGCTCATACAAAAAAAGCCTTCATTGGCAAAAATAGCTAGTCATATCCATAATGTCTTCACACATGACACATCCAGAAACACAAGATTCACCACCTACAGAACATATGTTATTCCTTCAAGTAGATCTTTCAAGTCAAGAATTGGCATTTCCACAGCAGAACAATATATATTAAATAACACATTTTCTGCCAAAAAAAAAGAAGTTAAAACTACTGTCGAACAAAAATGGTGAAATACGGATGATCTAGCTCCATGCCACTTCTTGAATTGGCGTCAGATTAAGATCAAAAATTGGTTCTTGCAAACGAACATTGTGTGTTATATGTGGACTCGAGCAATCCTCCTACAAGTTTGAGAAATAAAAAAGTTGAAACTATCATCCATAACAAAAGCAATCAAGTAAAGTACAAGCATATATATAAAAGTTTAAATCACCATATTAGAAGTAGAGGTTTTTCTAACTTTTCTTGTATGTATCTCATGTTGTGGTTTCATTCTTCTTTTTCCCTTTTGACCTTCCTTCTTCTTCAATCCCTTTACATTTTCCATTCGATTGTCAACTTTGTTTTCAAGCACTTTATCAGTTTCAACTTCCTTACCCATTGTAAAATTTTCAAGTTTCTTGCTACAGTCATTTATCATCTTTTCCATGAAAATATGTGAATCTTTGTTCATTGAAGCTTGATATGTTATTCGTAGAAGTTGTGATTGGACTCTTCTAATCCAATCTTTTGCATCTTCTTCTTCATTTGGCTTCTCTTCATCTAATACAATCCGACTCTTTACAACCCTTGTAAGTCTATTGCAAATGTATTTCTCCGGAATTTTTGTTACATTTAGCCGACTAAATACTCTCAATATATGACAACAGAACATCCCCTCACTTTGAAACTTTTTGCAACTACAAGTCACCACTTCATTATTAGTGTTACAAAACACCTTATATTCTTTCTTTTTTTTCCAATGTGGAGAAACAATAAATGCACAAGTGTCTTGTATGTCAACCTTCACTATAAACGAATCAACACAACCATACTCCTCTTTAAATAGATGAAAAAATTTAGGAGTGTACCTTTTTGATAATTGTCTTAGTATTGGAGACTTGGAGAAACCTAATGAAGGGACATTTTCTCTCCTTTTAAACTCAACCTCTAGCTCCTTATTTCTCTTTTGGTGCACCACCCTATCAAAATGTTTGAAAAAATCACCGATGCTCAAAGTGCTTTTCAAATAATCTTTCAAATCACTGTTTAAACTTGCAGACATTTGTGTGCTTCGGATGCCCAATGTGAATGAATTTTTCATATACTCCTTAGCCCATTTCTCTTTTTTTTCGTATATGCGAGCCAACCAACTATTCTCCATTAAATTATAATCATCAAGCATTTTCTTCCATGTACTCTCAAATTCGTCCTTATCTTCATATTCATACATGCATCTATTAAAATCTATCATAAATGGAGACTTATTCCTCATGTAACAACCAAGATGTTTCAATGCATTTTGTCTAATGTGCCACGTACATAATCAATGAGATACTTTTGGCCATTCACTCTCTAAAGCACTTGTCATAGCAGTGTCTTGATCTGTAAAAATTGAATGAGGCTCCTTACCGCCATGTGCATTCATAAAAGTGTTAAAAAGCCACTTGAAAGATTCAATAGTCTCATCATACAAAAGTGAAGCCCCAAAAATCACTATCTGTCTATGATGGTTATATCTAGTAAACACACCTAAGGGCCTCATTCCATCATTAGTACCAAAAGTGGTATCAAAAGTTAGCACGTCACCAAAAGCAACATAATCATCAACCATTTTTGCATCGGCCCAAAATATATTAGTGACTTGATCAACACTATCAAGTTGTAGAGCATAATAAAACTTAGGATCACTCATGTTTTGCTTCTCAAAATATGTGAAAATACTGTCAAGCTCCCCGTGACCCGTATCTTTTTTTCTCCTAGATCTTAAGTATGATTTTTGATCTTCAATAACAAACCCAAGCTTACCCCTACCACCAACTTCCTTGCTCAATAATTCTTGTGTTACTTTAGGAGTAAGCCCTGAATCAGAAGCCAATTCAATTGCTAATGCATGCACGTAGTAAGCTCTCTATGTGATCTGAGCATGTAAGCAGTAGACATAGGTTGTAACTCATGATTATGTTCTTCTACAAACTCTTTCACTATATATTTCTTTCTTTCTTTATCTAAAAATACTTTAAACCTTACTTTGCAATCGGTTCTTGAAAAAGAGCAGTGGCGAATCATGTCATCATCATCATCTTTCTTTCCTCTCTTTTGACCCTCTTTAATTACAACACACAAACAATTTACTAATCACAACTTCAGTTTTTCGATCCTTATTATCATACTCTTTTCTAACACCAAACCCCACCTTATTTGAGTAGTCTTTCCAAAATTGAAATACACCATCTATTGTGTCAAACTCCATACCAATCTTAGGTATCCAATCTTGCTCCCCATCTATCATTGGAGGACAATCATCAAGTGTGTCAATAGAGGTATCCATGTTAAAAATAGTACCAGCAAAAGACAACAATGTCCCAATTAAATATAAGACATGGAATTACTGTCTAGTCTTATTTTATTTAATTATATGTATTTCGATCCTTAAATACACAACTCCAAATAATGTAAATTAAAAACTCCTTTCTAATTTTATTCTGTCTTGGCCAAGGACTATTGGGTTGTCATTTATCAATCACATATGACATTTCTCTTCTTTTACTAGAAGCGGTAGATTCTTAAATTATCATGCATTATCTCCATGTATAACTTATTATACCCAAGCATACCCTTTGATATACCCTAAGGGTCTTAAAGAATAAGTCAAAGTATAACTCATCATACACAAGATACTATGATGATCTCAAGTCCAAGGATCACTTATACTACTATCACTACAGGAATTCCTATTGACAGGCAAGTAAAACTCTATTAGGTATTCCTTAGTGAGTCACGTTCAGTGAACTTATTCTCTAATAAGCACCTACATACTTGCTTTATTGTCTCCACACAAATGATTATGAGATCAATCATCCTCATCCAATGAGCAAGTAACGTATGTACCAATCTATCTGGATTTATAAATCCCCAATTTAGTAATCCAACGATTGGGAACTATTTTAGTTTTAAGCTTTCTTAGAATTTAAATCTCATTAGAATGATCATCATCATTATTCTAAAAGCATTGCTTAAAACAATGGGTTTATCACATATTATAAAGCAGCATCATGTAGATAATTAAAAGCCTTTAATAAATTAATACTTTTTATTAATAAATGAATAAGATTGTTACAAAGTATATGCTTTATCATCAAACATGATTGGCTTGTGTGCATACTACTTTTAGGATCAACTCCTATACTTCAGTTCGTTTGCTTTCCAGGGATTTAACAAGTCAAACAATACGATAGGCGATGCTTTTGCGAGATTGTCCACGACAGATGCGAGTACGTTCAGTGGATCTGTCTATTTAGACATTTTGAATTAGCCAAGTGTACAGCATGTGGAGGTTATGTTTGTGGAATGGTTGAATTATTGGATGACTCCCTATTTGGATTATTTGGATGATGGCGTCTTACCTTTGGATCGGATGCTGGCGAAGAAAATCAAATATAGGGGTTCGAATTTTATGCTTATTGATTGGGATTTATTTTTAAAGGCCCATTCTTCTCCTTAGTTAAGGTTTCTTGTACTGTCCGAGGCTGAGTATGTCCTTTGGGAGGTTCGCGAGGGGATATGTGGTGATCATACGGGTGCAAATGCATTGGCCTATAAGGTGTTGCGACAAGGATACTATTGGCCTAAATTCTTCAAGGAAGCAACAGAGTACGTTAAGTGCCCTAAATGTTAGCTGAACAGTCCTATTACCCATCAGCCACCTGAGAAGTTATATTCAATTTTATCTCTGGTTCCTTTTGCTATATGGGGAATTAAGATATTGGGCTCGTTACTGAAGACGAAGGGTCATGTCAATTTTTTGATAGTGGCTATTGATTACATGACCAAGCGGGTAGAGGCGAAAACCCTTCAAAAAATTATGGAGCATGAATGTTTAAAGTTTCTAAAGGAGTTTGTGGTCTTTCGGTTCGGTATTCCCTTAGTGGTGATTTCGGATAACAGATAGCAATTTGTGGGTTCCAAGTTCGAGAAATTTTTAAAAGAGTTAGGGATTCAGCTTCGAAAGACTTCAGTGGCCCATCCTCACTAACTGGATCTTACTGAATGGTATAAAGCGAAGACTTGATGAAGCAAAAGGGAGATGGCCCGAAGAGTTACTTAGCGTGCTATGGGCTTTCGGGCTATTTTGAGGATGACAACAGGTGATTCACCATTCAGACTAACTTATGGAACTGATGCCCTAGTCCCTATCGAGATTAGTTCTACTTCTATTCGGGTCAGTCAGTTCCAAGAGCTATACAATGATGAGGGTATTCACATCAACTTGGATTTATTGCAGGAGATTAGGGAGTCGGCCCTAGTAAGGCTTGCAGCCTACTAAAGTGAGAGTGACCAGACATTATAATAAGGGGGCGAAGCTTAGCAGTTTGATGTTAGGGATCTAGTTCTTTGGGAGGTGGAGACTTCTACGCCCCAAAATCTCATAAAGTTGATACCAAATTGAGAAGGGCCAGCTTATGAGGTGGTTGAGGTGCAGGAGCCAAGTACTTACCAACTTCAGGCAATGGATGGGATAGAGGTCACAAACACTTGGCATATAGGTAGGCTTCAAAAATATTATCAGCGTAGCAATGCTGAGTAGTTCGTTTATATGAATCTATATAATTTTTCGAAGTTATTAATAAAATGAATATTTAGTTTTTTAACAAATGTTATCATTATTTTGGGTGTTTGAAAGGGTGTTCAGTTCCTCGGAACGAATGCTACTTAGAAGGTTATTCAATTTCTCGAAATGAATGCCTTCTTATTGCTTAATTATGGGGATATTCAGTTCAGTCAAACAAGTATCTTCTTTTTTAACGTGAAATGAGTGTTCAGTTCCCCAAAACGAACATTACCTCCAAGGTTATTCAGTTTTTGAAACAAGTGTTGTATTATTTGTACGGGTATCTAGTTCTGCCGAATGGGCACTTCTTAATTATAGGGTGTTCAGTTTCTCAAAACGAATAACTCTTTCACTTGTATTCAGTTTACTAAAACGAATACTGTAAGACCCCAACTTTTTATAAATAAAATTGAATTTCCTCTAATTATTATTTTGAATATTAAGGTGTTAATTTGATATAATACTTTGGTTAAGGGTGAAATGTGCAAATTTTGTAAAATAAGCAAGTGGTTATAAAATATTTATTTTTGTCGGGGAATATTCATTTGGTCGTGGAATATTCTTGCTGTCGGGGAATATTCGTACGATGGCGCAGTCATTTGTGGGTCCCATAACGAAAAACGATCAGATGAAGAAAACGACAAGTTTGAATTTTTATAAATAACGGCGTAGTTGTTACCGTTAACACTGTTAGAATACCCGGTGGTTAAAATATAGTAATACATGTGGTCGCACAGTAGCACACGGTATTGCACAGTATTTTTGGATTATTGATTCTTACGTAAGAAGGCACTGCTCAATAATTGTTATAATAATTACTATTCAATATTTTATTTTATAAATTTAATAATTGCTATGTTGATATTTTATATTATTGTTGTTTATATAATTGTCACTACACAGTATTTCCCATTATCATATCAATAATTTATATTATTTAAATAATATTATTAGATAGTATTATTGGCAATATCTAAGGAAGTTCTGTCTATGAAAGGAGTTTGGTCACCTAATTACATGTCAGTAAGGAGAAATCCTTATCGGAAAGCCCCCTCTTTTTCCTAGGAATGACCTGGTTGTCATATTGTAATTCTGTAATATTATTTGTGAATAATTAATTATTAATTTATATGATAAGGAAATATTTATTTTATGTGGATATAAATAAAGGAATTAATGTTGAGATTTTTTATCAGTATTTTGTCGGAATGGATGTATTAAAAATCGTCCGTGTGTGAATTTCGGGCATTTTCTATTTGGAATTTGGAAAAACTTTCTTCTACAAAGTTGTAGAGAATTAAATTTCCTATGAAATAGACATAAAATTTATATTTTTATGATAAAAGGGCTATTTATTATGAATTATTGAAGTTGCAGATTATTGTTTAAATTTAAAACATTTTGAAAATTTTTTAGAATGGGTGGGCCACACTTTTGGTTGGTGAGAAATGTGCTAAAATTTTATTTTAAAAGTGGTGTGCATGAATAGTAGTGGGTTTGTCTGCTTTGGCGTTCTAGCATTTTTCTTTAAATAGGGTGCTTAGTTAAAATTAAAAATCACACCAGAATCATAAGTTTTCTCTCTCTATTATATCGAGCGTATTTTTATGACTATTTAGATACTTTGAGAGTTACTATTCAATGCAAGTTTTTTTCAGCACTATATCTGATATTACAGTCAGAAGTACCGTCCTTTTGAGGTAAGGGATGTTATTTTCTTCGTAAATGATGTTATTCTTTCAATATCATTATACAAAAATATTGGTATGAATTTTATTGTAAAATTTTTACCTTTTCATGTCGAGGTTACTATTCACGTATACGACACTATTCACATATACAGCACTATTCACGAATATGTCACTATTCATGAATACGATACTATTCACGAAGTATAATTTTTCTTGTGGAATTTCTACCTTTTCATGTCGAGGTTACTATTCACGTATACGACACTATTCACAAAAAAATAAAATTTTCTCTTCTTTGTCCAAGATGTCTATTATGGTTACTATCTTCGATTGTATCAATATTTTGATCTTCATTCTTGAATTTCACTCCACTATCGTTTATTACGGAGTATATTTGAACTTGGTTGAACTTGGATTATTTAAAGTACAAATCCCTAATCTTTATCCTTTTATCTCACTGGATTCGTTTCTTTAAAATATTTTTCATCATCCTCAGTCCTAAATGATGATATAACTGAATATCTTTGGCATGTAGCACAAAGATGAATGATTACCTGATGAATATCTTTGGCCCGTGGTGCAAAGATGGACAGGTGTTGAGATGAACATGACCAACTGGTGATACAAATGAATATCTTTGGTCTGTAGTGCAAAGATGAATATTTGATTCAAGATGTATATTGATTGATGTTACATGGATAAAATATTGATGATGGACTTTTAAATTCACAGATGATAGTAAATTTCATTCTCTACTTAACTCTTCTAATGAATTATTATTTTCGCTGCGAATATTAATCTATCTATCTATCTACCCATAAATAACATCAAACCATACAATAGATAGAAATCATAATAAAATCTCTTCCCTTAAGGGTTACATCAACTGAATCATAAATAAATCCCAGGTTACTCTAACCTTAAAATATCTGTGCGGAATTCTAAACAAATAAGTCTTAACATCAACATAACTCAAGTCTTAAACAAATACATCAGTTAATAAATAACAGGTCTTCATCATTTGCTAACTTTGCCCTTGCCCTTACTAGTGGAGGGTTCATCGCTTCTTTCGTTCTTAACTGCAATGTTATTATTAAGCAAGAGTGAGCACAAATGCCCACAAGTATAATAATGAAATAACAGTATAATAACATGCGAATAAATCAAAGACGTCTGAATAAGAGCTCAACTTTTGAATCAAGAATGAATAATAAGAATCAAAAGAATTCTGAGGGTCATAAGACCTTGAACTATGTCCTAGGTTATCAAGGATTATACTTGAAACCTTTAACAGTCATAAGACTATGGACCTTCTTCTCGTACTTAGGGAGATCAGCCCTTAGTACCATACTGTGCACAATATCTTAACGTTAAAGCGTAAATAATCCCTTTTCAGGGTTGTTCATCTCAGTTTGACATTCGAGTCCGCACCAAAGGAAGTTTGGTTTGGATAATTCATCAAGGGTTCTGAAATTTAGAACGCTCATCAACTATGGACTAGTTGAATCAATAAGGTTCACTAGTCTAATAAGGTTCAACAATAATTGATATTTGATTTGAATAAAAATCTCAAAATATACAATAGGACAATTATTGTATAACTGAATCATGCTTTGGAAAGATAATTAATCTTTAATATCATGTTTGAACTTGAATAATAACAAGAATAATTTATTCAAGGTAAATAATAAACTTGATCAATAATGACAAGTAGGGTTAGGGAAACTTGCTCGACATAAAAGTAACGTTTAAGTTTAAATAAACTTGCTCAATAGAATGGAGTTAGGGATAGGATACTTGCCTCGTGCGTAGATTACGCTTTAACTAAGCACGTTCTTTGAATTAAATCCTACATACCATTCATATACACAATACCAGTTAATTATAAATTAACTAATCAATATAAACTCATTCTCGTTGTCTACTTTGATTATTGACTATACTTAATAAATTTTTACTTTGTCACATCATTTGTACTTCGTGAATTACCAAACTAATTATGAAATTTAACAATTCAAATCACGTGTAATTATGTTATTTACATGTTAAACATCTATTTTATCATCACATTATTCTTCTAACATGTTTACATGTTCATTACAATAATCCACTAACACATTGTTAGACTTAATCATTTTTTTTTAAAAATACATTTCTGAATTTTCTGGGGAGTGGCGCTGCGGCGCCACTATTGAACTAAGGATTCGCGCTGCGGCGCCGTGGCGCTGTGGCCGGGCCCTTGGCGCTGCGGCGCTGTGGCGCCGTGGCTCGAGTCATGGCGCTACGGCACGGTGGCGCTGCGGCGCGGGAAATGAACAGGCAGCCGGCGCTGCGGCGCGGCGTACCAGGTACAGAAATGGCAGTTCACGAAAATCGCAGAACTTGCCAATTTCTCCAAATTTCTTAAAGTTCTACTCGAAATTAAACATACCCATATGCTATAATTTATATATAATCATTACCCAACATTTATATACTGACAAAACCAATTTTAAACACTTATTAACAGATTTAAAGCCTAACAAAATTACTGACTTTGATGTTCGTGAAGTTTAGAAAACTTTATATGAAAATTGTCCCTACGGATTCGTTATAACACCGAATTCGTTCATTTAAACTCCAATCTCTCCGTATCGACATGCTCAATAATGTAAGGGTGTAAAATTTAGGGATAATATATAATCAATACATCAATTATCACATATATGGCCATATGACCATATCACGTACTCTGTTTATTTTGAAATAACATATGTACGACATGTTTTCACAATACTGATGTTATGGTTTGCAACAATATATAATTAAATACGGTGTGATATAACATAACACATATACAACTCATAATCAATACTCCTAACTCAATTACAGAGGTTAAACCAAAACTTTGAAACTTATATTCGTGAAACTTTTAAAGAGCGTAATAATAAAAATTGGTAAAGTATTCGTCATATGAAGGAGATAAAGTTTATCAGACTAGAACAAAATAACATGACGGTGTCCCAGTACGAGACGAAGTTCGTAGAGTTATTCTGGTTTGCACCTCAGTTGGTAGAGAATGAGGAACGAATGACACAGATATTTCTAAGAGGTCTAAAACCTGAGATTCGGTAATATTTTATATCTCATAAATTTTCTTTATATTCAGATGTTGTAAACAGGGCTCAATTATTAGAGCGAGATAATGAGTATGTTCAATCGAGGGACCACAACCAGGGTCATACCGGTGACAGCAGTCATTGGAGCAATGATAACCAACGGGGAGAAAAAAATACAGAAAAAGTGATAACCACTCTGGTGATAATCGTGACCATGATAATAGGAGAGGTGAGTCAAGTGAAAATTTCAAAATGAGGAGATTCAACAATGACAATGTGAAGACGTCAGCATCAGTATCAACTGTTTCTAAGGGAGGAGAACGACCACCGGTCGTATGTTATAAATGTGAAAAAGAGAGACATATCAGCCCAAACTGTCCACAACAGTTCAAGGTATATTACTCGAGATTATACTGTAGCAAAATCAAGTCCAGCGGGGATGGTGACTCCAAAGGCTATCCCAGACAAGTCAAAGTCAGCGGTTCCTAGAAGAGCATTTGTCGTGACTGGCAAAAATACGAGGAACCCGAACGAGGTGATCACGGGTAAGCTATTCATAAACTCTTGCAAAGTTTATACCTTACTAGATACCGGTTCTACCCATTTATTTATCTCTCCTACTTGTGCTCAACGTTTAAACTTGACTCCGGAGAAATTAGACTTTGATTTATCTGTGGAGACTCCGTTAGGAGAAACTTTCATTACATCCACTATTTATAAATCTTGCTTGATCCAAGTTGGCACCATCACATTACCTATGAATCTTATCTCTTTAAAGATACTTGCTTTTGATGTGATTTTAGGGATTGATTGATTAACTACTCATCATGCCAAAATTGATTATTTTTGTAAGGTTGTTAATTTTCATATTCCTAACCAACCTGTTATGCGAATTCAAGCAACCAAACCACTAAAGTCAGTCATTGTTATATCAAACTATAAAGACATTCGTTTATTAAAAAAAGGAAGTCAAGCTTTCTTAGCCCATGTCATGGACTTGAATAAAAACACGTTAGATTTTAATAATATTTTTGTTGTTAGTGAATTTCCTGACGTATTTCCTGAATAACTTCCCGGTCTACCCCCAGAACGTGAAGTTTAATTCTTTATTTATCTTGAACCTGGTACAAAGTCCATTTCTAAAACCCCATATTTAACGGCTCCTATTGAACTTCAGGAGTTAAAGGTTCAACTACAAGAGTTGTTGGACATCGGTTTCATTCGTCCTAGTACTTCTTCTTGGGGTGCTCCTGTTTTATTTGTAAAGAAGAAAGACAGGAGTATGCGACTTTGTATTGACTATCGAGAATTGAACCATGTCACCATCAAGAATAGGTATCCGCTACCTCGTATTGATGACCTGTTTGACCAGTTGCAAAGAGCACAATTCTTTTCAAAGATCGATCTTCGTTCTGGATATCATCAGCTGAAGATTAGAACTGAGGATATTCCAAAGACTGCCTTTAGAACTCGGTACGGGTATTATGAATTCTCAGTCATGTCTTTTGGATTGACTAATGCTCCTGCGGCTTTCATGGATATGATGAACCGAGTATTCAAAGAATATTTGGATCAGTTCGTTGTTGTCTTTATTGATGACATCCTCATATATTCCAAAAGTCGTGAAGATCATGAGCACCATTTGAAGCTGGTACTCCAAAGGCTTCGTGAAAACAAGCTATATGCCAAGTTGAATAAATGTGAGTTCTAGCTTAAAGAAGTAGCACTCCTTGGGCACGTGGTGTCAAAATATGGAGTATCTGTTGACCCGGCGAAGATTGAAGCAATACAAAGTTGGGAGAAACCGAAGTCGGTGACCGAAGTACGTAGCTTTTTGGGCTTAGCTGGTTATTATCGGAGATTCATGGAAGGGTTTTCTCGAATTGCTACTCCGTTAACTCAGCTGACTTGGAAGAATGCAAAATTCGTATGGAGCGAGGAATGCGAGAAGAGTTTCCAAGAGCTCAAGAGGAGACTCATTTCGGCACCTATTCTGACAATACCATCTGGTTCGAATGGATTTGTTATCTATAGCGATGTTTCAGGTAAAGGGTTAGGATCTGTTCTCATGCAACGTGAGAAAGTCATAGCCTATGCCTCGCGACAACTTAAAGAGTATGAGAGGAATTATCCTACTCATGATCTAGAGTTGGCAGCAGTCGTTTTTGCGTTAAAAATCTGGAGGCACTATTTATATGGGGAGAAAGTGGAGATATATTCGGATCATAAAAGCCTCAAATATTTTTTCACCCAAAAAGAACTCAATATGCAGCAACGATGTTGGCTCGAGCTGTTAAAAGATTACGACCATACCATTCAATACCATCCTGGAAAAGCAAACGTGGTAGCGGACGCATTGAGTAGAAGATCATATGCGGGAACGAGTGCGATGTTGTCAACACAAAGGCCCATTTTGTGTGATTTATAAAAAATGAAGATAGAATTCAAGACTCTGGGGACCCATGCGATGATGTCAAGTATACGCATAGAACCAACTTTAATCGATAAAGTTAAAGTTGCTCAAGCCACAGACCCGAAGCTGATGCGTATGAAGAAGAAAGTGCAAGAAGGTGCTATTCCGGAAGCAAGAATCGATGAAGAATGAATACTTAGAGTCCACTCCAGACTTTGTGTTCCTAATGACTCTGATTTGAAGTACAAAATCATGATGGAGGCACACAACACACCGTTTGCAATTTACCCTGGAAGTTCTAAAATGTATCGAGATCTTCGACATACATTTTGGTGGAGCAATATGAAGAGAGAGATCGCGAAGTTTATCTCGAGATGTTTAACTTGTCAACGTGTAAAGGCAGAGCATCAAGTGCCAAAGGGTCCATTGTAACCACTAGAGATTCCGAAATGGAAGTGGAAACACATTACCATGGATTTCGTTACGGGTCTTCCCAAGGTTTCTCAAGGCATAGATGCGATTTGGGTTATTGTTGATAGATTAACCAAGTCTGCTCATTTTTTGCCGATACGGGAGACTTATTCCCTTGAACGTCTTGCTCGTATGTACGTAAATGAGATTGTGATATTGGATGGCATTCTAGTATCCATAGTTTCAGATCGTGACCCAAAATTCACTTCATGATTTTGGGTTAGCTTGTAGAAAGCTATGGGCACAAATTTACGATTCAGTTCAGCATACCATCCTCAAACGGACGGACAATCAGAGAGGACTACTCAAACTCTTGAAGATCTATTAAGATTCTGTGTTCTAGACTTCAAAGAGAGTTGGGATAAGTATTTACCATTGGTGGAATTCTCCTACAACAACAGTTATCAGGCAAGTATAGGTGTGGCTCCATTCGAAGCATTGTATGAATAAAAGTGTCGCTCTCCAGTATGTTGGGATGAGGTGGGTGAAGCAATATTGTTGGGACCAGAGTTGGTACGTATGACTACAGAAAAGGTCCAAATGATTCGATAACGTATACAAACGGCATAGGATCGACAAAAGAGTTATGCGAATCTTTATCGAAAGGACGTGAAATTTAGTATTGGGGATCATGTATTATTAAGAGTTGCTCCATGGAAGGGAGTTACAAGATATGGGAAGAGAGGAAAGCTCAATCCATGATTTATTGGTCTATTTCATATTCTTGACCGAGTAGGAAATGTGACCTATAGACTCGCGTTACCTCTAAGCATGTCTCGTGTTCATAATATTTTTTACATATCTGTTCTTCGTAAATATGTGAAAGACCCAAACCACATTATTAAGTTAGAACTAGATGAGATAGCTGAAGACTTAACATACGAGGAGGTACCTGTCAAGATATTAGATTGGAAGGAGCATGTTCTACGCACAAAGGTTATACCACAAGTCAAAATTGTGTGGAGGAACCATGTTATTGAGGAAATAACCTAGGAGTTGAAAACAAAAATGAAAGCGAGGTATTCTCACCTTTTCGAAACACCAGGTACGTACGTCAATTTCGAGGACGAAATTTTATAAGGAAGGGAGGTTGTAAGACCCCAACTTTTTATAAATGAAATTGAATTTCCTCTATTTATTATTTTGAAATAGTAAGGATTGATTTGATTAATGTGGTTAGTTATGGGTAAAATGCGTAAATATTTTAAATAAGCAAGTGGTTATAAAATATTTATTGTTGTCGGGAAATATTCGTTTGGTCGTGGAATATTCTTGCTGTCGGGGAATATTCGTACAACGGTGCAGCCTTGTGTGAGCCCCATAACGGAAAGTGATTGGATGAAGAAAACGACAAGTATGAGTTTTTATAAATAACGGCGTAGTTGTTACCGTTAACACTGTTAGAATTCCCGATGGTTAAAACATAGTAATACGTGGTGTTGTACAGTAGCACACGGTATTGCACTAATTATTGATTCTTACGTAAGAAGGCACTACTCAATAATTGTTACAGTTTTTACTGTTCAATATTTTATTTTATTGATTTAATAGTTGCTACGTTAATATTTTATATTATTGTTGTTTCAATAATTGTCACTACACAGCATTTCTCATTATCAGATCAATAATTCATATTAATTGAATAATATTATTAGATAGCATTCTTGACAATGTCTAAGAAAGTTCTGTCTAGGAGAGGTTATTTAATTGCACGCCAGTAAGGAGAAATCCTTACCGGAAGGCCCCCTCTTTCCTGGGAACGACCTGGTTGTCATTATTGTGATTCTGTAATAGTATTTGTGAATAATTAATTATTGATTTTTATGAAAAGAAAAATATTTATTTATGTGAATATAAATGGAGGAATTTTTAGAAAAATGACAATTGTTGAAAATTGATATTTTATCTTTTCTGATAAAATAATTCATTTAAATATATTATTATATTACAATAATATAATAATGGAGATATTTTTACAATGAATGTGTGATATATGAATAAATAAGGAGGAAGAGTATTTTTATTACAATAAATAAGAAAAACATGTTAAACATGTTAGAGGGCCCCGTTTTTGACTAAGATGTGATTATAGCCAGCAAAATCGTCTGTATGTGAATTTCGGTCAATTTCTGTTTAGAATTTGAAAAAACTTAAAACTACAAAGTTGTAGAGAATTAAAATTCTATGGAATGGATATAAGATTCGAATTGTTCTGATAAAAGGACTATTTATTATGAATTATTGAAGTTCCAGAATAATTGATTTTTAAAGTTTAAATTTTTTTTAAGAAAAACATTTTTATTATGTTGGTGGGCCCCACTTGTATTAAAAATGTGCTGAGTTCAGATTTTTTAAAGTGAGCGAAATTTTTTTATAAATATTAATATTTTATTAATTTTTCTGCTTTGGTATTCTAAGCATTTTCCTATAAATAGGGTGCTTAGGTTAGAATTGAAAATCACACCAGAATCTAAAATTTTTTCTCTTTATATTATCGAGCGTATTTTTGTGAGTATTTTGATACTTTGAGTGTTGCTATACGGTGCAAGTTTTTTTCAGCATTATATCCGATATTCCAGTCAGAAGCACTGACCTTTTGAGGTAAGGGATGTTATTTTTTTTAGATTATATTATTTCTTCCAATATCATTATGCCGAAATATTGATATGAATTTTATTGTGAAATTTTTACCTTTTTGTGTCGGGGTTACTATTCACGTATACGACACTATTCACCGAAAAATAAAATTTTCTCTTCTTTGTCCCAGATTTCTATTTTTGTTATTATCTTTGATTGTATCCATGTTTTGATATTTATTCTTGAATTTTACTCCACTATGGTATATTATGGGGTGTTTTTGAACATGGATAAACCGAAGTACGAATTCCTAATATTTGTTCTTTTGTCTCACTGGATTCGTTTTCTTTAAAATATTTTCATCATTCTCAGTCCTAAATGATAATATTACTGAATATCTTTGACCTGTAGTGCAAAGATGAATGATTAACTAATGAATATCTTTGGCCCGTAGTGCAAAGATGAACAGGTGTTTAGATGAATATGACCAATTGGTGATACAAATGAATATCTTTGGCCTGTAGTGTAAAGATGAATATTTGATTCAAGATGTATATTGATTGATGTTACAGGAATAAAATATTGATGATGAACTTTTAAATTCATAGAAGATAGTAGATTTCATTCTCTACTTAACTTTTCTAATGAATTGTTATTTTCGCTGTGAATATTGATCTGAAACTTATTGTCTATTATATTCTATCAGATTTTTTCCTGTTGAGGACTAATGATAATTTGTTCTATATTATCTTAGTTATAATATTCTTTACTGGGCTAGTTGAGCTCACCCATTTCTTTTTTGTTCTATTTTTCTTCTCAGAAAGCGAGAATATAGCGGGAAGTAGTCGGGGTGTGGAGTGATGTTCCAAGGCAATTGTTATAGTAGTCCTCGCTATTTTGTAAATAGTGTATCAATAATTGTAATGAGGACTTATTTGAGTGTGGATATTGTCTAGAAGACAATATTTGTTTTTAAACTCATAGTTTATGTGTTGTCGTATTTTGCACGACAATTGTATTAATAAAGTTGTAGTTGTTTCGGTACCATGTATTTGGCGACTCAGAATGGGTGATATATACCATTTTGGGGGCGTCACAAAATATATAAAACTATAAACTAAAACTTGTAAGCACAATTTTTCCATCAATCATCTGCATTATCTAAGATAACAAAACAAGAATGTTCATCGAAATCCTCTTCGAATTCCTAAATAGACTACTGCCTATACACCAAATTTCATAAACAACCCAAAATTATGAACTGTAAATGAAACCTTACGTGTTATCTGGACCACAATTCCAAGAAGTTGCAAATTGGTCAACTTTTTTGTTTAGACGTAGAAAAAAGTTGCATTAGTACAGCAAAAACTGCATTGAAAAAGTTGCACTTAATATTACTGCAACTATTTACATACGGATCATAATCTCGTGGTTAACAGATAACACATGCATTTGGGTTTTGTTCTGCACTGTGGGCAACATATTGGCGCATGATATAAGGATTATAACTCTGGTAGGCATTCATTAGATCTTGAATCTGTTGATTTTGTTCTTTCTTCTTATTTCCATATTCTTTGCCTTCGTCTTTCTTTTCATCCTTTTTCTTTTCGGGTTCTTTTGCTGGACCAACTGTTAATAGTTCTATGTGCCATACTTTTCTCAATTTGTTCACCACAGTAATCGGATCAACGTCGCCACTTACTGTTAACTTTTTATCTTTCATAACAATAGCTATAGATTCAATTCCTACATACATATATAGTATTAAAACCTGCAAAATTAATTAGGACTTCTATAAATATATAACTAACACTCCCCCACTTCCAAAATTAGATATACAATTGTAAAATGAAGAGTTTTAAAGATAACTTTATTTTTTCCAAATATAGTCGTATAGTAATCAGTCAATAGAGAATAAAAGTAATGGTATGTTAGGAACTTTATAGAACCCAGGGAATACATAGTGGTAGAACAAATTCAGAACTTGAAAGGCTGGAAACTGTTTTCATTGCCTTCTTCTTTTCTTTATCATCATATATCTCCAATTTCAATACCACTTACTGCAAAAAAAAAAGAAGAAAGAAGAAAGAAAATATTTCAAAAATGGAGTAAAAGTTCACCAGCTTACAATATATAATACTTATTCTTTTATACAATTAATTACTGCATAATTGTGAAATCTATAACAATATCCTGACTCTGGGAAACTATCTATCAAACAAACTAATAGCTCCCAAAAGAGGGAATCTAGGCGGATGAAATTACTTTAATCACCCAGTCAACCAAACTATCATCCATGCAAGTCTGAGCTGTACCAACAGGTCGAAGCATAGATCTCACAAGAGATTTTCTGTTTCTGGGCACAGCCATGCCAACTTAGGGGATCAAGATGGTCTTCATGCTTTTGGTAAGTCACATTTAACATGATTAGCCAATTTTGTTATTTCTTAAATTAGTCATTACTTTACACTTTAGATTTTGTCTATTAAATTGTTGCTTGTTTATCTTTCCGGGGTAGCAGGGAGAAGATTAAATTCATTTACATTTGGAGATAAGAAGGCTATTCCAGGCAATAGCCGCCTTGAATATTTAGATACTTTCCTGATGCTTCACCCATCAACGAGGATGTACTCACCAAAGGATACTGGCAGTCCTGGATATTTTTCATTAACCAGTGTTGCATCTGAGTGGAATAATCGCCCCAAATATCACAAGAAGTCAAAGAAGATTGAGATATTTCTACCCTCTAGTAAGCTACATATGGTGACTTTACACAACCAGAGAACAATAGGCAAGAGAAATGGGGTACAGCGCTGGAATATGGGATTACCTGAGTGGCCAAGCCAGAAGCATCAACAAACAGATGTGTCTCTTAGGCGTGGGATAGAGCAGTTAGGTGGGCGAGATCTTGAAGAGTTCAGGTTGCGTGATGCGTCAGGTGCAGCCAAGCATGCAATTAACATTGCTAGGCTCAAGAGCGATAGGACTCGGAGATTGCTTTCCAGAGCATATATTGCAATCCAAAAAATAAAAAATAACAAACTTAATTAGTATTATCCTTGCCAACTCTATAATGGGAAAAAAATCTAAGCGGAAACCAAAACCACACCAATAAAAATGGCAGGTAACACCTTCCAGAGTTGCATAATTAGTTCATCTAGTAAAAACATATACCTTCTTTGCAAAATTAAGGCGGCACCTTCACATAAAAACTTTCCATACACGATTTTCTTAATAATTCACTGGTCCAAGCCCAAGAACGTGCCTAAGAAAATCACATTGTAAAGTTTGTAAGAATGAGGAATATGAGCATACCATTAGAAACTACATTATTTCTAACAGGACACAAGTACATACAGTATAACATTTTATATACAATGAACCAGTTAAAAGTACCAGAGATTTAACATGAATTTATTGGTTTTTTACCACAAAGGCCTAGGACTGCTAGAATCCTATCAAGTTCACATTACCATTGCATTTTGA
This sequence comes from Panax notoginseng, assembly GCA_016801055.1. NCBI lineage: Eukaryota > Viridiplantae > Streptophyta > Magnoliopsida > Apiales > Araliaceae > Panax > Panax notoginseng. Next base: position 203,355,302 of record CM029017.1, read on the forward strand.
GTAAAAGACTGGCTTGAGTCGTGGGAAATAAAATCTCGGCTTCAATTTAGTATTCTCTTCTTGTCCTCTGTATATTACAACAGTTTCTGGGTAGAGGGATCAGAGGTCGCAACCTCTGCATACATGTCTGCTATTGCTTTGGCAAAGTACGCCTTCGCTTGAGGTCTCTTGATCTAGAAGAAAAGGCACACGAGAGTGAAACTTGTTATTTTTTATTAAAACAAAACATATTATATTGCTCTCAAGTCTAACAAAACTCTTGACACTCACCTTAAATGTTGGTGTGAGCAGACCATTCTCCAAAGTAAAAGGTTCAAGCACCAAAGTCACAGCTTTAGCAAATTCAAAGCCTCTCAGCTGCAGTGTATTATGTCATTTGTTGGGGGTAAAACAATGATTTGAAAGCATAATTACAAAAAAATCTATCAGAGAAATAAGAGTACCTGAGCTTCTCTTCCAACTGCATCCATATCAGCCAAGACAGCAGCCTTTGCTCTAGGGTCATTGCACAGTTGTTCTAAATTTTCAGACTGCATCCGCAGATCAGACAAAAATCATGTCAAGATGGTTAAAAGAGTCGATGTGCTTTAACAACTTTAAGTTTGTGAAGTTAACAACTTTAAGTTTGTGAGGTTTAAGCTAAGTTTACCTCAAGGCCTTCAGCAGCAGCCCAAGCTTTAAACACATGAAGACTCAACGGTAGAAACCCCCAGGAAGACCTCTTCCAAAAAAATTTCCTAGAATAATCTGTTCTGTAAAAACTGAACAACGTATCTACGAATAGCCTCAAAAGAAATAAAATTCCAAAAAATATGAGTACAAGAAAGACAACAATTCCTTTATTCTCCATCTGTGTTTGACGATGTGGAACCTTTTCAACCTCTGATCTGCATTGAAATAGGCAAAAGTAAGCATTATATCCACATTATTTGTAAACTGGATTAAAAAAAGCTCATTTTTGTTAAATATATCAGCTCTCATTCTCATGCATGCAATACAATCTCAAGACACCGTCGTTAGAGAGAAAAGAATAGCCTAAATGACCTTCAGAAATCACTTTGGAGTTGACCAAGCCAAGTTAATCATGACTCAGCAGTTTTGCTCCTTATAGCATGATTAAAATTGTCCAACTCTTTTGATTGAGAACCATAAACAACTTTGTTAGTATCTATACAGCAACTGCAAGCATGAGCAAGGACGGCCCAACTTATTACATTAAATTAAGCACATCTTAGAATTTCGTAAGGCACAAAATTATAGGCATATAATTGAAAAGGAGTTGAATTTTCAAAGCTTAAACTTTTTTATCAATATATGAGATTAATAAATACATTAAATAAATTTATAATAATGCTGTCTAAAACATGATCGAAAACAAAACTTAAAAAAGCTCAGATAATATTAATGTATGGACCTGCAAACCTCCATGTTGAACTTTTTCTTCTCAATGCAATACAATTGCTCGAAAATATCTGGTTCCACTCGACAAAAATAAGGACGATCTAAAACAGACAATAAAAAGGATATAGATAGAGTTGGAAGTTCAAAAAATAGATTTCCAATAGAGATTTATTAAATGACAGAGGAAATGCTCACCAGAATAAATTGAGCAGGTTCTTGTACTTTTCTCAAAATGTATACACCATCCTTCCAGACCTATCAAGCTTCTATATAGCTGAAGGTTATAACTTTGAATCTGGTTCTCTTCGTGAATCTGGTCTATCTTCTTGCATACATACGTTACAGCAGGATGCATCCACATTGCTGAAGGTATTTTTATTACAGCCATCTGACAAAAACATGAAATACAGCAGATCTACAGCAGTAACGATCCAATAACTTCACAAAAACATAATTAAACATATGAAGGAAAACTTACTTGAAAAAAGATTTTCCGAACAGCAGCCTTTCGACTAAATCCGTGACTCAACAGAAAGATTTTCTCCTTTCTTCTGTTTCGTCTTGTTGTTGATGAAATTCTTGTCGTGGTATGCTTCTTCCGATTTATCATTTGGGGCTAATTATTCTTTGTCGTTTGAACGAATTTGAACGCTAAAGTTGAAGATAGGATTCCATTTGTTATTTGAACGAATTTGAACGCCAAAGTTGAAGATAGGATTCCAGTTGTTATTTTAGAGGGGCACTATTGTGAAGGGTATTTTGGTAAAGGATATTTTGGAGCATTAATTAGGATGGACATGTGTTGAGTTTTTAGAAAGACAGATGTCAATATATTGTGTCATGTACTGTGTTTTAGTATAATTAATATATTCTAAATAAATACATGTATATTATATTGGCATCCTAGGGATCACTGCGGTAGGTTAATTGAGATGCTCAGGTCTTATTATTTAAAGCACACGCATTTGTCATGTGCTCCTTTGTTTAGTTAATTCTATGATTCGGATCTTTTATATTTGATAAATTAAAATTTTAGTGATTATTTGATATATTTTGTAGATAGTTTTGGTAGTTGAATGAGATATCATAGTATTTAATCTACAAGACTTAATTGCCTTCAAAAAAAATATTAAAATTCTATTTTAAATGATATAAAAAAAAAAGAGAAAGGACCTGTTTGGTATGACTACAAATCTCATTTAAAAAACTGAGAAATGACTTGTTTCGTGTGACTACAAATCTCAACCCCCAAACAATATACAAAAGGGACCTCACTATAATATTTATTTTCTTTGGATAGTGAATAACAGCGGACCCAACAATAATATAACTCAAAGAAAAAAAACAAATAATAAAATATTATTGTTGGAAATAGTGTTATAATGATGCGGGTCGATATAAATTTAAAGTAGTATAATTTTTTATTTAAGAAGAGTAACGGGCTAATAATATATTAAATTGAAATTCTCGACAAGTTTGGCCAAACTTTAATTATATTTTTTTATTTTTTGTTATTTTAATTTTTTTATTTTTAATTGATGTTGGGGAGTTGTTTATAACCATAAATACGTTTATTAGGGCTTGTGAACAATTACGTTTTCATCAATTAATATTATTATCTTCGTTCTCTTTGTGAGTTCATTATCTTACGTGTGGATTCAAGGGTTTATCTGGCGTACGTTCTTGTTGGTACGTTTAAACCTTCAAATCACGTCTGTGTTAGATTGTTACAATTTAACCATATTTTGTTGGCTCTTCATTTGCGTGATTAATCTAATGCTACATTTGTGTAAGGTAGGAGTGGAATGACTCATTTCCATAAAATAAAAAAAAATATTTTTATTCTTCCATTAGAATGGAATTAACTATTCTCATTTCTGTCCAATATGTGAATTTTATTCATTGGTGGGGGAAATGTAATGACTCATTCTAATCAGGAATGGAATGAATTATTTTAATCATTATTCCATTCCCTTATCTATTCCATTCTTTCACAAATTTCATTCTTTCATTCCAAATGTAACATAAAAATTAGATCATATAATATAAATATTTACATAATCATCGAACAAAAAAGAATATTGCAAAGAAATCGTCGTACTTTAATTATTAATATTTTTTGAGGGTTTGATTGTATGATTTCTTTTGATGAATTAGGTCAAGTTAAGCCAAAATTAGTTTTAAGATTGAAATTTTAGGGTATTCCCCTTTAGTTTACGGTGTATGGTTGCTTGTTTGAGTTATATTGTAGTTCTTTTTCTTCTTTTCTTTTTAGAATATTTGGATATATTATTAGGCTTTAATATTTATCTCTTCTATGTTTTGAATTATCATTCAAATTAAGAAAATTTTAAACGACATGACATGATTTTGTTTTTGATATCTAGTTTTCCTCGCTTATTTCTAATAGAATTATTCCTAACAGAATAGTCAGAAATAATCTATTTCCAACCGAAAATTTCATCACAAATAGGTCCCTCGAGATTAATCAGTTCCTTCAGAAATTAGTCCAATTTATTATATTTTATGGTGCAAAAGCTGCAGAACATAGGATTAATTGAGGTCAATCAAATTTTTGTCGAAATTAACTTATTTTCAACATAATGATTTTTAATTCTCTGACGAAATTTTTGTCAGAGCTAGACTTCTTTGTATATCTGTAAACGCCTCGGTTAGCAGACATAACATTTCCATCTCTTAGATAATTTTTGTCTAATTACCTAACATTACTCATAGAATACCCAAAAATAAAGGACAAAAAAACTATAATATAGTACTCTATTGCCAAAGCATTTTCTTTGTTCCTAGGAATTCACCATTTATACAATATTTGCCATCTTTATCCTCTAACATAATCGTGGCCAAAAGATTAATAAACCTCACTCAAACATGGCTTCCTAATCGTCAGTGTCATTTCTTTTCCTCTTAGTAAAAGAGCCATTAACAAACGACGAGGAGGATGAGGGTGTTGACAATGAAGATCTTTTCCTGGCACCAACCTTAATCGGTCCTGGTATGTCAGAACCAATTAAGTGAGGATAATTAAGTATAGCAGCCGAGCCACGTATTTTAAACGCCGCTCGGTCATACGCCAGAGCTGCATCCTCCGGCGTTTCATATGTCCCAAGCCACACCCTAGCTCCTTTCCTGGCCGGGTCCCTTATTTCCGCCGCAAACTTTCCCCAAGGCCGCCGCCTTACACCTCGATAATGAGGCCACACTACATTATTTTCCTTTCCCTTTCCCTCACTGATTTCCTGCCTACCCTTAGGTTCGTCAGATGAGTATTCCACATTAAATATTTGCTCTAAGCTATTTTCATTGATAAGAAAATTACTTAAGCAGCTCCATTCTTGGTTTAAATTGTTGCTCATTGCTGGAAAAACATCGCGAAATTCAGAATCGTCGAAAAGATGGTGTTCTATGGATTGAAGAAGGGATGTGAGTACAGAATCTGAGATTACTTCTTCACACATTTTTAGGGTTTCTGATGAGATATTTTGTTCAGTGTAATGGGGAGGGTTTATCATTTATGCATGGTTTGTGAATATATATATATACATAGGAGAGAACATGAGGATCATTAAGATGATCTCATCTCATTATTATTTAATTTATGCTCGCTGTTTGTGTGCCTACTTTTTATTAATTTCATGATTTTTATCAATTTTCTAGATTACTATTTATCGATATTTAATGCTAGTGAGGATTCTCTGACCATTTTAGTTAGATTTGTCAATCCCACCTAATTATTAAGTTACTTAAATTAAATATCTCGTAATACAATCAATGGAAAAATAGATTAGAAATATATTTACTTACCAAAGTTAGAATTATTCAGGTTTATAAATTAGTTACCACCTACTACTTAATTTATGTTATTAAGTTACATGATGATTCTAAAAATAAGAACCAACCAGATATGAACTTTCTTGATTAGTTGACTTACATATTCGAATGACTGACAAACTTTATGGAATTTTTTAATCTTAAAAAACAATTTTATCATTTCATCAACTTTTTGTGAATTGATTATATTGATCTATTTTATTTTACTTTCTTGTAATTAGCTTGATCATTTTTTAGGACGCAAGGGTAAAAAATAATGGTGTAAGAGTAAATATATTTAGTGATATTTTTGTAATTATTTTAGCAACAGACGCGGAACAAGGGGGCGGGGGGTCATCTGACCCCGATAGGGAGGCGGTACAGGCGGAATGGGGGGGCGGTGGGGGGGCAGCCGGCGGTGCTCCAGTCTTCCGAGTTCCGACTTCTTAGTTCTTCTTCTCCGACTCTGTAGAGTCTGCAGCACGCTAACACAGGATACAAGATACAAGATACGCATGAGTGAAGCAAAAAGGATACACAGTAAAAAAAATATTGTTTTTTTAAGCAAAAGAAATATTGTCATTTTTTATTTTATTTTATTTTGTTGAAAGGTGTCGTATTTCTTTATTAGTTTGTTCTACAACAATTTAAAAATAAATTTTGAAGGTTGAATGTCCTTTTTAAGGTAGAGCAAAGTGTCATCAAGTATATATTTTATTTGTTATAAAATTATAAATTGTTTTTTTAAGTCCCCATTTTAAGAAGTATAATAAATTAGTATTAGTAAATATACGTCAATAAACTCACACTAAAGATAATAAATTATAATAATCAATCAAGTCTCATATTAAAAATAAAAGAAAAAATAATTCTCACAAAGGTGAGTTTCCTGTTTTGTTTCCCGGCTTCTCTTTCTATATATAATAACTCCCGGTTTGGGATTATATTAGAAAAGAAAATTAGACTCTCAATTTGGGACGGTGGAAGAAGTAGCAAATTTGTTTTAATTTTTCCAATTATTTCAAATTAATTTTTTTTTCTTTTACCTTTGTTTGGCTTTTAAAAATCCTAAGAGAAAGAATTTTAATGAATTTTAATAATTTAATGTTTACATCTTTAATCTTTTAGTAATTTAGTTTTCAAAATTGTTACTGTTGGAGTAATCTTAAATTATTGTTTAATTTTTGTTTGCTAAATATATTAATTATGTTTATTTATCAGAATAAAGTAACAATTCTATAATTTAACGTACTAGCTAGCTTTTAATTTCCTTTCATAATTTAGGTTAAGGCCTAAAGGAATGCTTCTGCTATTGAATTTTTCAACAATCAAACACTCACGGCCCACCTGCTAGCTAGCTCTTCCAATGTAGTTTACGAGTTTAGTTTGAACAAAATAATCAAAAGCTCATATTAGTCTTATATTTTAGAACAAATAGAATATCATATATTTTTAACAATTAACAAGTTCAGCAAGTACTTGATTAAGCGACAAAGAACTGTTGATTCTTCTAATAATCAATTACCAAGTTCCGAAGTAAGTGGTGGTATTAATAATTTCGGCTCGCTTGGTTTAAAAATTTTGACCCCCCCTACAATAACGTTCTGGTTTCACCACTGTTTAGCAACATTTAATACTTTAACGCTCTGTTTCTGAGTTCTAAAATGGACAGAAAAAAAAAATAGATGAAAATTTTAAGTTTTCTTTCCGATTCTTATGTTTCTGAGTTTTGTAATAAACGAAAAAGAAAATAAATGGATAGAAAACTTGGCTACTTTTCCTGCCAAAGTTTTTCGTCCAAAATTGGCCTGATTTAGACAGAAAAGAAATTGGAATAAGTAATATTTTTATAATTCTCATATTATCCTCAACTTTTAATATAATAAATTTTAAATTACAACTCATGTCCTCAATTTATTTTTATCTACTAAACCTAATCTGATAAAGAGAAAAGTATAGGCGCGAATAACTTGCCGCGAACAAGTTCTCTTATTTGGTTTAAACCTAAGCTCCCTGCAATAGTGTAACTGAACAAATTCATCTCCAGATTTTTTTTGCCGGCGCTCCGGCATTCCAATCTCCCCCTCTTCGGTAACTTTCCGGCCAGATCTGTCTCCTTTTTCGATAAAACTCATGCCTAAAGGACTTACTAAAATGAATTTCGATGAGGAAAAAATCGATGAAGCCTATTAATGGCTACTAGAAAATCAAGACAAGGCACGAGCAGTGTTTGGGTTACCATTAGAGAGGAGATTGAATTTCTTGAAGAATTTGATGAATAATCTCCATTAGTATTAATAATACAGATTATGTTTGATGACTTTTGGGTATGGTATGACAACGACTTTGTAGAAGTAATTTTTGTTTAACATTTATTTGGATATTTGTATTTGATTATGAAATTTTTTCTTTGATTAAATTTATCTTGCATATTTTTATTCATGGTTCAATGGTTATAATTAATATAAGGGTAATTTTATAAAAGTGATATTTTTCTTTTCTTTTCATTAGAACTCAAAAACGCAAGAAAAGAAAATTTTTAAATTTTCTATTCTTTTCTATTAAAAACTCAGAAACAAGACAAAGGAAAACTTTAAGTTTTCTATTCTTTTCTTTTCTATTCTAATTGAAGTTTTCTATTCTTTTCTTTTCTGTTCAAAACTCAAAAACAGAGTGTAAAAGACACTCATTTATATGATAATATCATTTTTATTGGACAATATTATTTGAACCGTTTTTTTTAAAATAATAAATAGGTGCATGACAATAAGAGTGGGGTTCAATAAATAAGTGAACTACATTATTATTCTTTTAGAATCGGGGTAAATACACTTCAGTTACATCAAGTATCATCATATTCATAATTCGGCCTACTAAAAAATTTGGGTTTATAAATTATTATATAAAATGTCTAATTTGATACAATGTCAACCTCAATTTCAGAATCCAGCCAAAACTAACCGGAATATCCGATCCGTCCAAGAATCTGATCGGGTCTTAAGTATTTAATAAGGCTAAATACACTTCTGTTACACTAAGTACAGTAAAATCCCTATTTAGGAATACTCTATATAAGAATAACCTCTACAATATTATTAAAAAATTTGGTCCCAATTTGGGCCAATTATAAATAGGAATAACCTCTAAATTGTAATATATTATATACTCCCTCTGTGTAAGACCCCAAATTATTAATAAATGAAATTTAATTTTCTCTATTTATTATTCTGAAATAGTAAGGGTTGATTTGATTAATGTGGTTAGTTATGGGTAAAATGCGCAAATATTTTAAATAAGCAAGTGGTTATAAAATATTCATTGTTGTCAGGGAATATTCGCTTGGTCGTGGAATATTCCTACTATCGGAGAATATTCGTACGACGGCGCAGTCTTTTGTGGGCCCCATAACGGATAGCGATTGGATGAAAAAAATGACAAAAATAAGTTGTTTATAAATAACGGCGTAGTTGTTACTGTTAATACTGTTGGAATACCCGGTGGTTAAAACACGGTAATACGCGTTATTGCACAGTAGCACACGGTATTGCACCAATTATTGATTCTTACGTAAGAAGGCACTACTCAATAATGGTTACAGTAATTACTGTTCAATATTTTATTTTATTGATTAAATAATTGCTACGTTGATATTTTATAATTGTCACTACGCAGTATTTTCTATTATCGGAGCAATAATTCATATTATCTGAATAATATTATTAGATAACATTATTGGCAATGTCTAGAAAGTTCTGTCTAAGGAGATGTTTGGTCATCTAATTGCGCGCCAGTAAGGAGAAATCCTTATTGGAAAGCCCCCTCTTTCTTGGGAACGGCATGGTTGTCAGTACTGTGATTCTGTAATATTATTTGTGTATAATTAATTATTGATTTATATGATGAGGAAAATATTGATTTTATGTGGATATAGATGGAGAAAATTTTTAATGTGACAATTGTTAAAAATTAATATTTTATCTTTTTCTGATAAAATAATTTATTTAAATATATTATTTTAATAATATATTGATGGTGATATTTTTACAATGAATGTGGGATATATGAGTATATGAGGAGGAAGAGTATTTTTGTGGCATTAAATGATTAACACATGTTTTGTGTGTTGGTGGACACAATTCTTGACCGAAAATTTATTATTGACTGTAAAATCGCCCGTTTATGGATTTCGGTCAATTTTTGTTTGGAATTTGGAAAAACTTTCTTCTGCAAAGTTGTAGAGAATTGAAATTCCTATAAAAACTCGCGAGATTCGAATTTTCTGATAAAAGGGCTATTTATTATGAATTATTGAAGTTCTGAAGTTCCGAAATAATTGATTTTTGGAAGTTTTATTTATTATTTTGAAGAAAAACGTTTTTTGGCATTTAAGTGGGCTAACATGTGATATAAATGGGTTGAGATCAGATGTCTAGATGTGGGCTAAGGAAAATTTGATAAATATATTAATATTATATTAAATTTTCTGCTTTGGTGTTCTAAGCATTTTCCTATAAATAGGGTGCTTAGGTTAGAATTGAAAATCATACCAGAAACACAAGTTTCTCTCTATTTCTCTCTCTATATCGAGCGTATTCTTGTGAGTATTTGATACTTTGAGTGTTGCTATACGGTGCAAGTTTTCTTCAGCACTATATCTAGTATTCCAGTCAGAAGTACCGTCTTTCCGAGGTAAGGGATGTTATTTCTTCTTAAATGATATTATTTTCTTCAATATCATTATGCCGAAGTATTTATCTGAACTTTTTATCAAATTTAGAACTTTTCATGTCGGGGTTACTATTCATGAGTTACTATTCATGAGTTACTATTCACGAGTTACTATTCACGAGTTACTATTCACCAAAAAATAAATTTTTTTTCTTTTTGTCCAAAATATCTATTATGGATACTAGCTTTGATTGTATCCATGTTTTGATCATTCTTAAATTTTACTCCACTATGATTATTTATGAGGTATTTTTGAACATGGAATAGTTGAAATACGAATCCTTAATATTTATTTTTTGTTTCACTGGATTCGTTTCCTTTAAAATATTTTTCATCATTCTCAGTCCTAAATGATGATATAATTGAATATATTTGGCCTGTAGTGCAAAGATTAACGATTTTTTATGAATATCTTTGGCCCGTAGTACAAAGATGAACAGGTGTTTAGATGAACATGACCAACTAGTGAATATCTTTGGCCTGTAGTGCAAAGATTAATAATTTCTGATGAATATCTTTGGGCCGTAGTGCAAAGATGAACAGGTGTTTAGATGAACATGACCAACTGCTGAATATCTTTGGCCTGTAGTGCGAAGATGAATATTGATTGATGTTATAGGGATAAAATGCTGATGATGGACTTTTAAATTCATAGATAATAGTAGATTTCATTCTCTACGTAACTCTTCTATGAATTATTATTTTCCGCTGCGAATATTGATTTAAAACTTGTTGTCTATTGTATTCGATTATATTTTTCCCTGTTGAAGACTAACGATAATTTGTTCTATGTTATCTTAGTCATAATATTCTTTACTGGGCTAGTTGAGCTCACCCTTTTCCTTTTTGTTCTATTTTTCTCAGGAGGCGAGAATGTAGCGAGTACTAGTCGGGGTATGGAATAATGGTTCTAGAAGTTATTTTAGTAGTCCTCACCATTTTTGTGAAATAATGTATCAATAATTGTAATGAGGACTTATTTGAGTGTGGATATTGTCTAGATGATAATATTTATATTTAAACTCACAGTTCTTATGTTGTAATAGTAAAGATGTAGTTGTTTCTGTACCATGTTATTGACGACTCAGAATGGGTGTTGTATACCTTTTTTGGGGGCGTCACACTCTGTCCCTAATTATTTGATATTTTAAAGTTTTTCATTTATCCCTAATTATTTGACGTTTGTTCAAATCTAGGAGAATTAATGACTATTTTTCAAAATTACACATCATTACTCTGCCTATTTTTTTGATACTTTAAACTATTTCTTTCTCCTTATCCCAACAAAACTCTCTTTATCCCAACAAAAGATTTAAGAATATTATAGACAATTAAGTACTATATTTAATGTCTTCCAATCATTATCTTAATTCTTGTGTCCACCTCTAAAACGTCAAATAATTAGGGACGGAGGGAGTACTTTTTAAGTCCCGTATTAAGAAACTATACATCTATATAGTAATAATTATATATATATATATATATATATATATATATATATGAGAGAGAGAGAGACAATATTAATTTTAAAAGACTATATTTTCTATAAAAGACTATATTTCCTATAAGGATTACATTTTCCTATAAAAGACTATATTTCCTATAAAAGACCACATTTTCCTATAAAAGATATGGTAACAACTCTAAAGAGTAAATCGTTGTGCCAAACAACTTTACATAAATATTTTTTGAATAATAATTATTAGGAAGTTCTTATTGATATTTTTGTTAAAGTGAATATTTTTGGGTGTTCAAAATATATTTTGTACCAATACCCCTATTTAGTAACAACCTCTCTATAAGAATACTAATAGTTTGGTCCCAAGTCTATTCCTAAGTAGAGGTTTTACTGTACCATCAAATTCATAATTCGGCTCCCAAAGTATTCATATTGACTTTGAAAATACGATTTGACCATATTAATATTGACTTCATTAACAAATTAAAATACTTCTAAATACAATTAACTCCAAATTAAAATATTCTAAGTACAGTTAGTCCCCAATTAAAATACTTCTAAATATTTTTCACTTCTATAACTTCTTCCTTCTAGCAGAACAACCTCGCAACATAAAGTAGGGGAAAAAAACAATCGACCAACTAAGTTGCTTCAAAATCATGACAATTTGTACCAATGTGGTGTATTGGGGGAAAAGCTCGGCAAAAGATTGGCATCGAAAATGCGGTGATAATGAGCAAATCCATATCTTAATTGGTGGAGTAATTGATGATGGAGAAAGATTGCTGAAATTTGAAATTTGTTTGTTTCAATTTTAAATATATGTTTAAATTTTACTTGTGATTGTGAAGTTTGAGATAAGATTGGAGTTTAGGAAAGAAAATGGTGCTTGATTGATGATGGTGATGGAGGAGTTGATGATGATGATGGTAATGGTGTTAGAAGTGTTGATTGTAAGACCCCGAATTTTCTGAAATAAAAATATTCAATTTTTCTTATAATTACTATTCAGTAAATGGTTAAATTGATAAATGTTAAAGTTAAGGGTGATATATGAATTTTTTTTCAAAATACACAAGTGGTTATAAAATATTCTTTGTTGTCGGGGAATATTCGTTTGGTCGTAGAATATTCTTTCTGTCGGGGAATATTCGTACGACGGCGCAGCCATTTGTGGGCCCCATAACAGAATAACTGTCGGATGTAGAAAATGACAAATTTGAGTTTTTACAAATAACGGCGTAGTTGTTACCGTTAACACTGTTGGAATACCCAGTGGTTAAAATACAGTAATACACGTTATTGCACAGTAGCACACGGTATTGCACAGTATTCTTTTCAATTATTGATTCTTACGTGAGAAGGCACTACTCAATAATTGTTACAGTAATTACTGTTCAATATTTTATTTTATTGATTCAATAATTGCTACGTTGAAATTTTATATTATTGTTGTTCAATAATTGTCACTGAACAATATTTCCCATTATCAGATCAATAATTCATATTATTTGAATAGTATTATTAGATAGCATTATTGGCAATATCTAGAAAGTTCTGTCTAAGGAGTGGTTTGGTCATCTAATTGCGCGCCAGTAAGGAAAAATTCTTATTGGAAAGCCCCCTCTTTTTTGGGAACGGCCTGGTTATCATAAATGTGATTCTGTAATATTATTTGTGAATAATTAATTATTGATCTATATGATAAGGAAATATTTATTTGATGTGGATATAAATGAGGGATATATTTTTGTGGTTAAAAATGAGGGAGTTAATGTTGAGGTGTTTTATCTGTATTTTTATCGAAACGGAGGTATTGAAAATCAAATTAGGGTTTTTAAGATATTTTGCGAGAGTTATAATTTTTAATCCGACCGTTGGATCGTGGTAATATTTGGATATGTTATACATATATAAGTTGAGTATATGTCCACAAATTTTGAACCGTTAAAAATGAACGTATGATTTGTTATGAATTTTACGAGATGACTGGTTCAGAAATTGTTGAATTTTCGGAGTTAATCATTTTGGTGGAAAATTCTAGAATTGGTGGGCCCCAATCTTGGTTAGTGAAGAAATGTGCTGAGATTTTTATTCAAATGCGGTGGGTGGGAATAGTAGCAGGTAAAGCCATCAGGTTACACGTTAAGTCTGATTCGGCGTGCTAACATTTTCCTATAAATAGAGGGCTAAGTTAGAATTGAAAATCACACCAGAAACAAGTTTTCTCACTTTCTCTCTCTAGATTATTGAGTGTATTTTGTGAGTATTTAGATACTTTTTGAGTTTCTATTCATCAGTGCAAGTTTCCTTCAGCCTTATACTGATCAGAAGTACTGCTCTTTTGAGGTAAGGGATAGTAAGAGATTTTAAGGGTTGTTAAATTTTCCAGTTTCGTAATTTTTCTGACCTTCAAAAATTCTGGAAAAATTTAAAATGATATTTTGATGAGTTTTTTTGATTGTGTCCAAAAATGGTGATTTTTGGATGTATAGATTGAGAGTTATGAATTTTATGAGAAAAGACTATTTTAAAAGAAAACCCTTATAACTCCTTGTGGGTAACTCCAAAATTGGTAAAATTTTTATTGGGAGTACATGTATATGATAGAAGTATACTCTGTAAATTTTGGAATTTTTGGATAAAAGTACAATTTTTGATAAATATCTAAATATTCGGCTATTTTGGCCATATGAAAAATAGTAAATGATTTTTAAAAATTCTGAGAAAAATATATGTTCACTATGGGACTATATTATGCTAAATCAGAGAAAAGAAATATTTTTGGAACTGATTTGGTATTTTTCATGAAAATGGTCTACTTATGAGTAAATGAATTAAATATGTTTTGTGAAGAAAGAAAATTAGAAAATATGATTTTATGGCTTGAGAATCATATATGAGTTTTATGCAGATTTTTGATGAGGATTGTGGTTATTGATGATGAAATCTTAAGAGTTGACACTTTATGATGATTAAATGCATTATTTAGTAAAGTGTAAACAATTAAAATAAATTGTTTATAAGCTTAAGAAATATTATTCTTTCAATATCATTATACCGAAATATTGGTATATATTTTATTGTGGAATTTCTACCTTTTTGTGTCGAGTTACTATTCACGAGTTACTATTCATGAGTTACTATTCACGAGTTACTATTCACAAAAAAAATTGGTTTCTTTTTCTAACCAAATTATAGTTGATTTACGAATATTACTCTTGAGATTAAAACTATATATTGATCATATTATTTTATTATTATATATAACATTTTTATAACCCTAATGATGATATTTCTCTTTGACTTGAGTGTAAAGATGGGTAGATTTATGGTATGATCATGACTATGGGTTCTCTTTGGCCAGTAGTGCAAAGTTGAATTGTTGATTGGTATGATCATGACCATTGAATTTATAAGTGAAAATCTTTAGCTTAAGTGCAAAGGTGAATTGATCAACATGGTTATAATTATTGTTTATATAAATTCTGAAATGATTATATATTTCTTTGAGATATTAATATATTTGGCCTGTAGTGGAAATATGAACTGTTGATGAATATAGTTGGCCGTAGTGCAAATATGAACTGTTGAGGAATATCTTTGGCCTGTAGTGCAAAGATGAATTATTGATGAATATCGTTGGCCTGTAGTGCAAAGATGAATTGTTGATGAATATCTTTGGCCCGTAGTGCAAAGATGACATGCTGTTAAATATCTTTGGCCAGTAGTACAAAGACGAACAGATGTTGAGATGAACATGACGAATTGGTGATACAAATGAATATCTTTGGTCGTAGTGCAAAGATGAAGTTATTAGTATGATTATGAACAGGAAATGTGATTTGGTGTAACCATGATCTTTGATGTTTCAGGTAAAGATAGGTGATGAAAATTATCTTCGTCCTGGATGAGAAATGGAATTTAGAACTACAATTACGATTATGAGTTATACACGTGATTGTGGACAGAAATTGTTGATTGATGTTACAGGGATAAAACATTGTTGGTGGACTTTTAACGTGGAGAAGATAATAGACTTTATAGTCTATTTGACTCTTCTAATGGATTGCTCGTTCCGCTGCAACTATGGTTGAGAAGTTTTATCATCTACCATATGTTCTAAATCTCTGATTTATTACTGATGAAGACTATTGATAATTTATTTATCTTTAGTCATGATATTCTTTACTAGGCTAGTTGTGCTCACCCTTCTGTTTCACAATTCCTTTCAGGTAATAAGAGTGTAGCTGGGTCGAGCGAGGGTAACGGGAAAATAGTACGGTGGTCTCTAGCTGTGGAGATTCTCCCGAAGCAGTATAGAAAAGTTCATTTAGTAATTTTATTTGGTGAATCCAGTAGGGTAAGGTGTACCCAACGTTGGAAGGGTGGTTTGCCACTATCATACAAGATGCCTAACGATATACAACCTCGTGTCATCATAAGACAAGGATGTGCTCATCCACTTGCTGAGTATATATAAGAGCACTACCTATATAATCTTGGTGTTTGTTTGAAGTATAATTCTCAATTAGAGACAGTAGAGATAATGATATGTCAAGAGAAGACTCACCATTGGGAAGAATATGATAGTAATCTTCTCGTTTTTCTTTGGGGTCTATTGGGTCAACCAAGGATAATTCTGTGGCCATATGATATCTATCATAACCTAGACGCATGGCCTCCCATGTACGAAGGTTTCCTTGAGCACTTCCCAAATATTCTAGTTTCTAAAATAGTTTTTGACTGTACCTTTATGTAAGGTACCTTTGTGAGGTGCTGACACATGATGGTATCCAATGTCACATTTGGTATATATTTGTATCCAAACTCACGGCATATGTGTTGTTGTATTTTGCACGACAATTGGTGTAATAAAGTTGTAGTTGTTATCTGTACCATGTATTTGGCGACTCAAAATGGGTTGGATGGAATGGACCTATTTTGGGGTTGTCACATTTGGTATCAGAGCTTAGAGATATGATCTCTGGCAGAGATCGGGAATACAACTAGGAGGGGAGAGATGAGTAAATCCTTCGCTAGTGTGTCCTACCTAAGCTTATTTGTTGGTCAGTCATAATATTGGGATATTATGTGATATGTTAATTTGTTTAATTAACCCTTGTTTTATGGCAGTATTTGAGAATGGCAGCTGAGAATGCTAACAATGGAGTGAATGAGACTGTGGGGATACCTCTAATCACTAACCGTGATAATGTGATATCAGACGAAGAAGGAATTAGAGATATCCATGTGGTGAGTGAAGAATTGATAGTTGTACCCGAGATAGTCACAGAGGTAACAGCTGAGACTGAGGAAGAAGAGGAAGAAGAAGTACCTGAGGAGAGTTTATTAGAGGTATTATATGATCAAAATGTAGAATTTCAAAATCGTATTCATGAGTTAGAAGAGCAGACAGAAGAACGACAGGCGGTCGTGGAACAAAAGGATGCAACAATTCAAGCTTGTGTTACCCGATATGTGATGCTTGAACAGAAGCATTCTTTGGCAGAGTATAAGATGGTAAAAATGGAATCTGAGCTTAAAGAAGAAAAAACTGAACGAGTGAGAATAAATGATGCATGGGCAAAAGCCGCACGACGCGTGGATATTGTGGAAAGAGATGTTCGATCTAAGAAGGCTAAAATAGATGATATGAATTTCTCTTTTTAGAAAGCAATTGGGAGAACCCAACATCGAGTTTTGAATTACCCTGTACATAGCGGTCAACCTGAATCCGATATGGATCGAAGATTGATGATTCAGATCATGAATGAGGAGTACGAAGAGGCAGTTGAGGGAGGAATATGTCCTATAGAAAGGTATATTCCAACGGTAATGATGACGCCAAATGCTGCTCCAGACAAGTCAAAGCCGAGTAGTTCGAGGGATGGCGGTTGTCATGACTTCCCAACAAAAGAGGAACCCAAATGAAGTTATCATGGGAGATGAGCAATGGAGAAATCATGATGATCTGAGAGATAGAATCTGAAATGGAAGCAAGGTATTCTCAACTCTTCGAAATACCAGGTACGTAAATTTCGGGGACAAAATTTCATAAGGAGGGGAGATTGTAAGACCCCGAATTTTCTGAAATAAAAATATTCAATTTTTCTTATAATTACTATTCAGTAAATGGTTAAATTGATAAATGTTAAAGTTAAGGGTGATATATGAATTTTTTTTCAAAATACACAAGTGGTTATAAAATATTCTTTGTTGTCGGGGAATATTCGTTTGGTCGTAGAATATTCTTTCTGTCGGGGAATATTCGTACGACGGCGCAGCCATTTGTGGGCCCCATAACAGAATAACTGTCGGATGTAGAAAATGACAAATTTGAGTTTTTACAAATAACGGCGTAGTTGTTACCGTTAACACTGTTGGAAAACCTGTGGTTAAAATACAGTAATACACGTTATTGCACAGTAGCACACGGTATTGCACAGTATTCTTTTCAATTATTGATTCTTACGTGAGAAGGCACTACTCAATAATTGTTACAGTAATTACTGTTCAATATTTTATTTTATTGATTCAATAATTGCTACGTTAAAATTTTATATTATTGTTGTTCAATAATTGTCACTGAACAATATTTCCCATTATCAGATCAATAATTCATATTATTTGAATAGTATTATTAGATAGCATTATTGGCAATATCTAGAAAGTTCTGTCTAAGGAGTGGTTTGGTCATCTAATTGCGCGCCAGTAAGGAAAAATTCTTATTGGAAAGCCCCCTCTTTTTTGGGAACGGCCTGGTTATCATAAATGTGATTCTGTAATATTATTTGTGAATAATTAATTATTGATCTATACGATAAGGAAATATTTATTTGATGTGGATATAAATGAGGGATATATTTTTGTGGTTAAAAATGAGGGAGTTAATGTTGAGGTATTTTATCTGTATTTTTGTCGGAACGGAGGTATTGAAAATCAAATTAAGGTTTTTAAGATATTTTGCGAGGGTTATAATTTTTAATCCGACCGTTGGATCGTGGTAATATTTGGATATGTTATACATATATAAGTTGAGTATATGTCCACAAATTTTGAACCGCTAAAAATGAACGTATGATTTGTTATGAATTTTACGAGATGACTGGTTCAGAAATTGTTGAATTTTCGGAGTTAATCATTTTGGTGGAAAATTCTAGAATTGGTGGGCCCCACTCTTGGTTAGTGAAGAAATGTGCTGAAATTTTTATTCAAATGTGGTGGGTGGGAATAGTAGCAGGTAAAGCCATCAGGTTACACGTTAAGTCTGATTCGGCGTGCTAACATTTTCCTATAAATAGAGGGCTAAGTTAGAATTGAAAATCACACCAGAAACAAGTTTTCTCACTTTCTCTCTCTAGATTATTGAGTGTATTTTATGAGTATTTAGATACTTTGTGAGTTTCTATTCATCAGTGCAAGTTTCCTTCAGCCTTATACCGATCAGAAGTACTGCTCTTTTGAGGTAAGGGATAGTAAGAGATTTTAAGGGTTGTTAAATTTTCCAGTTTCGTAATTTTTCTGACCTTCAAAAATTTTGGAAAAATTTGAAATGATATTTTGATGAGTTTTCTTGATTGTGTCCAAAAATGGTGATTTTTGGATGTATAGATTGAGAGTTATGAATTTTATGAGAAAAGACTATTTTAAAAAAAACCCTTATAACTCCTTGTGGGTAACTCCAAAATTGATGAAATTTTTATTGGGAGTACATGTATATGATAGAAGTATACTCTGTAAATTTTGGAATTTTTGGATAAAATTACAATTTTTGATAAATATCTAAATATTCGGCTGTTTTGGCCATATGAAAAATAGTAAATGATTTTTAAAAATTCTGAGAAAAATATATGTTCACTATGGGACTATATTATGCTAAATTCCAGAAAAGAAATATTTGTGGAACTGATTTGGTATTTTTCATGAAAATAGTCTACTTATGAGTAAATGAATTAAATATGTTTTGTGAAAAAAAAAATTAGAAAATATGATTTTATGGCTTGAGAATCATATATGAGTTATATGCAGATTTTTGATGAGGATTGTGGTTATTGATGATGAAATCTTAAGAGTTGACATTTTATGATGATTAAATACATTATTTAGTAAAGTGTAAACAATTAAAATAAATTGTTTATAAGCTTAAGAAATATTATTCTTTCAATATCATTATACCGAAATATTGGTATGTATTTTATTGTGGAATTTCTACCTTTTTGTGTCGAGTTACTATTCACGAGTTACTATTCATGAGTTACTATTCACGAGTTACTATTCACGAAAAAATTAGTTTCTTTTTTTAACCAAATTATAGTTGATTTACGAATATTACTCTTGAGATTAAAACTATATGTTGATCATATTATTTTATTATTATATATAACATTTTTATAACCCTAATGATGATATTTCTCTTTGACTTGAGTGTAAAGATAGGTAGATTTATGGTATGATCATGACTATGGGTTCTCTTTGGCCAGTAGTGCAAAGTTGAATTGTTGATTGGTATGATCATGACCATTGAATTTATAAGTGAATATCTTTAGCTTAAGTGCAAAGGTGAATTGATCAACATGGTTATAATTATTGTTTATATAAATTCTGAAATGATTATATGTTTCTTTGAGATATTAATATATTTGGCCTATAGTGTAAATATGAACTGTTGATGAATATATTTGGTCGTAGTGCAAATATGAACTGTTGAGGAATATCTTTGGCCTGTAGTGCAAAGATGAATTATTGATGAATATCTTTGGCCTGTAGTGCAAAGATGAATTGTTGATGAATATCTTTGGCCCGTAGTGCAAAGATGACATGCTGTTAAATATCTTTGGCCAGTAGTGCAAAGACGAACAGATGTTGAGATGAACATGACCAATTGGTGATACAAATGAATATCTTTGGTCGTAGTGCAAAGATGAAGTTATTAGTATGATTATGAACAGGAAATGTGATTTGGTGTAACCATGATCTTTGATGTTTCAGGTAAAGATAGGTGATGAAAATTATCTTCGTCCTGGATGAGAAATGGAATTTAGAACTACAATTACGATTATGAGTTATACACGTGATTGTGGACAGAAATTGTTGATTGATGTTACAGGGATAAAACATTGTTGGTGGACTTTTAACGTGGAGAAGATAATAGATTTTATAGTCTATTTGACTCTTCTAATGGATTGCTCGTTCCGCTGCAACTATGGTTGAGAAGTTTTATCATCTACCATATGTTCTAAATCTCTGATTTATTACTGATGAAGACTATTGATAATTTATTTATCTTTAGTCATGATATTCTTTACTAGGCTAGTTGTGCTCACCCTTCTGTTTCACAATTCCTTTCAGGTAATAAGAGTGTAGCTGGGTCGAGCGAGGGTAACGGGAAAATAGTACGGTGGTCTCTAGCTGTGGAGATTCTCCCGAAGCAGTATAGAAAAGTTCATTTAGTAGTTTTATTTGGTGAATCCAGTAGGGTAAAGTGTACCCAACGTTGGAAGGGTGGTTTGCCACTATCATACAAGATGCCTAACGATATACAACCTCGTGTCATCATAAGACAAGGATGTGCTCATCCACTTGCTGAGTATATATAAGAGCACTACCTATATAATCTTGGTGCTTGTTTGAAGTATAATTCTCAATTAGAGACAGTAGAGATAATGATATGTCAAGAGAAGACTCACCATTGGGAAGAATATGATAGTAATCTTCTCGTTTTTCTTTGGGGTCTATTGGGTCAACCAAGGATAATTCTGTGGCCATATGATATCTATCATAACCTAGACGCATGGCCTCCCATGTACGAAGGTTTCCTTGAGCACTTCCCAAATATTCTAGTTTCTAAAATAGTTTTTGACTGTACCTTTATGTAAGGTACCTTTGTGAGGTGCTGACACATGATGGTATCCAATGTCACATTTGGTATATATTTGTATCCAAACTCACGGCATATGTGTGTTGTTGTATTTTGTACGACAATTGGTGTAATAAAGTTGTAGTTGTTATCTGTACCATGTATTTGGCGACTCAAAATGGGTTGGATGGAATGGACCTATTTTGGGGTTGTCACATTGATGATGGTGATGGTGATGGTGATGGAGGAGTTTAGGGAAGAAATAATGAGATTTTTTTAATTTATTCTTACATTATTAAGTCTTTAAATTAGTTATTATAGAAATAACTTCTTAAATTTTTTTTAAAAGTTAAATTGTATTTTAATACGGTCAAACCGTATAATACTATTTATCTTGTCGGCAATTGAGGTATTTTGGCTAATTTTGGCCGAAATTTGAATTTGGGCCTATATTTATTGCAATTAGGCACTTTATGTGGTAAATTTCAGTCAAACTATATTTTAATACGATCAAACCGTATAATACTATTTGTCTTGCCAACAATTGAGGTATCCCGACCAATTTTGGTCAGAATCTGAATTTGGGAGCAACATTATATGCAATTAAGCACTTTATGTAATAAATTGTAAGTCCAAATTGTTTGAGGTAGAATTATTATAAATATGATGGTACTTAACGTAACGAAAGTGTATTTAGCCCAGCTAGAATCCATTAAGCATGTGATTTTATGGTCTTGAACAAATTTATATACTCTCTAACAGGGACGGAGCCAGGATTCGATATTGGGGGGGGGGCAGAAAATTTTTTAACAACATAATATATATTCATCACTAAAAAGTAAAGTTCCACAATTACAAAACATATTTTTACTAAAATAAAGATAATGTAGTAATATAATTTTCTTTGATAAAGACAACAAAACATAGCAAAAAAAAGTCTTTTAGAACATATCAAAGCTTCGTCAGAATTGCACCCGACGTTCTTTCAAATCACGAAATTCATCTATTATACTAAATGGAAAAATATCTACTCTTGGAATTATCTTCACAATAGTCATTAGTTATACTATTTTTTAGACCATTCTATTTTTTGTAAAGCCCACTTGATATTCTAATGAATTTAGCCCAATAGTCATTAGCTAATGTTTATTTTCACAATAGTAATGCCCACTCGATATTATACTGCATGGCCCAAAAAATCTTTGGGGGGGGCATGGCCCCCTCCAGCCCTAAGGCAGCTCTGTCCCTGCTCTCTAAATAATATTCTTTAGTATGCAAGTGATATTATTATTGATAAAGTCTGATCTGAACTTTAATTTAGAACTAGGTAATTGAAGAGTTATTTAAAAGGTAATTAGAACTGTTCCTAGAGCAAAGGGTCAGTAGTTCCGGAGTGGATATAAAGAGAAGATTCTGCAATCATAGGATATACAAATTTTTTAAGAGATAATAAAAGTATCAGTCACCGACCGTGAACTAACCCAAACGTTTTGAGTGAACCGTGTAAATTTTGTGTCATGAAAATTGTTTTCTTTATTATTATTTTTCGTTGCGTTATTATTGTCTAACAATAATTCCTATTAAATGCATTTTCGGATTATTTTTTTCTGAAAAATAGTGCATGTACAATTATAAATTAATACATATATATATTGACATTCTAGGGATCATTGAGGTTGATTGAGAAGATGGTCAGGTCTATTATTTAAAACACACACGTGCTCCTTTGTTTTAGTTAATTCTATGATATAGATCTAAATTTTTAGTGTATACTATTTGGTAGGTGGATATTTTCGGTAGTTGAATGAGCTGTCGTAGTATTTAATTTAGAAGACTTAATCCTCAAAAATTAATTGCAGCATCGTGTTGGAGAGGATAGGAAGATATTAGGTTTTTTTGGTACATGAATAAGAGGAAATTACGTAATTCGAATACCAACCCTAGATAATTTTGTTAATTTTTTTATATTTCTTTTTTTCTTTTCTGAAAAGAAATATATTTCCATCTTCCACACAATATTTCTTTTGCCTCAAAACATTATGAATTCAATTATAACGGTGTAGCAGAAATTTAGAATATATTTTTAAAATCAATATTGTCTAAAATTGATTATGTTTTTTAGTATTCTAAATTTAAAGTGGAGCTATGCATCATAAAGTGGTTGGATTAATTTCTCATTAAATTGGAAAAGAAAAAAGCTCATGTTTTTCACTACCCCCGTTACAAAATTAGAAATACAATTTTATTTTTTGAGGTCAAACGACAACATATTAAATTTCAAATAGATGCGTATTTATTTAATTTTAGATGATATAATTATTATAATTGTATAGTAGTATATAACAAAAAAAAACTATTAATTAAAAATTTTATACTATTCTAAACTTTTATGAGTGGTACCAATTTTAAAATTAAATATGTTATTATTTGATCTTAAAAGTCAAATTATATTTTTAATTTTAAAACAGAGAGTATATTTGTCGTCTATTGCAGGAGAAAACTGCACATACTTTATCAAATATTAAAATGTTCAATCATTTCTTGGTGGTGTACTTAATATAATAATATATTATGGTATCGTGGTTGTCCTGTTAAATTTAATTAATATTTACAAACTTTCTATTACATTAAATAAACATATTTTTATTATTTTAGTTGTGTTTTGGTGCTGGTTGAGCTATTAGGAGTCTATTTTTTAAATGATAATTAAACAGAGAAAGGACCTGTTCGGTTTGACTACAAATCTCAAACCCCAAATCATTGAAAGCAGCAATATACAAAAGGGACCTCACAATAATATTATTTCTTTTGATAATTAGTGACAGGGACCCTGCAATAATATAACTCAAAGAAAAAGATAAATAATAAAAAAAAATGTTGTCTTTATCTCTCTATTTTCTCACTTTATACATTCGACATGTGGTCCATAGGGCTGATTTTTGTCTGGGTTGATTTTTGCCTGTCTTTATTCTCTTATTTAAACATTATTCCCTGCACATAATTGTCTTTTTTAATTTATATTCCCTACTACTGTTATTGCTAAAAAAAATTGTATTTTTTTTCACATAATGAGTGAAATTTGTGTCCTACATGTTCATATGGGGGAAAATTTGTTCATCAACCTAATGATGAGTACAAGGAATGTAAGATTAAAATTTATTCCCGTTTTGATGTTGATTTCATGTGCATGACTGCAATTAAGTCATTGGCCGCATCATGAAAGTGGTAAGGTTTATTTTAAAAATAATGGTCAGATTAGTGAAAATAATTTTAAATTGGTTCATGATGATGGTAGTATTAGAGATGTGATAAATGTGTGTCTCTCTTTTGGTGTAACTAAACTTTATGTTGATCATTTACTTGAAGAATCTATGATAAATGAACCCCACCCCCCACCCCCCACCCCCCACCTCCCACCTCCCACCCCAATACAGATGATAATAATAAGGGGAGTATTAGTGCAAATGATAAGATTAAGAAGTCTAAGAGGAGTAAGAAGAACCAGACTAAGAATATTCGGAGGAAGAGTAATAAAATTAAGATGAATATGAAAACAGATAATATTCAGATGAACCAATTGTGCTTGGTGATTCAAATAGTAATGATGCACAAAGTGACAATGACATCTTAAGCGGTGATGAGAAATTATTAGAGGCTAGAAGAAGGTGGAGTGAGTACAAATCAGAGATGGCTAGAGCTGAAAATGAAGAAGGTGGTGAAACTAACATTGTTGATGGGGATGTAGTGAGGGTAATACTGAGGGTATTGAGGGAGATGTTAAAGGGGAAGTTCATGTGGTGAGAGTGATGTTGAGGGGGCTGGTCGGGGAGATGAGGGTAATGAAACTGAGAATGAGGGAGATGATGAGGGGGCATGCAAGAACTGGTGATGTTAAGGGTGATGAGGTTAATAGAAATAGTGAGGCAAATAATGTTAGTGCCTCTGATATTAGTGACTGGCACAATATTGAATATGAGGACGGAGTGTTTTAAGGTCCCTTTCAGAGAGTAGTGAAAATGAGAATATGGGTTATGGGTCCTTCTGTAAAAAAGAAAAACCTTACATTCTAATATTTTTAACCCAAAAATAAAAAGAAAACACATAAAGTTTTCATTTTACATGATATTTACAAATTTCAATGAATTCAAGACTGCTATGAAAGACTATTCAATTGTTAATGGGAGGAAGTTGTGGTACAAGGTGAATGACAAGGATAGAGTACAGGTGGGGTGTGGCAAAGGGCACCCTTCAAAATTATAGGCCAACTTTATTCAAGGGACTAATAATGTGTAGATTAAGTTAATATTAGACACAAGTAATTATGTTTATATTTTTAAAAACAAGTTGATTAACACCAAGTTCTTGGCAGAGTTTTATGGAAATAGGATAAGAAATAATCCAAACTGGAAGTTAAAGGATATGCAAGAAGAAATGAAAGTCAAACTGATATTAGATGTAATCCTTGTTAAGTGTACAAGGGTAAGAAATTTAGCACTGGCAAGTATCCATGCTGTCATGAAGGAACATTGTTTAAAAGTCTGCAATTTTGGTGCTAAGATCAAGAGAAGTAAAAAAATAGTATTGTGAACATCAAAACCTCTAAAGCTGAATCCTGAAGATGAGGTCGTGTTTTAAGAGATTTTATGTTTGTTATGATAGCTTAAAGAAAGCATGGAAAGAGAGTTGTAGGCCAATTCTTGGATTGGATGGTTGTTTCTTAAAAGTTGTATGTAGAGGTTAATTATTATCTTTGGTAATAAGGGATGGGAACAATCAAATGTTCCTTATAGCCATGTCTATTATGGAAAGTATTGAAAATGGTAATATTTGAAGATCGATGGTTTTTGGACTTATTGGATGATGACCTTAAACTTGGTGAAGGTTGTATGGATTAACTATAATTAGTAATCAACAAAGGAATATATATTTTACTTGTTTTATGTAAGATCCCAACTTTTATAAATAAAGATGAATTTTCTATAAATATCATTTTTTAAATATTATGGAGTTAATTTGATATAATGTTATAGTTGTGGGTAATATTTATAAATTTGCAAAGTACGCAAGTTGTTATATAATATTCGATTGGTCGGGGAATATTCGTTTGAACAGGGAATATTCGTACAACGGCACAATCATTGGTGGACCCCACAACGGAATTATTATCGGATTGAGAAAACGACAAAAATATTTTATTAAAAATAACGGCGAAAGTTTTACCATTGATACTGTTGAACTACTCAGTAGTAAAAGTACAGTAATACGTGTGGTTGCATAATAGCACACGGTATTGATTATTAATGCTTATGTGAAAAGTCACTCAG
Organism: Panax notoginseng; assembly: GCA_016801055.1. Taxonomy (NCBI): domain Eukaryota; kingdom Viridiplantae; phylum Streptophyta; class Magnoliopsida; order Apiales; family Araliaceae; genus Panax; species Panax notoginseng. The sequence continues at coordinate 203,381,901 of CM029017.1, forward strand.
TTTGATTCAATTATTGTCAGTTAATAATATGAATTATTTAGCGATAATGACGTTTTGTTTTATTCGTATTATTAACGTAATAAAACAGAAACATCTTTTTATATAAAACAGAATATTTTATTAAAGTTATTCTATAAATAGAATATATTATATTTTATTTAAAAGATTTTTCTTTAAATATGGACCGTCAGATTAAAGTAATCAATCTGGACCGTTCATGGATTAGTTACTATGCATTCTATTTTTCTATAAATAGCAGCTCATTCCTTCATTATTTCTTATGAATTCACTGAACTCTAGAGAGAGAAACTATAGAGAGAGAGAAGAAGAGTATTCTGCTACTTAACTACTTCCTTATTTCAGCTCTTCTTTAAAACAGTAAGGGGTGTTATTCTTTCTTATTCATGAAGAGAACTGTTGTTATTCCATTTCTTATTATTCTGTTGGAATAACCTGTATACGCGGTCTACCCTATACTTGGTGACATTCTTCTATTATTCTGTTGGAACATCCTGTCTGTGTGTTTTACACCGGACCTGGTTCCGTTTTTATTATTATTCTGTTGGAACATCCTGTCTGTGTGTTTTACACCAGACCTGGTTCCATTATTTATTCTGTCAGAATATCCTGTCTGTGCGTTTACGCCGGACCTGGTTCCATTATTTATTATTCTGTCGGAATATCCTGTCTGTGCGTTTACGCCGGACCTGGTTCCATTATTTATTATTCTGTTGGAATAACCTGTCTGTGCGGTCTATCGCATGCATGGTGATTTCTTTTGTTATTCCATTCTTTATTATACTCAGTTGGTTAAGTTTTGACTTCTATACTCCATGAAATTTATGGAATATCCTTGATAGTTGCGTTTCATCCAGTATCTTTTCAAGAAAATATTCTTCTAAGCATTCTTGAATTTTACTCCACAAAGCAGTATCATGTTGACAATTTGGACGTTGTTAATTCTTGGATAAATTAATTCTTGAACTTGTTTTATTGAATTCTTATATCATTGTCATCATCCTCATGTTTATAAAATGTTGAAAGTCATTTGTGGCCTGTAGTGCATAGATGGACTTGGTATGATTATGACCAGGGATTATTCGGTATAATCATGACCGTAATGTTACAAATGATGTGGTAAAAGTCCTCATTGGCCCGTAGTACGTTGATGGACAGTTGTTGGCATGATCATGACCATTAATGAATACACGAATATCCTTGGCCGTAGTGCAGGGGTGATTCGATGATGTGGATTATTTTATTAAGCTGAGTCTCAGCGATCACAGTGTTGAAAAACCTTTTAAATCATAAAAGATATTAGAGTTTATTTTCTACTTGACTCTTTTAATGGATTGCTTGTTCCGCTGCAGTTAAACTTGATGTCTATTATATTTTATTAGTTTAACATTGTTGAAGGCTAATGATAATTTATTCTGCATTATCTTAGTCATAATATTTCTTACTGGGCTAGTTGAGCTCACCCTTTCTTTCACTGTTCTCTTCAGGAAATGAGAACGTAGCTGGGGCAAGTCGGGAAACGGAGTGATGGTCCGAATGATAGTATTAGTTAGTAGTCCTCACTATTCTATGTAATGGTGTGTTAATAAATGTAATGAGGACTCCTTTTGAGTATGAATACTCTCTAGAAGATAATATTTGTATTCAAACTCACAGTTTATGTTTTGTCGTATTGTACACGACAGTTGTATTAGTAAGTTGTAATTGTATTCTGTACTATGTATCTGACGACCCAAGATGGGTGATGTATACCTAATTTTGGGGGCGTCACAGTTGGTATCAGAGCTTAGGGATATGATCCCTGGCTAAGATGTGAGAATAGAACTAGGAGGGGAGAGATGGAGAATTCCTTCGCTAGTATGACCTACCTAAGTTTATTTGCATGGTATTTAATTGGTCGGTCATAATATAAGGATAATATATGACATATCAATTAACTTTTATTTGTGGCAGTATCTGAGAATGTTGAGAATAGCAATGGAGCACAGACGACTGTTGATTCACCACATATCAATAATCAGGATAATGTGCATCAGGAAGGTGACAATCCTCATGCAAACAACAATACTGACCAGATGATGAATGATGGAATGTTCAGAAACTTTATGCAGTTCATGCAACAGCAGGCGAGAGCGGCTCCTGTCCAAAATATAGGTGGAAACACTGAAAACTCTCGGACGGTCACCGCTAAACAGTTTAAGGAGCTGGGACCACCAGAGTTTAAGGGAGAGCCAAAACCACTTATAGCGGAAACATGGATAAAGCAGATTACCAAGACATTTGATGTCTTGGGATGCTCCGAGGAGCAAAAGGTTCCCTTTGCCGCCTTTATGTTGCGAGGAGAGGCAGATTACTGGTGGGAATCGATTAAGCGTACTCAACCTGCCGCACTGAAGATGTCTTGGGAGAAGTTCCAAGAGCTGTTTAATGATAAATACTTTCCCGAAAGTGTTCGTCACATGAAGGAGGTGGAGTTCATCAAATTGGAGCAGAATAATATGACAGTGTCGCAGTATGAGGCTAAATTTGCTGAGTTGTCCTGATTTGCGTCCCACTTGGTGGATAATGAAGAGCGAATGACGCGAATGTTTTTGCGAGGTTTGAAACCTGAGATACGTCAACATCTTATTTCTCATAAACTGTGTTTGTATTCAGATGTTGTGAATAGGGCTCAGTTAGTGGAGCGCGATAACGAGTCAATGCAACCAAAAGAGAGCAGTCGGCAAAATGATAATACCAGTGAGAGCAGTCATCGAAGCGGTGATAACAAGCGTGGAGGGAATCAACAGGCCAGAAATGGTAACCACTTCGGTGGTAATCAAGGCCAAAATAATAAGAATGGTCATTTCAAGAAGAGGAGATTCAACAATTATGGAAAGACGTCAGCACCAGCGCTCGTTGTTAAGGAAGGAGAATGACCACCTATCATATGTTTCAAATGCGGAGGGGAGGGGCACATCAGTCCAAACTGCGCGATGCCGTCTAAAGCATGTTATAATTGTGGAAGAGAAGGTCATTTAGCTCGATTTTGTCATTTACCAAAAACAAGTTCAGCCAAGATGGAGACACCAAAGGCCGTCCCAGAAAAGTCAAAACCGGTAGTGCAAGGGAGAGCGTTTGTTGTGACCTCCCAGAAAGCAAGGAACCCGAATGAGGTCATCACGGGTAAGCTTATCATAAACTCTAACGAAGTCTATACTTTATTTGATACCGGTTCTACCCATTCTTTTATTTCTCCTACTTGCGCTCATCGATTAAATTTGACTCCGGAGAAATTAGACTTTGATTTATCTGTTGAAACTCCATTAGGAGAAACCTTCATTACATCCACGGTTTATAAGTCTTGTTTGGTTCAAGTTGGTACCCACACATTACCTGTCGATCTTATTTCATTAAAAATACTTGCATTTGACGTGATTCTAGGGATTGATTGGTTAACTACTCATCATGCAAAAATTGATTATTTTCGTAAGGTTGTTAGCTTTCATATTCCTAATCAACCTATTATGCGAATTCAAGCAACAAAACCATTAAAATCAATCGCTGTCATCTCAAGCCATAAAGCTATTCGTTTATTGAAAAATGGATGTCAAGCTTTCTTAGCTCATGTCACGGATCTAAACAAAAATACGTCAGTTTTGAATGATATTTCTATTGTTAATAAATTCCCTGACGTATTCCCTGAAGAACTTCTTGGCCTACCCCTAGAGCGTGAAATTGAATTTTGTATCGACCTTGAACCCGGTACAAAACCCATTTCCAAAGTCCCATATCGAATAGCTCCTATTGAACTTCAGGAGTTAAAGATCCAACTGCAGGAATTGTTAGACATTGACTTTATTCGTCCTAGTACTTCTCCTTGGGGTGCTCCTGTGCTATTCGTGAAGAAGAAAGATGGAAGTATGCGACTTTGTATTGATTATCGGGAGTTGAATCATGTCACCATCAAAAACAGGTACCCATTGCCACGTATTGATGACCTGTTTGACCAGTTGCAAGGAGCACAATTCTTTTCAAAGATCGATCTTCGTTCTGGATATCATCAGCTGAAGGTTAGAACTGAGGATATTCCAAAGACGGCTTTTAGAACTCGGTACGGGCATTATGAATTCCTAGTCATGTCCTTTGGATTGACTAATGCTCCTGCTGCCTTCATGGATATGATGAACCGGGTATTCAAGGAATATTTGGATCACTTTGTGGTCGTCTTTATTGATGACATCCTTATTTATTTCAAAAGCCGTGAAGATCATGAGCAACACTTGAGGCTGGTACTCCAAAAGCTTCGTGAATACAAGCTTTATGCCAAGTTGAAGAAATGCGAGTTCTGGCTGGAGGAGGTAGCATTCCTTGGGCACGTAGTATCAAGTCGTGGAATATCGGTTGACCCGGCAAAGATTGAAGCTATTCAAAGCTGGGAGCAACCTAAATCAGTGACCGAAGTACGTAGCTTTCTTGGTTTAGCTGGTTATTATCGGAGATTCGTGGAAGGATTTTCTCGAATCGCTACTCCATTAACTCAGCTGACTCGGAAAGATACAAAGTTCGGTTGGAGCGAAGAATGTGAGCAGAGTTTTCAAGAACTCAAGAGGAGACTCATTTCAGCACCTGTTCTAACAATACCATCTGGCTCGGAGGGATTTGTCATCTACAGTGATGCTTCGAGCAAAGGGTTGGGATGCGTTCTCATGCAACATAAAAAAGTCATAGCCTATGCATCAAGACAACTCAAGGAATATGAGAGGAATTATCCTACTCATGATCTAGAGTTGGCAGCTGTTGTCTTTGCACTTAAAATTTGGAGGCATTACTTGTATGGGGAGAAGGTGGAGATCTTTACGGATCATAAAAGCCTCAAATATTTCTTCACTCAAAAGGAACTCAACATGCGACAACGACGTTGGCTTGAACTGTTGAAAGATTATGATCATACCATTCAATACCATCCTAGAAAAGCGAACGTGGTAGCTGACGCATTGAGTAGAAGATCATATGCAAGTACGAGTGCAATATTGTCAACACAAAGGCCCATTTTGTGTGACTTGCAAAGGATGGAGATAGAGTTAAAGACTCCAGGGACCCATGTGATGATGGCGAATATACGAGTAGAACCAACTTTAATCGATAAAGTCAAAGCTGCTCAAGCTACAGACCTGGAGCTGATGCGTATAGGAAGAAAGTGCAAGAAGGTGTTATGCCGGAAGCAAGAATCGATGAAGAAGGAATACTTCGAGTCAACTCCAGACTTTGTATTCCTAACAACCCTGATTTAAAGTATGAAATCATGATGGAGGCGCACAACACACCGTTTGCAATCTATCCTGGAAGTACCAAAATGTATCATGATCTTCGTCATACATTTTGGTGGAGCAATATGAAGAGAGAGACAACGTTGTTTATCTCAAGGTGTCTAACTTGTCAACGAGTCAAAGCGGAGCATCAAGTACAAAAGGGCCATTGCAACCACTTGAAATTCCAGAATGGAAGTGGGAGTACATTACCATGGATTTCGTTACCGGTCTTCCTAAGGTTTCTCAAGGTATAGATGCGATTTGGGCCATTGTTGATAGATTGACCAAGTCTGCTCATTTCTTACCGATACGAGAAACTTATACACTTGAACGTCTTGCTCGTATGTACATAAACGAGATTGTAAGACTGCATGGTATGCCAGTATCCATAGTTTCTGATCGAGACCCAAGATTCACTTCACGATTTTGGGTTAGTTTACAAAAAGCTATGGGCACAGATTTACGATTTAGTTCGGCATATCATCCTCAGACGGACGGACAATCAGAGAGGACTATTCAAACTCTAGAAGATTTATTAAGACTCTGTGTCTTTGACTTCAAGGGAAGTTGGGACAAGTTCTTACCATTGGTGGAGTTTTCCTACAACAACAGTTATCAAGCAAGTATTGGCATGGCTCCATTCGAAGCATTGTATGGAAGAAAATGTCGTTCTCCAGTATGCTGGGATGAGGTGGGTGAAGCAACGTTGTTGGGACCGGAGTTGGTACGTATGACTACAGAAAAGATTCAAACGATCCGACAACGTATAAAAACCTCACAAGATCGACAAAAGAGTTATGCTGATCTTCATCGAAAGGACGTGGAATTTGATATAGGAGATCATGTGTTCTTACGTGTTGCTCCATGGAAAGGAGTTACGAGATTTGGAAAAAGAGAAAGCTCAATCCTCGATTCATCGGTCCATTTTTAATCCTCGATCGAGTAGGAACTGTGGCTTATAGACTCGCTTTACCGCCAAGTATGTCTCGTGTTCATAACGTTTTTCACATATCCATGTTACGCAAATATGTGGAAGACCCGAACCACATTATTGAGTTAGAACCGGACGAAATAGCGGAGAATTTGACGTATGAAGAAGTTCCTGTTCAAATCTTGGATAAGAAGGAACATATTCTACGCTCCAAGGTTATACCTCAAGTCAAAGTTTTGTGGAGAAACCACGATGTTGAGGAAATGACTTGGGAGTTAGAATCTGAAATGAAATCAAGGTATCCTTACCTCTTCGACATACCAGGTACGTACCCTAATTTCGAGGGCGAAATTTCATAAGAAGGGGAGGTTGTAAGACCCCAACTTTTATAAATAAAGATGAATTTTCTATAAATATCATTTTTGAATATTATGGAGTTAATTTGATATAATGTTATAGTTGTGGGTAATATTTATAAATTTTGCAAAGTACGCAAGTTGTTATATAATATTCGATTGGTCGGGGAATATTCGTTTTAACAGGGAATATTCGTACAACGGCACAATCATTGGTGGACCCCACAACGGAATTATTGTCGGATTGAGAAAACGACAAAAATATTTTATTAAAAATAACGGCGAAAGTTTTACCATTGATACTGTTGAACTACTCGGTAGTAAAAGTACAGTAATACGTGTGGTTGCATAGTAGCACACGGTATTGATTATTAATGCTTATGTGAGAAGTCACTCAGTTTGATTCAATTATTGTCAGTTAATAATATGAATTATTTAGCGATAATGACGTTTTGTTTTATTCGTATTATTAACGTAATAAAACAGAAACATCTTTTTATATAAAACAGAATACTTTATTAAAGTTATTCTATAAATAGAATATATTATATTTTATTTAAAAGATTTTTTTTTAAATATGGACCGTCAGATTAAAGTAATCAATCTGGACCGTTCATGGATTAGTTACTATGCATTCTATTTTTCTATAAATAGCAGCTCATTCCTTCATTATTTCTTACGAATTCACTGAACTCTAGAGAGAGAAACTATAGAGAGAGAGAAGAAGAGTATTCTGCTACTTAACTACTTCCTTATTTCAGCTCTTCTTTAAAACAGTAAGGGGTGTTATTCTTTCTTATTCATGAAGAGAACTGTTGTTATTCCATTTCTTATTATTCTGTTGGAATAACCTGTATACGCGGTCTACCCTATACTTGGTGACATTCTTCTGTTAATCTGTTAGAACATCATGTCTGTGTGTTTTACACCGGACCTGGTTCTGTCTTATTCTGTTGGAACATCCTGTCTGTGTGTTTTACACCGGACCTGGTTCCATTATTTATTCTGTCGGAATATCCTGTCTGTGCGTTTACGCCGGACCTGGTTCCATTATTTATTATTCTGTTGGAATAACATGTCTGTGCGGTCTATCGCATGCATGGTGCTTTCTTTTGTTATTCCATTCTTTATTATACTCAGTTAGTTAAGTTTTGACTTCTATACTCCATGAAATTTATGGAATATCCTTGATAGTTGCGTTTCATCCAGTATCTTTTCAAGAAAATATTCTTCTAAGCATTCTTGAATTTTACTCCACAACATGTTGACAATTTGGACGTTGTTAATTCTTGGATAAATTAATTCTTGAACTTGTTTTATTGAATTCTTATATCATTGTCATCATCCTCATGTTTATAAAATGTTGAAAGTCATCTGTGGCCTGTAGTGCATAGATGAACTTGGTATGATTATGACTAGGGATTATTCGGTATAATCATGACCGTAATTGTAAGACCCCAACTTATTAATGAATAAAATCAAATTTTCTCTAAATATTATTGTGAATAATAAGGGGTTAATTTGATATAATACTTTGGTTATGGGTGAAATGTGCAAATTTTACAAAATAAGCAAGTGGTTATAAAATATTTATTTTTGGTCGGTGAATATTCGGTTGGTCGTGGAATATTCTTGCTGTCGGAGAATATTCGTACGACGACGCAGCCTTGTGTGGGCCCCATAACGGAAAGCGATTGGATGAAGAAAACGACAAGTATAAGTTGTTTATAAATAACGGCGTAGTTGTTACCGTTAATACTGTTGGAATACCCGGTGGTTAAAATACAGTAGCACACGGTATTGCACCAATTATTGATTCTTACGTAAGAAGGCACTACTCAATAATTGTTACAGTAGTTATTATTCAATATTTTATTTTATTGATTCAATAATTGCTGCGTTGATATTTTATATTATTGTTGTTTCAATAATTGTTGCTGCACAGTATTTTCATTTATCAGATCAATAATTCATATTATTTGAATAATATTATTAGATAACATTATTGGCAATGTCTAGAAAGTTCTGTCTAAGGAGAGGTTTGGTCATCTAATTGCGCGCCAGTAAGGAGAAATCCTTATTGGAAAGCCCCCTCTTTCCTGGGAACGGCCTGGTTGTCATAAATGTGATTCTGTAATATTATTTGTGAATAATTAATTATTGATTCATATGATAAGAAAATATTTATTTTATGTGGATATAAATGAGGGATATATTTTTGTGGTTAAAAATGAAGGAGTTAATGTTGAGGTTTTTATCAGTATTTTTGTCGGAATGGAGGTATTAAAAATCAGGGTTTTTGAGATATTTTGCGGGGGTTATAATTTTTAATCCGACCGTTGGATCGTGGTAATTTTTGGATATGTTATACATATATAAGTTGAGTATATGTCCACAAATTTTGAACCGTTAAAAATGAACGTATGATTTATTATGAATTTTACGAGATGACTGGTTCAGAAATTGTTGAATTTTCGGAGTTTATCATTTTGATGGAAAATTCTAGAATTGGTGGGCCCCACTTGTGGTTGGTGAAGAAATGTGCTGAATTATATTTCAAATGTGGTGGGTGGGAATAGTAGCAGGTAAAGCCATCAGGTTGCAGGTCAAACCTACTAAAATTTTCCTATAAATAGAGGGCTAAGTTAGAATTGAAAATCACACCAGAAACAAGTTTTCTCTCTTTCTCTCTCTAGATTATTGAGTGTATTTTGTGAGTATTTAGATACTTTGAGAGTTTCTATTCATCAGAGCAAGTTTCTTTCAGCCTTATACCGGTATTCCGACCAGAAGTACTGATATTTTGAGGTAAGGGATATTATTTTCTTCTTAATGATATTATTTTCTTCAATATCATTATGCTGAAATATTGATATGAGTTTTTATCAAATTTGGAACTTTTTGTGTCGGGGTTACTATTCACGTATACGGCACTATTCACGTATACGGCACTATTCACGAATACGGCACTATTCACCGAAAAATAAAATTTTTCCTTTTTGTCCAAGATGTCTATTATGGTTACTATCTTTGATTGTATCCATGTTTTGATCTTTATTTTTGAATTCTGCTTCACAATTGATTATTATGAAGTATTATTGATCTTGGATAAACTGTTATACGAATCCCTACTATTTGTCCTTCTGTCTCATTGGATTCGTTCTCTTTAAGATATTTTTCATCATCCTCAGTCCTAAATGATGATATTACTGAATATCTTTGGCCTGTAGTGCAAAGATGTATGATTACTTGATGAATATCTTTGGCCTGTAGTGCAAAGATGAACAGGTGTTGAGATGAACATGACTGACAGGTGATACAAATGAATATCTTTGGCCTGTAGTGCAAAGATGAATATTTGGATAAAGATGATTATTAATTGATGTTACAGGGATAAAATATTGATGATGGACTTTTAAATCTTAGAAGATAGTAGAATTCTTTCTCTACTTGACTCTTCTAATGGTTTGCTGTTTCCGCTGCAGTTGTTGATCTAAAACTTGTTGTCGATTATATTCTATCAGATTTTTCCCTGTTGAAGACTAACGATAATTTGTTGTATATTATCTTAGTCATAATATTCTTTACTGGGCTAGTTGAGCTCACCCTTTTCCTTTTTGTTCCATTTTTCTTCTCAGGAGGTGAGAACATAGCAGGATCTAGTCGGGGTATGGAGTGATGGTTCTAGAAAGATGTTTTAGCAGTCCTCACTATTTCTGTAAAATAGTGTTTGAATAATTGTAATGAGGATTTATTTGAGTGTGGATATTGTCTAGAAGACAATATTTGTATTTAAACTCACAGTATGTGTTGTCGTATTTTGCACGACAATTGTATTATTGAAGTTGTAGTTTGCTTTCTGTACCATGTATTTGGCGACTCAGAATGGGTGTTGTATACCTATTTTGGGGGCGTCACAGTTGGTATCAGAGCTTAGGGATATGATCCCTGGCTGAGATGTGAGACAAGAACTAGGAGGGGAGAGACGGGGAATTCCTTCGCTAGTATGACCTGACTAAGTTTATTTGGTGTTTATTTGGTCGGTCAGAGTATAGGGATAATATATGACATGACTATTAACCCTTGTTTTATGGCAGTATTTAAGAATGGCAGCTGAGAACGTTAATAATGGAGTAAATCAGACCGTGGAGACACCTTTGATCACACCCAGGGGAACGTGCAACAGGAAGGCAATATTCCTCCTGTAAACAACGTTACCGAGCAAACGATGAATGATGGAATGTTTAGGAGCTTTTTGCAGTTCATGCAAAATCAGACGAGGGAGACTCGTGTGCAGAATACGGGTGGAAATGATAACAACGCGCGGTTTGTCACAGCTAAGCAGTTCAAAGAATTGGGACCACCAGAATTTAAGGGAAAGCCGGATCCGATCATGGCGGAAACGTGGGTCAAGCAAATTACCAAGATATTCGATGTCTTGGGATGCACGGAGGAACAGAAGGTTCCATTCGCCACCTTTATGTTCCGCGGTGAGGCAGACTACTGGTGGGAGTCTGTGAAGCGTACCCAGCCTGACGCACTCAACATGTCCTGGGAAACATTTCAAAAACTGTTCAATGACAAGTACTTTCCTGAAAGTATTCGTCATATGAAGGAGGTTGAGTTTATTAGACTGGAACAAAACAACATGACGGTGTCCCAGTACGAGGCGAAGTTTGCAGAGTTATCCAGGTTTGCACCTCATTTGGTCGAAAATGAGGAACGAATGACAAGGATGTTTCTGAGAGGTCTAAAACCCGAGATTCGGCAATATCTTATCTCTCATAAATTTTCTTTATATTCAGATGTTGTAAACAGGGCTCAATTATTAGAGCGAGATAATGAGTATGTGCAACCGAGGGACCACAACCAGGGTCATACCGGTGGCGGCAGTCATCGAAGCAATGAAAACCAGCAGGGAGGAAAACATTCGGACAAAAGCGGTAACCACTCTGGTGGTAATCGTGGTCGTGATAATAGAAGGAGCGAGTCGGGAGGAGATTTCAAGAAGAGAAGGTACAACAATGATAACGTGAAGACGTCAGCACAAACATCAACTGTTTCTAGGGGAGGAGAACGACCACCGGTCGTATGTTACAAATGTGGGAAAGAGGGACATATCAGCCCAAACTGCCCACAACAATCCAAGGTATGTTATAACTGTGGAAAGGAGGGTCATATAGCTCGAGAGTGTTCTGTAGCAAAACCAAGTTCAGCGGGGATGGTGACTCCAAAAGTTGTCCCGGATAAGTCGAAATCAGCGGTTCCTGGAAGGGCGTTTGTCGTTACTGGCCAAAACGCGAGAAACCCGAACGAGGTGATCACGGGTAAGCTAATCTTGAATTCTTGCGAAGTTTATACTTTACTAGATACCGGTTCTACCCATTCTTTTATCTCTCCTGCTTGTGCTCAACGTTTAAACTTGACTCCGGAGAAATTGGACTTTAACTTATCTGTTGAAACTCCGTTGGGTGAAACCTTCGTTACATCTACAGTTTATAAATCTTGCATGATCCAAGTTGGCACTATCACATTACCTGTTGATCTTATCTCTTTAAAGATACTTGCTTTTGATGTGATTTTAGGAATTGATTGGTTAACCACTCATCATGCTAAAATTGATTGTTTTCGTAAGGTTGTTAGTTTTCATATTCCTAACCAACCTGTCATACGAATTCAAACTACTAAACCACTAAAATCAGTCACTGTCATATCAAGCCACAAAGCTATTCGTTTATTGAAAAACGGATGTCAAGCTTTCTTAGCCCATGTTATGGATTTGAACAAAGACAAGTCAGATTTGAATAATATTTCTATTGTTAGAGAATTTCCCGATGTATTTCCTGAAGAACTTCCTGGTCTACCCCCAGAACGTGAAGTTGAATTCTTTATTGACCTTGAACCCGGTACAAAGCCCATTTCTAAAACTCCATATCGAATGGCTCCTATTGAACTTCAGGAGTTAAAAGTCCAACTACAGGAGTTGTTGGACATCGGTTTTATTCGTCCTAGTACGTCTCCTTGGGGTGCTCCTGTTTTATTCGTAAAGAAGAAAGACGGGAGTATGCGACTTTGTATTGACTATCGAGAATTGAACCATGTCACTATCAAGAATAGGTATCCGCTACCTCGCATTGATGACCTGTTTGACCAGTTGCAAGGAGCACAATTCTTTTCAAAGATCGATCTTCGTTCTGGATATCATCAGCTGAAGATTAAAACTGAGGATATTCCAAAGACTGCCTTCAGAACTCGGTACGGGCATTATGAATTCTTAGTAATGTCTTTTGGATTGACTAATGCTCCTGCTGCCTTCATGGATATGATGAACCGTGTATTCAAAGAATATTTGGATCAGTTCGTTGTTGTCTTTATTGATGACATCCTCATCTATTCCAAAAGCCGTGAAGATCATGAGCGCCATTTGAAGCTGGTACTGCAAAGGCTTCGTGAAAACAAGCTATATGCCAAACTGAAGAAATGCGAGTTCTGGCTTGAGGAAGTAGCATTCCTTGGGCACGTGGTGTCAAAACATGGAGTATCTGTCGACCCGGCGAAGATTGAAGCCATACAAAGTTGGGAGCAACCGAAGTACGTAGCTTTCTGGGCTTAGCTGGTTATTATCGGAGATTTGTGGAAGGATTTTCTCGAATCGCTACTCCGTTAACTCAGCTGACTCGGAAAGATACAAAATTCGTATGGAGTGAGGAATGCGAGAAGAGTTTCCAAGAACTCAAGAGGAGACTCATTTCGGCACCTGTTCTGACAATACCATCTGGTTCGGATGGATTTGTTATCTACAGCGATGCTTCAGGCAAAGGGTTAGGATGTGTTCTCATGCAACATGGGAAAGTCATAGCCTATGCCTCACGACAACTCAAAGAATATGAGAGGAATTATCCTACTCATGATTTGGAGTTGGCAGCAGTCGTTTTTGCGTTGAAGATCTGGAGACACTACCTGTATGGGGAGAAAGTGGAGATCTATACAGATCATAAAAGCCTCAAATATTTCTTCACCCAAAAGGAACTCAACATGCGGCAGCGACGTTGGCTCGAGCTGTTGAAAGATTACGATCATACCATCCAATATCATCCTGGAAAAGCAAACGTAGTAGCTGACGCATTGAGTAGAAGATCATATGCGGGTACGAGTGCAATGTTTTTAACACAAAGGCCCATTTTGTATGACTTGCAAAGGATGGAGATAGAGATGAAGGCTCCAAGTACCCACATGATGATATCAAATATACGAGTAGAACCGACTTTAATCGATAAAGTTAAAGCTGCTCAAGCTACGGATATAGAGCTGATGCGTATGAAGAAGAAAGTGCAAGAAGGTGCTATTCCAGAAGCAAGAATCGATGAAGAAGGAATACTTCGAGTCAACTCCAGACTTTGTGTTCCTAACGATTTTGACTTGAAGCATAGAATAATGATGGAGGCACACAACACACCGTTTGCAATCCATCCTGGGAGTACCAAAATGTATCACGATCTTCGACATACATTTTGGTGGAGCAATATGAAAAGAGAGATCGCGGAGTTTATCTCGAGATGTTTAACTTGTCAACGTGTAAAAGCGGAGCATCAAGTACCAAAGGGTCCATTGCAACCACTTGAGATCCCGAAATGGAAGTGGGAACACATTACTATGGATTTTGTTACGGGTCTTCCCAAGGTTTCTCAAGGCATAGATGCGATTTGGGTTATTGTTGATAGATTAACCAAGTCCGCTCATTTCTTGCCGATACGTGAGACTTATTCCCTTGAACGTCTTGCTAGTATGTACGTGAACGAGATTGTGAGATTGCATGGCATGCCAGTATCCATAGTTTCGGATCGTGACCCAAGATTCACTTCACGATTTTGGGTTAGCTTGCAGAAAGCTATGGGCACGGATTTACGATTCAGTTCGGCATACCATCCTCAAACGGACGGACAATCAGAGAGGACTATTCAAACTCTTGAAGATCTATTAAGACTTTGTGTCCTAGATCTCAAAGGGAGTTGGGATAAGTACCTACCATTGGTGGAATTCTCCTACAACAACAGTTATCAGGCGAGCATAGGTGTGGCTCCATTCGAGGCGTTGTATGGAAGAAAATGTCGTTCTCCAGTATGCTGGGACGAGGTGGGTGAAGCAACATTGTTGGGACCAGAATTGGTACGCATTACTACAGAGAAGATCCAAACGATTCGACAACGTATACAAACGGCACAGGATCGACAAAAGAGTTATGCGGATCTTCATCGGAAGGACGTGGAATTTAATATTGGGGATCATGTATTGTTACGTGTTGCACCATGGAAGGGAGTTACAAGATTTGGGAAGAGAGGAAAGCTCAATCCAAGATTTGTTGGTCCATTTGAGATTCTTGAGCGAATAGGAAATGTGGCATATAGACTCGCATTACCTCCAAGCATGTCTCGTGTTCATAATGTTTTTCACATATCTATGCTTCGTAAATATGTTAAAGACCCGAACCACATTATTGAGTTAGAACCAGACGAGATAGCTGAAGATTTAACGTACGAGGAGGTACCTGTTAAGATCTTGGATAGGAAAGAGCATGTCCTACGCACGAAGGTTATACCACAAGTTAAGGTTTTGTGGAGAAACCATGCTATTGAAGAAATGACCTGGGAGTTGGAATCAGAAATGAAAGCGAGGTATCCTCACCTTTTTGAAACATCAGGTACGTACGTCAATTTCGAGGACGAAATTTCATAAGGAGGGGAGGTTGTAAGACCCCAACTTATTAATGAATAAAATCAAATTTTCTCTAAATATTATTGTGAATAATAAGGGGTTAATTTGATATAATACTTTGGTTATGGGTGAAATGTGCAAATTTTGCAAAATAAGCAAGTGGTTATAAAATATTTATTTTTGGTCGGTGAATATTCGGTTGGTCGTGGAATATTCTTGCTGTCGGGGAATATTCGTACGACGACGCAGCCTTGTGTGGGCCCCATAACGGAAAGCGATTGGATGAAGAAAACGACAAGTATAAGTTGTTTATAAATAACGGCGTAGTTGTTACCGTTAATACTGTTGGAATACCCGGTGGTTAAAATACAGTAGCACACGGTATTGCACCAATTATTGATTCTTACGTAAGAAGGCACTACTCAATAATTGTTACAGTAGTTATTATTCAATATTTTATTTTATTGATTCAATAATTGCTGCGTTGATATTTTATATTATTGTTGTTTCAATAATTGTTGCTGCACAGTATTTTCATTTATCAGATCAATAATTCATATTATTTGAATAATATTATTAGATAACATTATTGGCAATGTCTAGAAAGTTCTGTCTAAGGAGAGGTTTGGTCATCTAATTGCGCGCCAGTAAGGAGAAATCCTTATTGGAAAGCCCCCTCTTTCCTGGGAACGGCCTGGTTGTCATAAATGTGATTCTGTAATATTATTTGTGAATAATTAATTATTGATTCATATGATAAGGAAATATTTATTTTATGTGGATATAAATGAGGGATATATTTTTGTGGTTAAAAATGAAGGAGTTAATGTTGAGGTTTTTATCAGTATTTTTGTCGGAATGGAGGTATTAAAAATCAGGGTTTTTGAGATATTTTGCGGGGGTTATAATTTTTAATCCGACCGTTGGATCGTGGTAATTTTTGGATATGTTATACATATATAAGTTGAGTATATGTCCACAAATTTTGAACCGTTAAAAATGAACGTATGATTTATTATGAATTTTACGAGATGACTGGTTCAGAAATTGTTGAATTTTCGGAGTTTATCATTTTGATGGAAAATTCTAGAATTGGTGGGCCCCACTTGTGGTTGGTGAAGAAATGTGCTGAATTATATTTCAAATGTGGTGGGTGGGAATAGTAGCAGGTAAAGCCATCAGGTTGCAGGTCAAACCTACTAAAATTTTCCTATAAATAGAGGGCTAAGTTAGAATTGAAAATCACACCAGAAACAAGTTTTCTCTCTTTCTCTCTCTAGATTATTGAGTGTATTTTGTGAGTATTTAGATACTTTGAGAGTTTCTATTCATCAGAGCAAGTTTCTTTCAGCCTTATACCGGTATTCCGACCAGAAGTACTGATATCTTGAGGTAAGGGATATTATTTTCTTCTTAATGATATTATTTTCTTCAATATCATTATGCTGAAATATTGATATGAGTTTTTATCAAATTTGGAACTTTTTGTGTCGGGATTACTATTCACGTATACGGCACTATTCACGTATACGGTACTATTCACGAATACGGCACTATTCACCGAAAAATAAAATTTTTTCTTTTTGTCCAAGATGTCTATTATGGTTACTATCTTTGATTGTATCCATGTTTTGATCTTTATTTTTGAATTCTGCTTCACAATTGATTATTATGAAGTATTATTGATCTTGGATAAACTGTTATACGAATCCCTACTATTTGTCCTTCTGTCTCATTGGATTCGTTCTCTTTAAGATATTTTTCATCATCCTCAGTCCTAAATGATGATATTAATGAATATCTTTGGCCTGTAGTGCAAAGATGTATGATTACTTGATGAATATCTTTGGCCTGTAGTGCAAAGATGAACAGGTGTTGAGATGAACATGACTGACAGGTGATACAAATGAATATCTTTGGCCTGTAGTGCAAAGATGAATATTTGGATAAAGATGATTATTAATTGATGTTACAGGGATAAAATATTGATGATGGACTTTTAAATCTTAGAAGATAGTAGAATTATTTCTCTACTTGACTCTTCTAATGGTTTGCTATTTCCGCTGCAGTTGTTGATCTAAAACTTGTTGTCGATTATATTCTATCAGATTTTTCCCTGTTGAAGACTAACGATAATTTGTTGGTATATTATCTTAGTCATAATATTCTTTACTGGGCTAGTTGAGCTCACCCTTTTCCTTTTTGTTCCATTTTTCTTCTCAGGAGGTGAGAACATAGCAGGATCTAGTCGGGGTATGGAGTGATGGTTCTAGAAAGATGTTTTAGCAGTCCTCACTATTTCTGTAAAATGGTGTTTGAATAATTGTAATGAGGATTTATTTGAGTGTGGATATTGTCTAGAAAACAATATTTATATTTAAACTCACAGTATGTGTTGTCGTATTTTGCACGACATTTGTATTATTGAAGTTGTAGTTTACTTTCTGTACCATGTATTTGGCGACTCAGAATGGGTGTTGTATACCTATTTTGGGGGCGTCACAGTAATGTTACAAATGATGTGGTAAAAGTCCTCATTGGCCCGAAGTGCGTTGATGGATAGTTGTTGGTATGATCATGACCATTAATGAATACATGAATATCCTTGGCCGTAGTGCAGGGGTGATTCGATGATGTGGGTTATTTTATTAAGCTGAGTCTCAGCGATCACAGTGTTGAAAAACCTTTTAAATCATAAAAGATATTAGAGTTTATTTTCTACTTGACTCTTTTAATGGATTGCTTGTTCCGCTGCAGTTAAACTTGATGTCTATTATATTTTATTAGTTTAACATTGTTGAAGGCTAATGATAATTTATTCTGCATTATCTTAGTCATAATATTTCTTACTGGGCTAGTTGTGCTCACCCTTTCTTTCACTGTTCTCTTCAGGAAATGAGAACGTAGCTGGGGCAAGTCGGGAAACGGAGTGATGGTCCGAATGATAGTATTAGTTAGTAGTCCTCACTATTCTATGTAATGGTGTGTTAATAAATGTAATGAGGACTCCTTTTGAGTATGAATACTCTCTAGAAGATAATATTTGTATTCAAACTCACAGTTTATGTTTTGTCGTATTGTACACGACAGTTGTATTAGTAAGTTGTAATTGTATTATGTACTATGTATCTGACGACCCAAGATGGGTGATGTATACCTAATTTTGGGGGCGTCACATTTTAGCTAATTACTTTCATTTTTAAAATTTTTTAACTCACTGCCTTTGTTTTACTAATTGCATATGTTTTACTATTTGCCTTTATGTTGTGTAGAGGTTGAAGAATGACATGGGTGAACTTCTTCCTCATGTTAAGCATAGAAATTCTTTTAGGAAAGCACTAAAAAGAGTGTTTTGGAAAACTACATGTGCAACTCATGATCAAGCACACAATAGAGCAATAAGGAAAATTAAGAGACTTTTTGGCCCTACATATGATAAGATAAACCAGCATGACCCAAAACTTTGGTCTAAAGCATATTTTGCCACTCATTCAAAGGCTAATAATGTTGAGAATAACATGTTTGAATGCTTCAATTGTAAGACCCCGAATTTTATGAAATAGAAGTATTCAATTTTTCTTATAACTATTATTCAGTAAATGGTTAAATTGATAAAAAGTTAAAGTTAAGTATATGTAAAGTTCACAAAATAAGCAAGTGGTTATAAAATATTCATTGTTGTCGGGAAATATTCGTTTGGTCGTGGAATATTCTTGTTGTCGGGGAATATTCGTACGACGGCTCATCCATTTGTGGGCCTCGTAACGGAAAATTTTTGGATGAAAAAAACGACAAGAACGAGTTTTCTAAAAATAACGGCGTAGTTGTTACCGTTAACACTGTTAAAATACCCGGTGGTTAAAGTAAAGTAATACGCGTTGTCGCACAGTAGCACACGGTATTGCATATTATTTTATATTATATATTGTTATTTCAATCATTGTCACTGCACAATATTTTACATTATCAGATCAATAATTTATATTATTTGAATAATATTATTAGATAGCATTATTGGTAATGTCTTAAGGAAGTTCTATTTAGGAGGGATTATTTAATTGCTCGCCAGTAAGGAAAAATCCTTACCGGAAGGCTCCCTTTTTCCTAGTAACGACCTGGTTGTCAATATTGTAGTTCTGTAATATTATTTATAAATAATTAATTGTTGATTTATTTGATAAGAAAATATTTATTCAATGTGGATATAAATGAATGAATTAATGCTGAGGTGTTTTATCAGTATTTTGTCGGAATGGAGGTGTTGAAAATCATCCGTATGTGAATTTCAGTCATTTTTCGTTTAGAATTTGGAAAAACTTTCTTCTACAAAGTTGTAGAGAATTAAATTTTCTATAGAATGGACATAAGATTTGAATTTTTTAGATAAAAAGGCTATTTATTATGAATTATTGAAGTTTCGAAATAATTAGTTTTTAGGGTTATAAATATTTTTTTCACAAAAAAAACTTTTTTAATGTGGGTGGGACCCACTTATGTGTGCTGATGAGAGCGATGTGGTGTGCGTAAGAATTTTTTTTAAAAATATTAATGTTTTATTAAATTTTTTGCTTTGGCGTTCTAAGCATTTTCCTATAAATAGGATGCTTAAGTTATAATTGAAAATCACACCAGAATCAGAAGTTTCTCTCTCAATAATATCGAGCGTATTTTTGTGAGTATTTAGATATCTTGAGTGTTGCTATACAGTGCAAGTTTTCTTCAGTATTATATCTGATATTACAGTCAGAAGTGTTATTTTTTTGAGGTAAGGGATGTAAAGGATGTTATTTTTTCAAGTAAATGATGTTATTTCTTTTAATATCATTATACCAAAATATTGATATGAATTTTATTGTGAAACTTTATCTTTTTCATATCGGAGTTACTATTCACGTATACGGTACTATTCACGTATACGGCACTATTCATGTATACGGCACTATTTACGTATACGATACTATTTACGAATATGGGGTACTATGCACGGAATACTATTCACGGGATACTATTCACGACAAAATTAGTTTCTTTTTCTGACCAAATTATTGTTGATTTATGAATCTTACTCTTGAAATTAAATCTATGTTTTAATCATATTATTTTTATTATCATATATAACATTTTTATAATCCCGGTGATGCAATTTTTCTTTTACTTGAGTGTAAAGATGGGTAGATTATTGGTATAATCGTGACTATGGGTTCTCTTTGGCCAGTAATGCAAAAATGAATTGTTGATTGGTATGATCATGACCATTGAATTTATAATTGAATCTCTTTAGCTTAAGTGTAAAGGTGAATTGATCAACATGGTTATAATTATTGTTTATATAAATTCTGAAATGATTATATATTTCTTTGAGATATTAATATTTTTGGCATGTAGTACAAAGATGACATGTTGTTGAATATTTTTGGCATGTAATGCAAAGATGACATGTTGTTGAATATCTTTGGCCCGTAGTGCAAAGATGACCTGTTGTTGAATATCTTTGGCCTGTAGTGCAAAGATGAACTGTTGATGAATATCTTTGGCCGTAGTGCAAAGATGAATTTGGTATAACCATGATCTTTGATGTTTCAGGTAAAGATAGGTGATGAAAATTATCTTCGTCCTGGGTGCGAAGAGGAATTTAGAATCATAATTATGATTATGAGTTATTCACATGATTGTGGAACTGTTGATTGATGTTACAGGGATAAAACATTGTTGGTGGACTTTTAACATGGAGAAGATAATAAACTTTATGGTCTATTTGACTCTTCTAATGGATTGTTCGTTCCGCTTCAACTATGGTTGAAAAGTTTTATTATCTACCATATGTTCTAAATCTCTGATTTATTACTGACGAAGGCTATTGATAATTTAATTATCTTTAGTCATGATATTCTTTATTGGGTTAGTTGTGCTAACCCTTTTGCTTCATAATTTCTTTCAGGTAATAAGAATGTAGCTAGGTCGAGCGGGGTTAACAGGGGAATAGAACGGTGGTTTATAGCTGTTAAGGTTTCCCCTCAAACAGTATAAAAATAATTTTATTGAGAATTTTAGGTAAGTGTGTCGTATTATATACGTCATTTAACCGTTGATTTTGGTGATCCGAATAGGGTGAGGTGAACCCAACTTTGGAATGGTGTTTTGTCACTATCATATAAGATGTCTAATAACATACGACTTTGTGTTATTATAAGACAAGGTTATGCATATCCACTTGCTGATTATATCTATGAGTACTACCTATATAATCTTGGAGTTTGGTTAAAATATAATTCTCAATTGGAGACAATGAGGATAATTATATGGCAAGATAAGACTCACCATTAGAAAGAACATGATAGTAATCTTCTCCTTTTTTTTGGGGTCTATTAGGTCAACCAAGGATAATTCTCAAGTCATATGATATCTATTATAACTTAGATGTATAGTCTCCCATGTACGAAGGTTTCCTTGAGCATTTTTCAATGATTTTAATTTCTAAAACAGTTATTGACTGTACCTTTATGTAAGGTACCATTGTAAGGTGTTGTGGTCGAGGCACCATGAGAGTTACATATATTTGTATTAAAACTCACAGTTTAACAGTGGTCGTATTCTGTACGACAGTTTAAAAGTTAGAATTTGAAGGTTTGTATTTGGAATTTGTGTTGAGTGTATTTCGTGGCGACCCAGAATGGGTTGGGTGGATTGAACCTATTTTGGGGGCGTTACATCAATACTTGGATTATTAAAGCTAGGTATATATTATTACTAATTTGTTATTGAATTATATAATTGTATTGTATCAAGTTAGGTATATTCTTACTAATTTATTACATAAATTGTACTATTATACTATAGAATTCTAATTATCAAGTTAGGTATATTCTTAACTGAAAA
The DNA here is from genome assembly GCA_016801055.1 of Panax notoginseng. Classification (NCBI taxonomy): domain Eukaryota; kingdom Viridiplantae; phylum Streptophyta; class Magnoliopsida; order Apiales; family Araliaceae; genus Panax; species Panax notoginseng. Next base: position 203,404,085 of record CM029017.1, read on the forward strand.
TTTCCTAGGTACATGCTAGTTTTACTAATGCTTTAAGAAATTCATGATCAAATAATGATTAAATTGCATCAATAAATGGATGTTCTACTTAAGTTAGAGGATCTAATTTGTTCAAGAATTAAGATGAAGCTTAATGCAATCATCCTTGCCTCTACACATTGTGACCCACTTTGTGATGGAAAAATGTCATTCCAAGTTAAAAAAAGAGGTAGAGAATTTACAATGAATCTTAAAGATAAAATTTGTGCTTATAGGGTGTGGGACCGTACTAGCATCCTATGTTGTCATCTTGTCTTAGCAATTCAATAATTTTTTTAGAATTTAATAGACTATGTAGTTCACTGGATATAAGAAAGACATACCTTACGATTTACAGTCATACTCTTGAGGTGCTAAATGGTGAAGTTTTTTAAAATTCACAGATTGAGACATCATGAGACCTCCACCAATGCCAAAGAAATTGAGAGGCAAAACAAAGAGGTTGAGAAGGAAAGAAGGTTGGGAAGATAGATGAAATTATGGTCAAGTGAAGAGGGAGAGTAGAGTAGAAAGAGAAATGCATTAATTAATTGTAGTATTTGTAAAAAACCTTATCATAGAAAAAATCAATGCCTAGTTAAAGAGTCTAATGTAAAGCCCATTTAAGACCAAATTAAAGAGAAAGTTGAAGAGCCTATTTATATATGAGCTCATATATGAGCCCAAGTTCAAAAGAGTAAGCGAATGAAGAAGACCACTATTGCACTGCTTGATGTAGTAATTAGAGAAAGAGAGCAGTCCAACCAAGTGAAGATTCCAAACACCAAATATAAGTGTCAAATTATTGACTTGGACATACCACTACAAGAAAAAGGCCTAACAGCGACCACGACTATCAGCGACCGCATATGCGGTAGCTGATATTTCTTTTGGTTAAACTGATAAAGATTGACTAATATATATATATATATATATATATATATATATATATATATATATATATATATATATATAGGAAAAGGTGGGATGCTCTAATGAGAAAAACAAAGATAGACCCACATAAACATTTATGTTTTTAAGTACTAAATACCTATATTGCTCAACTTTCGATGTTATCATTTAAAAAAATTTGTTAATTTGTGACTTCTTTTTAGTAGATGTTAACTCCATGTGTGATGAATAATAGTGTTTTTCGAACTGTGGGCAAGGAAATCGTACCTTGCTAGGGTTAGGGTTTCGTGTTGACTGAGGAAGAGAGAAATTCACGAAGAGTGTGGAATTGATTGATGAATTGAAGAGGGGAGAAGAACATGTAAGCAATTACTCCAACGACACGTGGCAGAACTCTTAGGATCTGAGAGCCTTTTTAGGATATCAAGGATCCAGATAGCCTTCTTGAATGTTTAGGGTTGAGAGAGAATTCGTTAGTCTTCAATTTTCCAAAATTCCCCTCCTTCGTAGAATGGAAGGAGTATTTATAAAGTTTCCTGAAAAGTGGTCACATGTCAGGCACATGACCTCAAGTAATTTCCAGAAATACACTTAGTCATCAGAGTAATGCCTAGATCATCCTGTCTTTCTAGCCACCAATCTAATCTCTCATTCAATTCCCAAAATGAGTTATCATCATAAGCCTTCTGCCTTAGGACTCATAGAGGCTCCTCCTCGATCTCATGATTCAAAGCTCTTGTTACTCAAATTAACCGTGCTTTCCTGCTTTCCTGCTCTTCCTTCTTTATCAATCTGAGAATCTCATCGCTGAAAAACCGCGGAAGAACTTAGCACAGGACACGGGAGGTCCCTATGGGACTGAACCCTAGGGGGTTGAACCTTTAGGAGGCGAACCCTAGGGGGTAAACCCTGGGGGGGCCAAACCCTAGGTTTGAGCTTCTGTCTATTCTTTTCGTTCGTTTCGGCCTTTCTTGGTCGATTTTCATCCTTTTCTCATGATTCTTGATTCTGTGAGAAGCTCTTTCATGGAGATTCTAAAGTTAACCATTTCTTGGAGTTTCACAAGACCTTAGTTTCTTTCTGTAGTACGGGTTCATTGTTATGTCATTGAATTCATCAAAACCTATGCACAAAAATAGAAAAACAAAGCAGTACGCGCCCTAGGGGGAGAACCTTAGGGGGCGAAACCCTAAGGGGGCGAACCCTAGAGTGTAGGAGGTAATTTGGCTTCTTTTATTCATTTTTTATCTGTTTTCCTTTTTTTGTTCCATTTATTCAAACCAAATTCGGTCAGGGAAAAGATTAACTGATCTTTTCCTTAAAGAGGGTCCACCTTGTGGTGGTCGAACCCTAGGGAGCCAAAACCCTAGGGTTTTTCCCTTTTTGCTCATTTAATATTCCGTTCATTAATTTTGGTCTTGGTCATTTACTTCCATATTTTTATTTAATTCATTTAGGTCATATGTGAACTGTAAGACCCCAACTTTTTTATAAATAAAATCGAATTTTCTCTAATTATTATTTTGAATAATAAGGTGTTAATTTGATATAATGATGTGGTTATGGGTGAAATATGTAAATTTTGCAAAATAAGCAAGTGGTTATAAAATATTCATTGTTGCCGGGGAATATTCATTTGGTCGTGGAATATTCTTGCTGTCGGGGAATATTCGTACGATGGCGCAGCCATTTGTGGGTCCCATAACGAAAAACGGTCGGATGAAGAAAATGACAAGTTTGAGTTTTTATAAATAATGGTGTAGTTGTTACCGTTAACACTGTTGGAATATCTGGTGGTTAAAATACAGTAATACGCGTGGTTGTACAGTAGCACACGATATTGTATAGTATTGATGAATTATTGATCCTTACGTAAGAAGGCACTACTCAATAATTATTACAGTAATTACCGTTCAATGTGTTATTTTATTGATTCAATAATTGCTACGTTGATATTTTATATTATTGTTGTTTCAATAATTGTCACTGCACACTATCTCCATTATCAGATCAATAATTCATATATTTGAATAATATTATTAGATAGCATTATTGGTAATGTTTAAGGAAGTTTTGTCTAAGAAGAGGTTTGGTCACCTAATTGCGCGTCAGTAAGGAGAAATCCTTATCGAAAAGCCCCCTCTTTCTTGGGAACGACCTGGTTGTCATAATTGTGATTCTGTAATATTATTTGTGAATAATTAATTATTAATTTATATGATAAGAAAATATTTATTTTTATGTGAATATAAATGAAGGATTTAATTTTGAGGTGTTTTATCAGTATTTTATCGGAATTGAGGTATTAAAAATTAAAACAGTGTTCTTAAAGCTCTATTGCGTGAGTTATAATTTTAATCCGACCGCTGGATCGTTGTGATTTTTGGATATGTTATACATATATAAGTTGAGTATATGTCCATAAATTTTGAACCGTTAAAAATTAGCGTATAATTTGTTATGAATTTTAAGAGGTGTTGAAAAACGTCCGTATGTGGATTTTGGACAATTTTTGTTTGGAATTTGAAAAAACTTAAAGCTACAAAGTTGTAGAGAATTCAATTTCGTGTGGAAAGAACATGAGATTTGAATTTTTCTGATAAATGAGTTATTTATTATGAATTATTGAAGTTTCGAAAAATTAAATAATTTTTATTAAAATTGGGTGGGACCCATTTTTGTCCTTTGTTGATAAAATGTGTTGAATTGATTTTCAAGTGTGGTGGGCTGCCATTTTGTCAAAATGGCATGCGTAGAAAAATTAAATTAATATTTTATTAATTTAGTCTCCGTTAGCGTTCTAGCATTTTTCTATAAATAGGCGCTTAGGTTAGAATTAAAAATCACACAAGAAACAAGTTTTCTTTATCTCTATATTATCGAGCGTATTTTTGTGAGTATTTAGATACTTTGAGAGTTGTTATTCAGTGCAAGTTTCCTTCGGCTTTACATCCGATATTCCGATCAGAAATACCGTTATTTTGAGGTAAGGGATGTTATTTTCTTCGTAAATGATATTATTTTCTTCAATATCATTATGCCGAAATATTGATATAAATTTTATTATGAAGTTTCTATCTTTTTGTGTCGGGATTACTATTCACGTATACAGTACTATTCACCGAAAAAAAAATTCTCCTTTTTGTCCAAGATGTCTATTATGGTTACTATCTATGATTGTATCCATGTTTTGATCTTTATTTTTGAATTCTGCTTACAATTAGTTATTATGGAGTATTATTAAACTTGGATAAACTGTATTACGAATCCCTAATATTTGTCCTTTTGTCTCACTGGATTCGTTTTCTTTAAGATATTTTTCATCATCCTCAGTCCTAAAAGATGATATTACTGAATATCTTTGGCCTATAGGGCAAAGATGAATGATTAACTGATGAATATCTTTGGCCCGTAGTGCAAAGATGAACAGGTGTTGAGATGAACATGACCAAATGGTAATACAAATGAATATCTTTGGCTTGTAGTGCAAAGATGAATGTTTGATTCAAGATGTGTATTGATTAATGTTACAGGGATAAAATATTGATGATGAACTTTTAAATCTTAGAAGATAGTAGAATTCATTCTCTACTTGACTCTTCTAATGGATTGTTGTTTCCGCTGCAGTTGTTGATCTAAAACTTGTTGTCTATTATATTCTATCAGATTTTTTCCTGTTGAAGACTAATGATAATTTATTTTATATTATCTTAGTCATAATATTCTTTAATGGGCTAGTTAAGTTCACCCTTTTCCTTTTTGTTCTATTTTTCTCAGGAGGCGAGAATATAGCAGAAACTAGTCGGGATGTGGAGTGATGTTTCCAGTCAGTTATTTTAGTAGTTCTCACTATTTTGTAAAATAGTGTATCAATAATTGTAATGAGGACTCCTTTTGAGTTTGAATACTGTCTATTAGACAATATTTATATTTAAACCCACAGTATTGTATTGTCGTATTTTGCACGACAATTGTATTAATAAAGTCGTATTTGTTTCTGTACCATATTTTTGGCAACTCAAAATGGGTGATGTATACCTATTTTGGGGGCGTCAAAGTTGGTATCAGAGCTTAGGGATATGGTCTCTGGCGGAGATCGGAGAATAGAACTAGGAGGGGAGAGACGAGAAAATTCTTCGCTAGTGTGTCCTACCTAAGCTTTTTGGTTGGTCGGTCATAATATAGGGATATTATGTGATATGTTAATTTGTTTAATTAACCATTATTTTATGGCAGTATTTGAGAATGGCAGCCGAGAACGTTAACAATGGAGTAAATGAGATTGTGGAGACACCTTTAATCACCACCTAGGGGAACGTGCAACAGGAAGGCAATATTCCTCCTATAAACAACACTACCGAACAAATGATGAATGATGGAATGTTTAGAAGCTTTTTGCAGTTCATGCAAAATCAGACGAGGGAGACTCGTGTACAAAATACGGGTGGAAATGATAGCAACGCGCGGCTTGTCACAACCAAGCAGTTCAAAGAGTTAGGACCATCAGAATTTGCAGGAAAGTCGGATTCGATCAAGGCGGAGACGTGGGTTAAACAAATTACCAAGATATTTGATGTCTTGGGATGTACGGAGGAACAGAAGGTTATTTATGTTCCGTGGTGAGGCAGATTACTGGTGGAAATTTGTGAAGCGTACCCAGCCTGCCACACTCAACATGTCTTGGGAAACGTTTCAGAAGTTGTTCAATGACAAGTACTTTCCTGAAAGTATTCATCATATGAAGGAAGTAGAGTTTATCAGACTAGAACAAAATAACATGACTGTGTCTCAATACGAAGCGAAGTTCGAGGAGTTAACCAGGTTTGCACCTCATTTGGTGGAGGACGAGGAACTATGACGAGGATGTTTCTGAGAGGTCTAAAACCCGAGATTCGGCAATATCTTATCTCTTATAAATTTTTTTATATTCAGATGTTGTAAACAGGGCTCAATTATTAGAGCGAGATAATGAGTATGTTTAATCGAGGGACCACAACCAGGGTCATACCGGTAGCAGCAGTCATCAGAGCAATAAAAACCAGCATGGAGGAAAACATTCGGACAAAAGCGGTAACTACTCTGGTGGTAATCGTGGCTGTGATAATAAAAGGAGCGAGTCGGGAGGAGATTTCAAAAAGAGAAGATACAACAATAATAACGTAAAGACGTCAGCACAAACATCAACTGTTTCTAGGGGAGGAGAACGAGCACCGGTCGTTTGTTACAAATGCGAGAAAGAGGGACATATCAGCCCAAACTATCCACAACAATCCAAGGTGTGTTATAATTGTGGAAAGGAAGGTCATATAGCTAGAGATTATCTTGTAGCGAAGCCAAGTCCAGCGGGAATAGTGACTCCGATGGCTGTTCTGAAAAAGCCAAAGTCAGCGGTTCCTGGTAGAGCGTTTGTCATGACTGGCCAAAACGCGAGGAACCCGAACGAGGTGATCACGGGTAAGCTAATCATAAATTCTTGCGAAGTTTATACCTTATTAGATACCGGTTCTACCCATTCCTTTATCTCTCCTGCTTGTGCTCAACGTTTGAACTTGACTCCAGAGAAACTAGACTTTGACTTATCTGTTGAGACTTCGTTAAGAGAAACCTTCATTGCATTTACTGTTTATAAATCTTGCTTGATCCAAGTTGGTACCATCACATTACATGTCGATCTTATTTCTTTGAAAATACTTGCATTTGATGTGATTTTAGGGATTGATTGGTTAACTATTCATCATGCCAAAATTGATTGGTTTCGTAAGGTTGTTAATTTTCATATTCCTAACCAACCTGTTATGCGAATTCAAGCAACCAAACTACTAAAGTCAATCACTGTCATATCAAGCCATAAAGTTATTCGTTTATTAAAAAACGGATGTCAAGCTTTCTTAGCCCATGTCACGGACTTGAACAAAAACACGTCAGATTTGAATAATATTTCTATTGTTAGTGAATTTCCTGACGTATTTCCTGAAGAACTTTCCGGTCTACCCCCAGAACGTGATGTTGAATTCTTTATTGACCTTTAACCTGGTACAAAGCCCATTTCTAAAACCCCATATCGAATGGCTCCTATTGAACTTCAGGACTTAAAGGTCCAACTGCAGGAGTTGTTAGACATCGGTTTCATTCGTCCTAGTACATCTCCTTGGGGTGCTCCTATTTTATTCGTAAAGAAGAAAGACGGGAGTATGCGACTTTGTATCGACTATCCGGAATTAAACCATGTCACCATCAAGAATAGGTATCCGCTACCTCGCATTAATGACCTGTTTGACCAGTTACAAGGAGCACAATTCTTTTCAAAGATCGATCTTCGTTCTGGATATCATCAGCTGAAGATTAAAATTGAGGATATTCCGAAGACTGCCTTCAGAACTCCGTACGGGCATTATGAATTCTTAGTCATGTCTTTTGGATTGACTAATACTCCTGCTGCTTTCATGGATATGATGAACCTCATGTTCAAGGAATATTTGGATCAGTTCGTTGTTGTCTTTATTGATGGCATCCTCATCTATTCCAAAAGCCGTGAAGATCATGAGCACCATTTGAAGCTGGTACTGCAAAGGCCTCGCGATAACAAGTTATATGCCAAGCTGAAGAAATACGAGTTCTGACTTAAGGAAGTAGCATTCCTTGGGCACGTGGTGTTAAAATATGGAGTATCTGTTGACCCGACGAAGATTAAAGCCATACAAAGTTGGGAGCAACCGAAGTCGGTGACCAAAGTACGTAGTTTTCTAGGCTTAGCTGGTTATTATCAGAGATTTGTGGAAGGATTTTCTCGAATCGCTACTCCGTTAACTCAGCTGACTCAGAAAGATACAAAATTCGGTTGGAACGAGGAATGCGAGAAGAGTTTCCAAGTTCTCAAGAGGAGACTCATTTCGGCACCTGTTCTGACAATACCATCTAGTTCGGATGGATTTGTTATCTACAGCGATGCTTCAAGCAAATGGTTATGATGTGTTCTCATGCAACATGGGAAAGTCATAGCCTATGCCTCGCGACAACTCAAAGAATATGAAAGGAATTATCCTACTCATGATCTAGAGTTGGCAGCAGTCGTTTTCGCGTTGAAGATTTGAAGACACTACCTGTATGGGGAGAAAGTGGAGATTTATACGGATCATAAGAGCCTCAAATATTTCTTTACCCAAGAGAAACTCAACATGCGGCAACGACGTTGGCTCGAGCTGTTGAAAGATTATGATCATACTATCCAATACCATCCTGGAAAAGTGAACGTAGTAGCTGACGCATTAAGTAGAAGATCATATGCGGGTACGAGTGTAATATTGTCAACACAAAGGCCCATTTTGTATGACTTATAAAGAATGGAGATAGAGGTAAAGGCTCCAAGTACCCACGTGATGATATCAAGCATACGAGTAGAACCGACTTTAATCGATAAAGTTAAAGCTGCTCAAGCTACGGACATGGAGCTGATGCGTATGAAGAAGAAAGTGCAAGAAGGTGCTATTCCAGAAGCTAGAATCGATAAAGAGAAGGAATACTTCAAGTCAACTCCAGACTTTACGTTCCTAACGATTCTGACTTGAAGCATAGAATCATGATAGAGGCACACAACACACCGTTTGCAATCCATCCTGGGTGTACCAAAATGTATCATGATCTTCGACATACATTTTGGTGGAACAATATGAAGAGAGAGATCGCGGAGATTATCTCGAGGTGTTTAACTTGTCAACGAGTAAAGGCGGAACATCAAGTGCCAAAGGGTCCATTGCAACCACTTGATATTCCTAAATGGAAGTGGGAACACATTACCATGGATTTCGTTACAGGTCTTCCCAAAGTTTCTCAAGGCATAGATGCGATTTGGGTTATTGTTGATAGATTAACCAAGTCTGCTCATTTATTGCCTATACGAGAGACTTATTCCCTTGAACGTCTTGCTCGTATGTACGTGAATGAGATTGTGAAATTGCATGGCATGCCAGTATCCATAGTTTCGGATCGTGACCCAAGATTCACTTCACGATTTTGGGTTAGCTTGCAGAAAGCTATGGGCACGGATTTACGATTCAGTTCGGTATACCATCCTCAAACGGACGGGCAATCAGAAAGAACTATTCAAACTCTTGAAGATCTATTAAAACTCTGTGTCCTAGATTTCAAAGAGAGTTGGGATAAGTATTTACCATTGGTGGAATTCTCCTACAACAACAGTTATCAAGCAAGTATAGGCATGGCTCCATTCGAGGCGTTGTATGGAAGGAAATGTCGTTCTCAAGTATATGTTGGGACGAGGTGGGTGAAGCAACGTTGTTGGGACCAGAATTGGTACGCATAACTACAGAAAAGATCCAAATGATCCGACAACGTATACAAACGGCACAGGATCGACAAAAGAGTTATGCGGATCTTCATCGAAAGGACGTGAAATTTAGTATTGGGGATCATGTATTGTTACGTATTGCTCCATGGAAGGGAGTTACAAGATTTGGGAAGAGAGGAAAGCTCAATCCAAGATTTGTTGGTCCATTTGAAATTCTTGACCGAATAGGAAATGTGGCCTATAGACTCGCATTACCTCCAAGCATGTCTCGTGTTCATAATATTTTTCACATATCTATGCTTCGTAAATATGTAAAAGACCCGAACCACATAATTGAGTTAGAACCAGATGAAATAGCCGAAGATTTAACGTACGAGGAGGTACCTGTTAAGATCTTGGATAGAAAAGAGCATGTCCTACGCACCAAGGTTATACCACAAGTTAAGGTTTTGTGGAGGAAGCATGCTATTGAAGAAATGACCTGGGAGTTAGAATCAAAAATGAAAGCGAGTTACCCTCACCTTTTCGAAATACCAGGTACGTACATCAATTTTGAGGACGAAATTTCATAAGGAGGGGAGGTTATAAGACCCCAACTTTTTTATAAATAAAATCAAATTTCCTCTAATTATTATTTTGAATAATAAGGTGTTAATTTGATATAATGATGTGGTTATGGGTGAAATGTGCAAATTTTGCAAAATAAGCAAGTGGTTATAAAATATTCATTGTTGTCGGAGAATATTCGTTTGGTCGTGGAATATTCTTGTTGTCGGAAAATATTCGTAAGACTGCGCAGCCATTTGTGGGCCCCATAACGGAAAACGGTCAGATGAAGAAAACGACAAGTTTGAGTTTTTATAAATAACGACGAAGTTATTACCGTTAACACTATTGGAATACCCGGTGGTTAAAATATAGTAATACGCTTAGTTGCACAGTAGCACACGATATTGCACAGTATTGATGAATTATTGATCCTTACGTAAGAAGGCATTACTCAATAATTGTTACAGTAATTACTGTTCAATATGTTATTTTATTGATTCAATAATTGCTATGTTAATATTTTATATTATTGTTGTTTCAATAATTGTCACTGCACAGTATCTCCATTATCAGATCAATAATTCATATTATTTGAATAATATTATTAGATAGCATTATTGGTAATGTCTAAGGAAGTTCTGTCTAAGGAGAGGTTTAGTCACCTAATTGCGCGCCAGTAAGGAGATATCCTTATCGGAAAGCCCCCTCTTTCCTGGGAACGGCCTAGTTGTCATAATTGTGATTCTGTAATATTATTTGTGAATAATTAATTATTAATTTATATGATAAGAAAATATATATTTTTATATGAATATAAATGAAGGATTTAATTTTGAGGTGTTTTATCAGTATTTTATCGGAATGGAGGTATTAAAAATCAAAACAGTGTTCTTAAAGCTCTATTGCGTGAGTTATAATTTTAATCCGACCGCTGAATCGTTGTGATTTTTGGATATGTTATACATATATAAGTTGATTATATGTCCACAAATTTTGAACCGTTAAAAATTAGCGTATAATTTGTTATGAATTTTAAGAGGTGTTGAAAAACGTCCGTATGTGGATTTCGGACAATTTCTGTTTGGAATTTGGAAAAACTTAAAGCTACAAAGTTGTAGAGAATTCAATTTCGTGTGGAAAGGACATGAGATTTGAATTTTTCTGATAAATGACCTATTTATTATGAATTATTGAAGTTTCGGGAAATTAAATAATTTTTATTAAAATTGGGTGGGACCCACTTTTGTCATTTGTTGATAAAATGTGTTGAATTGATTTTCAAGTGTGGTGGGCTGCCATTTTGTCAAAATGGCATGCGTAGAAAAATTAAATTAATATTTTATTAATTTAGTCTCCGTTGGCGTTCTAACATTGTCCTATAAATAGGCTCTTAGGTTAGAATTAAAAATCACACAAGAAACAAGTTTTCTTTCTCTCTATATTATCGAGCGTATTTTTGTGAGTATTTAGATACTTTGAGAGTTGTTATTCAGTGCAAGTTTCCTTCGGCTTTACATCCGATATTCCGATCAGAAATACCGTTATTTTGAGGTAAAGGATGTTATTTTCTTCGTAAATGATATTATTTTCTTCAATATCATTATGCCGAAATATTGATATAAATTTTATTGTGAAGTTTCTACCTTTTTGTGTCGGGATTACTATTCACGTATACGGCACTATTCACGTATACGACACTATTCACGAATACGACACTATTCACCGGAAATTTTTTTTTCCTTTTTGTCCAAGATGTCTATTATGGTTACTATCTTTGATTGTATCCATGTTTTGATCTTTATTTTTGAATTATGCTTCACAATTGGTTATTATGGAGTATTATTGAACTTGGATAAACTGTATTACGAATCCCTAATATTTGTCCTTTTGTCTCACTGGATTCGTTTTTTTTAAGATATTTTTTATCATCCTCAATCCTAAAAGATGATATTACTAAATATCTTTGGCCTGTAGTGCAAAGATGAATGATTAACTGATGAATATCTTTGGTCCGTAGTGCAAAGATGAACAGGTGTTGAGATGAACATGACCAACTGGTGATAAAAATGAATATCTTTGGTCTGTAGTGCAAAGATGAATATTTGATTCAAGATGTATATTGATTAATGTTACAGGGATAAAATATTGATGATGGACTTTTAAATCTTAGAAAATAGTAGAATTCATTATCTACTTGACTCTTCTAGTGGATTGATGTTTTCGCTACAGTTGTTGATCTAAAACTTGTTGTCTATTATATTCTATCAGATTTTTCCCTGTTGAAGACTAATGATAATTTGTTTTATATTATCTTAGTCATAATATTATTTACTGGGCTAGTTGAGCTCACCTTTTCCTTTTTGTTCCATTTTTCTCAAGAGGCGAGAATATAGCGGGAACTAGTCGGGGTGTAGAGTGATGTTTCCAGTCAGTTGTTTTAGTAGTCCTTACTATTTTGTAAAATAGTGTATCAATAATTGTAATGAGGACTCCTTTTGAGTTTGAATATTGTCTATTAGACAATATTTGTATTTAAACTCACAGTATTGTGTTGTCGTATTTTGCACGACAATTGTATTAATAAAGTTGTATTTATTTCTGTACCATATTTTTAACGACTCAGAATGGGTGATGTATACCTATTTTGGGGGCGTCACATGAACCCTAACTTGTATTTAGGCTCGCACCAACCAATAATACCCATCCAACTAGTATCCCACCAAATGAAGCACAACTTGGTGGATTGAGATTCCAAAAATACCAAATATCAGCTCAGTTTCCTCCTCAATTCAAACTAGAGGAGGGAGTAGAATGATAGATGTTGTTGGAAGCCAAGAATCCACACGAAGGTTATATAAAATTCCAAGGAAGAAGGGTGGATCAAATGATAAGAATTATTATTTTTTTAATTGGCAGTGAATTGTTGGGATTAGTTGTAATTATGTCATGATGTAGTGTTTTAAAAAAAATTTAAACTACATGTGATGTTATGGGTAGATGTAATTACTTTTTTTAATGGTTGAGGACTGGGTATGGTATTTTGTTGTGGTTGGGATGTAATTATGGTACTTTGATGATTCATGATAGGGTTACTATTGTAATATCCGAAAGATTTTTGCACAAAAAGGTAATGGAAAATGTGAATTTTCAATAAAGTTAAATTCTAAATTAGAAATTAGAAATATGGTTTCTAAGTTTATATGCATTAATAAATATGTATTACATTTATAGAAATGAAAAGTGAGGAAATAACTATGTTTTGAAGGAAATAAAATGGGCTTACAAGTAACTAGTAAAACCAAAATAAAAATAGAATGGATTAAGAATGGAATAAGTCTTGGTCCATTATTAAGAAGCCTTTGGGCCACTTAGAAGACTCAAACTCACTTGCAAAAAAAACGGGGGGGGGGGGGTGGGGGAAGGCGAAGGATTCGGCCAAAGGTGGGGAGAGGTCAATGGGGCCATGTGACACCCCTTTGTGTTAGCAAAATTTGAGAAAGGGGATGTGGTCAACCTCTTGGCCATAGATTTCTAATGAAGCCTTAATAATGTAATTAACTACTAATCATGGAGATTACTTGCATATGGATAAGGTTTAGCCTAATTAACCTAGGGGCGTATTAGAAAGATAGAAAGTTTGGAGGTTTTACCATAAAACAAAGAAGTCATGCAGGGAGAAAAAGAGAATTGGTAAACTTTGCCTATATATATCCAACCCTTATATCTCATCCAACACTTTACCAACACACGATTAAAGAGTTAAAAAGGAAATAGAGAGAGTTAAGAAACCTAAGAGTAGAGAAAAGAGGAAGAAGATTAAGCAGGCAACAAAAGAAACAAGAATCAAGGATAGAAAAGCCAAACTAGAAAGGTATAAACCTTAAATCCCTCATTTATTCAATTTTTCTTGTAAAAGATCTAGAGTTATGCTAATAATAATGAATCACACTTGTTTACAGCTAAATATATATGTTGGATCTTGGTAGTATATGGCTTAGATCATGGAAAAACTTTGAAGGAAAACAAAAAAAAAAACCTAAAAAGAAACTTAAATTGGCTAGGTCAGAAAATCCTAAAATCTGACTTCAAATTGTAACATGCATAACTCTTAGCATACTTCGAATTTTTGCAGGATTCTAATTTGGGATGATAGATATGTAAGTTAGATACAATTCTGAGGTGGTTTGAGATATAAATTCCATATAGATTATTTTTGGTGAATTTTCTACCAAAACAGGGTAGACTATTAAACCTATTGACCTTATTCTTGTGCGGACTGTTTTGGACATTTAACTTGAAACTTTTCAGGCTTCTGGAGTGTAGTACCTAGAGATATAAGAAAGGTTATTTCTAAAGATGAACAAAAGTGGACTTGAGATGGAGCTATGCCCAAAAAAAATTTAAAATTAAAACTGCAATACCTTGAGGTTTACAACTCGGATTGGGATGAAATTTTGGGTGGAAAAAATATAGATGCAGAGAGGATTCTTTACAAATTTCATGATTGTTGAACAAAATTTAGAATTTTAATAAATATTACAATTTCGGACAAAAACTTGCTTAAATAAATACTAAAGATAGTTGGAAAAATCTGAAAAAATCAAAAAAATATAAAATGAAATTAACTAAGTGGAGCCGGAAGAAGAAAAAAATAATAAAATGGTTAAAATTAAAGGGCTTAATGAGGAAAATAGGGTTTAAGAAATAATGAAAAAATAATAATTTAAAAGTTACTGGAAAATGTATAATATAATTTATCGGTAAATACATGTAAGCTTAACTATATAAGGGAAAAATGATCATTTTGAGAATAAAATTTTTAAAATGGGTTTAAGTTGGAACTCGAGAATAAGTTACGGTAACCAAATTTTTTGAAATGAGGTTATAAATAGTTACCAACGATAGGTATTCAGAATATTAAATGATTTAATTAAGTAAATCATTAGGAATGATGTAGGTGAACACTTGGTGACAAAAAGTGATTTAAACGAGGAAAGTACTCTTGAAACAGGCAAGTTTTCGCACTCTTGTGCATTTGAATTTCGCTCATTATTAAACTGTAATTTTTTTTGAAAAGCTTCTTGGACCGTCTATAAAAATAGTTTATGTCATTTGTTCGACTAAACTCAATTGTTATGTTTCTGTCAATTTATTGAAATGTTCATGATACTTTGGTGTTATGTAATCCAATTCAAATTGTTTTGGTGCGGACTCTTATTTATGACTGAGTAAAACAACCCTAGAAATAGTCGATAATTGTATTGTAGGGTAACCGATATATGCTGTAAAAATACAGTATGGAGATGATGTTACGTGTAACATGGAGTATTGTTAAGTTGGTCCCCTAGTGATATTCTGTGGAGAGTTCGCAATCTTTGTGAATATTAAACATTATTGGAGATCTTCTCAATCCACGATTGATGACATTTAAATAGTTCATGGTCCCTACGACCACTCAATTGAATTTTAATTACCCTTATGAATACGATGAGCTTTGAAATCTGTTTGCTCAACTCAAGTTGAAAAACTCAGTTCAAAGTTTTATGAAGATATTTTGTTGATTCTAAAATTCCAAATGTGACCCTATTTTTATTTAATCGTCGGTATTGGATTCAATCATAATTGTTGTTCTGATATTTTAAATTGTTTATACTTGCTGAGCAAATTTGTTACTCACCATTGCAAAATATATTTACGGTTAAAGTGGAATGACCCAAGGGGTCAAAATAAAAGAAAAGGCAAAGCGACATAGACAGATTAGGAGAATTATAAGTTAACTAATAATTAGTAATGTAATATTTTGGAACAAAGTGTATATTAATGAAATGTAATTAAAACCTGAGAATTTGTATGACTAAATTATGTAAATAATGTAATAATAATATAAATTAGTTTGTATTTATTAGTTAGTTGTTGTGATGTGGATGAATAGTAAGCACCAAGTCTATAGTAGTGAGTACTCAGATTTAGGGGCGTCACAACTATGAGGTTGTTGTAGTTAGATCAGGACGAGGTTAAATTTTTTTTATACAATTGGGATAAAATGTTTATGTTTTTTGAATACAAGTATATTATGCATTTTAGTTGATGTTTATGGTTGTGTAGTTTAATATGTACTCATGTTGTGGTTGAGATTGAATGATTTTGGTAATTAATTCTTACATTTAGGACAAGTTGGTGAATGCATTTGCTCAGTATTATTGCATAAGTTTCTTGTGGTACTTGGGTAGATTAGTTTTGTTGACAAGGTTCATTTTGCATTCAATTACTTGGTTAATTTTATTTTTTTTTGTCTTAATAACATGTTAGGTGCATAGGTTGGTGCCACATTCATTTCTATCTGCCGCTTAATTTCATTTCTTTGTGCCACGTTATCAGCTATGTCACATTCATTTTTTGATGTCAAAAGTCAAACGTAGATATTTAAAATGAAGCCAAATAGGATTCAATACATACTTGGCAAAATAGCCTTTAATACATACATTACAAATAGCCTTCAATACATTCAAATATACTAATCTACACATTTGTTTTCGATATAACGAAAAACAAAATTCAATAAGCAATTCATAATGTCTTCTCTATTGAACTTTGCTTGACAATTTATTTCTTTAACGTTTGGACTTGTCTTTTCAGCACCAATACATCTTCATGCTTGGTTTCTTCATTTTCTTCTTCACCCCTACTCATCAATTGGTTTTCAACTTCCATATTTTTTGTCACCGATGTTCAGGGTCCCAACAAAACTCATGCAAATACAAACTCTATTGCTCATTTTATGCTTATTAATAGGTGCCTTTATACATCCTAAGCAGTATAACAATTAATAATTTCTTCAGTTAGGGCTTAAAAAAATTAGGATTTCTTAACCCTAACTACAAAAACAATTAACACCTAACATTTAAATTGAAGCTAACAATGGATGAAAAAGAACATAATAGCTAGAGGCTCTATTATAGTCGCCGCCGCACACCACCAAGTAGCCTTCGTCTGAAAATTTTAGGGTTTATCTATGGAGAGAAATTAGGAGTTTAAAGCTAAATTAAGGGTTAAAAATAGATGAACAGAGGAGATGAGAAGATATAATTAGGGCTTAAATGATTGTAAGGATTAAACGAATAGAGGAGATGAACAGTTGTCGTCGCTACTAATTACTGAGGAAAGAGGAAGGAAAGAATGAATGAACAAAATAGGACTTCTGGTTCAATTAAAAAAAGGGGGTTTATTTTTGACGGAATTCCATCGTCATTAAATCCGTCGATTTTAATTTATTTCCGACTAATTATTTCGTCGAACTTAACATATATTCCTTCGAATTTAGTACACACATTGGCGGGAACAATTCGCGCCAAGGACCATGCCTAATTTCGACAGAATTCCCTCGAGAATATCCTAATTCCGACATAATTATGTTCGACATAAAATTCTGTCGAATATATACTAATTTCGAGGGAATTAATTCTGTCGGAGATAATTCCGTCGGAATTACTCTTTTTTCTTGTAGTGGTATCAATCTCTAACTTTTTCATTGCTTCCTTCAATTTCAATATCATTTCCCTTAATCTCTCTGTAAAGGGTGGATCACACCATTTAAAAATCCTAAAACATAAACTTTAATCCTACCACAAATTATCCCAATTATTATTCTCATCCATAATCAAACCAAAAGCCCAAATTCATTATCCATAATTACAGAGAAAATAAATTTAAAGGGATTATGGCGAAACCCGAAAAAGGAAGTAGAAATTAGGGAAAAATTTAACACCCAAAACAGAGCAACATTATAAGAAGAAAGAAGAAAGAATAAAAAAATTAGGACATACACCTTAAAACGAGAACAACCAATAAACCTTCTTTCCGGATGAGCAGTTCCCATGTACCCACATTGGCACCATTAAACCACATTGACACGTCACTGAAGTTCTGGGTATCTCTCACTCATCGTTGAGATTTGTGAATTGTGATACTTATTTCGCTTGAGTTGCTCATGCTGCCTTCTTGTTGCATTGTTTGTTCTTTCCCTCATCTTTTTCGGCACTTTCGGTCATTGAGAAGGAATCAGTTTGGGATTTTAGGGCTTCCAGCCTCGATGCAAGTAAATTGCACTTTGCAACATAGAATATCACTAACATACTTTTAGTTTCTATTCAACTTGTGAGTTCCAAACCCTTCTTTATTTTCAAATTTCCTTAATGCCTAAAGAATAAGGCTGTAAAAACAGTAAACAATTCAGATTCGATTCGTACTCGCGCTTGACTAAAAGTTTGATTCGATCTCGACTCGAAATATAAATGATTCAAATATGTGCAAATTGTAAAGTTCGATAAATTACTCGAACCTTCTCAAATTGTAATTTTCTATTGATATACTCGGATCATAATCGTTCGTAAAGTTCAAACTGCTCGAACTCGATTCGAGATCGTGTTCGACTCGGTAGGTAAACAAGTCTCAAACAAACTTTATTTTATACTCCATAAATTTTGTGAACCAAATCTAAGTAACTCAATACTCGACTCGGTTCATTTACACCATTACTAAAGAAAGAACAAATAAAAAAATAAAAAAAAATTAAAGCGCCAACAATTGTGTGATCGAAATTGCTTCATTTGTACCATAAATAAAGAATCAAATTTAAATTCTCATGAGGAAGAATCTTATGGAACTATCAAATTTACTTGTAAAAATATCAATTCTCTAATAATTATTCAAAAAAAAAAAAAAAGTTGTTGCGTTAGAAAGAAAAAGAAAATTACTTGCCGTGAATGGATCAAACGCGTGAAATCTTCAGTCTGACGCTCTCCCAAATGAGCTATCCCCGCAAATAGTCATCATGCTCACTTTGCTTATATCTCAAAAAACTTAAAAGTCAGGTGGATGTTTTTCAATAGTTTGAAGCATATATTTATATCTCTTTTGTATTTATTCCCTGTCCCTGGATTCCAATTTCCAAACTAGTCCAAGAGAAATTGCACGTAGCCAAATATTAGCTAATAAAAGCAATATAGAATTATTGTAACCAGATAAAATAAGTTACAAGTAGTTCCAAATGATTATAAATGAAAGCTCATAACCATGACACATTTGCTCTTCTAATAATACCCCAGCCGAGAGCTTCCTCCATCACAAACCATACGGAAGAAAGCTATCCCTAAAGCATACAAGCAGCACCAACACAAAGCTAGCTCAAAAGACAAGCGTGCAGCCTGCAACTGTGCTGCGACAGCTGCCAATCGCTACCCAAGCTTGAAAGATGATGCAGCCCAAGCTCTACCTGACAAGTGCGGTGTTAAATTAGATATTCCGATCTCCCAAAGCACCAACCGTGACGCGCAAGTCATATTTCCGTAATCTGCATATATCCATTCAATTGTAAATTTTGGATAATAATTGGCTCCTAAATTTACATTTATGAACATTCATGAAGTACCATCTTTAATTAAGACTATTTTTGTGTTCCCTTGACAGTCTCAACTAATATGGGGTTCCAAAAGAGAGAAACTGATGAGAATAAAATATGTTATGTTTTTATTCCTTAATGCTTAATTTTTTGTATTTATTGTGACTAAATATACTCATTATTCTTTTATTTTTATTTAAGGTGCAATTAAATGTTTTTCCTTTTTAATTATATTAGTTTATTTAATTAATATGTTTTATTTTATTTTGTAAGATTTAATATTTTATTATAATAAAGTCAATATCTTGATAATCCAACAATATTTAATGTGTTGGTTGTTCATCGTGGCTGTTCAAATTATAATCGTTGTTGTTCATCTTCTTTTTATTTTGGCTGAACAGCAACCATTTGATGATTATAATATAATTTGTCATTTAAATCATTTGAATTTTCTTTGCTTTATTAATAATTTGCATTTGCACTTGCATTTAGTTATTGATAAAAGGAAAGTGATATTAAAAGAAAGGAAAAGAGATTGTCTTTTGTTTTTTTTATGTTTAGTTATTAAAAAGTTTTAATATTATTTGGAATTAATTTTAAAAATAAAAATAATTATTAAAAGAAAGGAAATGATAAAATTATATAGAAAATGAATTAAAATTTTATTTTAACTTTATTATTTTATTTATTTTTTTGCCACATAATTAATGATTTTTTATTTTTATTTTTTTGTTGAAATTAATGTAATGTTGTAATAGATCTCATTGATACAAAATTTTTGATATATTATTTGTATTATTTGGAATTAATTTTTAAGATAAAAATAATTATTAAAAGAAAGAAAAAGATAAAAGGGAAAGAAAAAATTATTAAAAAATGAATTAAAATATATTTTTTAATTTTATTATTATTTTAATTATTTTTTTTACCACATAATGATTTTATTATTTTATTTTTTTGTTTGAGAATAAAAAATTATAAAGAAAATCCATTAAATAAGCATATACCACGTAACTTTTTATTTTTTTTCAAAAAGCCACGTAAGTAATTTTGACAGATTTGTTAACGTCAGTTACTCAAATTTGACGGAATTGGTTGATTGAACATTTTTTAAAAATACAGTGGGCTAATTGAATATTTTAAAAGCACAGTGGTTAAATTCTTAAAACACTACAACCACAGTAGGGTAAAAGTGTTTTTTGCCTATTTTTATTTAAGGTGCAATTAAATGTTTTTCCTTTTTAATTATATTAGTTTATTTAATTAATACGTTTTATTTTATTTTGTAAGATTTAATATTTTATTATAATAAAGTCAATATCTTGGTGATTCAGCAATATTTAATGATCCTATTCATGGAAGAAAAGAAACAAGAAGAATCCTATAAAGAGGGAGGTGTAACAATCTTGGTGTGAAAGTTAAATCTAATGAAAGAAAAGAAAATCTCTTTGAAGGAAGTTGATTGTCACTAGGAGGTTGAAACCTAAATGGAAAAAAAATAATGTCATATGCCTATAAATAGATGATTACCAAGAGAGCTTAGGGACTTGTATACAAAATTCTCTCTCTATTATTCTTTGGTGTTTTTAAAGTCATATATAGCAAAATTCTTATTCTTGGATTAAGGGGACGGAATCCTCATATTATTACATTGTGAGATCTAATTGATTTTAATTGTTCAATTTATATTATGAGTATTGATTATTCTTCTGCATTTAATTTCTATAGTTGATATGTTTAATTGCTAGAGTGCACGCTAGTTTATTATTCATCGAAATCTAATGCTAAATTAGATATCAAATCCGTAATTATTTGGTTACTCTAATTTGTGAAACAATTAAAGTTAATAATTAACTGCAAAAGATTATTATATCTTAGAAAGAATACTCAACTAAATTAAATGTTGTGTTGTTTAACTTCATCGTTTTTTCTATTTCTTAAAACTGCTACTAAAACTGCTACTAGATTAAACTTTCAACGCTTGTCTAAAGTTGTTTGGTAGTTAGGAAATTTACGTAAGTTATAAAAATATCTTTATTCTCTTGATGAACCATAAGAAGCTTGGAATTCATGCAAACAATTGTAGTGCAAACTAGAGAATGAACAGCTTACCACATCAATTGTAGTGCATCCTTTCTCATCAAGAACTGGAATAACAGAGCAGTGGCATTTGTATTTGCTCCCATGACAGATGCAACCACATTTTCGATATCTGATTCCTAAATCAAGATAAGAAGAACCATCAATTAATTATTTTTTTCATTGAATTGAATCTTTTCCTTTGCTATCCTTTCCTTTCCTCGGATTCCAATTTCCAAGCGTACAATAAGAGAAATAGTTCATAACCACAGAGAGAGAGAGAGAGAGAGAGATGACGAGCAATATTAGCTAAGAGCTACACAGAAAACCATCGTAACCAGATAAAATAATTTACAAGTAATTCCAGAATATTACAAAAATAAAAAGGTAAGACCATTAGCAGCAACTGTAATTTGAAACTCATAACAGCCGCAATTTATATTAATCTCTTACCTCATTGTAACTAATCAACTTCAGTAAGTAAATGATTTCCCTAGAGCAGAAGAGAAAAGGTTTCAGTTTTTATTTTGCCTCAAAAACATAAGGGGAGACATCAGTCTAGATGTCACCAATCTGGCATCGACTGACAAAAACTGCGAATGAGAGAACAAACTTATGTAAGTGCTCATCTTCTTTCTGCAGCAAAAGATAACCAAGTGATATGAACAAAGATAAAGCCAAAACAGATTAACAACTACTATTTTAAGCCACCCCTATAGTACTATATATACCCCATCCGAGAGCCTCCTCCGAAGCACCACACAGAAGAAGCTACCCCTAAAACATACAAGCTGAAACACCAACACAAAGCTAGCTCAAATATGAAGACTGTTGTCATATCAGTGATGGTGGTGCTAGCCATTGTTCTAATGTTTGAGCAAGGGCAGGCCGCTATAAACTGTGGACAAGTCGATACGTCTTTGGCACCATGCGTCCCTTAACTCACCCAAGGGGGTTCTCCATCGCCTCCATGCTGCAATGGAGTGCAAGGTATTAAAGGGATGACTACAACCCCAGAAGACAGCGTGCAGCTTGCAACTGTGTGAAGACAGCTGCCAATCGATATCCGAGCTTGAAAGATGATGCAGCCCAAGCTCTGCCTGAAAAATGCGGTGTAAAATTGGATATTCCAATCTCCCGAAGGAACAACTGTGACATGTATGTTCTATTTCCATAATCTGTGCATATATCCATTTAATTGTTAATTTTGGACGAAATAATAACCATTTCTATTTATATATATACACATAAATGGAGTACCCTTGTGGCCTTGTTAATCTGGACAATTCTTGTGTTGCCTTTGACAGTCTCAACTAATATGGAGTTCAAGAGAGAAATAAAATAAGGGAGATTTGGGAATCCAGTCAGCTGGTTGGTTTTTGTCTACTTACATGCATGATATTGATGAATAATGGCTCTACCTATAGAAAACCTGTTGTAATACATTAAGCTCTATGATGTATTGATGTATGTCTCTTAAGATGAACGTTAATGTTAAATTCGCTGAACTACCTTCTCTTCTCTATTCATTTTTTAATCCTCTTTCTTCACTCAAATGTGCAACTAAGAATAACTATAGCCATAAAGTTAGCAAGTTACCATTTTAAGAAAATACTACCTCTCACCCAAAATGACAGTCGCACTTGACTTCTGAATTTCTCTAAGCGTATTGTGGTATGAAGAAGGCAAGGATACACATAAAGAAAATGATGATAAACCTTAGAATGCACAGTTATAGGTCAACATTTTTGGACATAGGGAGTAAAAAAAGACTGACTATTCACTGGTGAAGCTCAGTCTAGTTGAGTATCAAGCAGAAGCTCCATATTCACTAGTGAAGCTAGGCCCTTTCGGGAGATTATCATCAACTGTAATTTAGCTCAAATAAGTTACTCTTACTAAGAGGTGAGCAGGTTGGAGAACCATCATAGGTTGTCATCCCACCAGGAGCACCAGGAGAAAATTTGATCGAAATCATCCTAATATTAATTGGACATTCGGAGTAAGGTTTTCAAGAGTAGTAATTAATTAATCAGATAATGGACAATGCAGACTAATACTATGAACTTTCCCTCTTCTTAATCCGTGATTGCAATACAATCTTTAAGAAAATCAGCCACTATTACAATTTTCAAGATAATAAATCTACCCATCCATAATGAGAGATCCTGGGAAAATAGAGCAATGTACTGTATTTAGACAACTTATTTACCAATTAAATAGTCATTAAAAACAATCAAAAGGAAGTCACTCGTCCAAAAAAATAAAGAGGATGACACAAAAGGAAGAGCATATGAGGTGCTGGCCAGACATCTCTGCTCAGACACAGGATAAAAAGGGGGTAAATTTTATTAGTAGGATTATCACTAGAAATGGATTAAGAACTTGTATCTGACTCTGACTCTGACTCTATATCTGACTGTAACTCCGACTCTATATCTGACTGTAACTCCGCAAGCTTCATTCTATTAATATCGGTTTCTAATGGTGAGAGTCCATGATTATCACTCAAGTAAAGCTCAAACCCTTTTTTTCAAGATAGTTTGTTCATATTCAAAAATTAAGCTCACTTTTCATTGAGCTATATATACTTTATGCATCTGCGTACGTTTTTTAGTAGGAATACCAAACTTTGTTTTTCACAAAATAATGACAATAAAAATCTATATAATCAAAAGTCACAAAACTTCATACATGTGAGTAAATTGTCACCAAGTTATATAAAATTTACCACAATTGGGTACCAAAAATCACCCATCTTTGTAATCACCAAAATAAACTCAAAATAATTCAAAAATTTTAAGAATTTCAAAATTTTTAAATTTAAGATTAAAATTTTGCTACACAGTTAAATTATTTATTATATTTTTTTAGTGCATATATTATAAATAATAATCCATGCTTATGATAACAACTTTCAAAAAACATATTATACAAAAATTTCAAGTTCTGACAATATTATTTTATCTAAGCATTAGAATATATATATATATATATATATATATATATATATATATATATATATATACATGGCTTTGATCTTTTAATTATTAGCTCCCTTACCAATTTAGTGTGCTTTTTCCCTCTTTCCTCGATTACGTACTGCGAAACAGATTAGGTCTTTAGTTATTTGTTTACTTATTAATATATCTTGTTAATTCTCTTAATTATAATATGATTTAATTTTATCTACATAAATTAAATCCAATTAGTTTTAAGGCTCAAATTTTACCAAATTAATTTATCCATCACATATTAATACTTATTAGCTCATATAAAATAAATAACTAGTTTGACCCAATAAAAGACAAAGTCCAATTAAATTATTTAAAATATAAATTTAAATATTATTTATTTATTTTATTTTATTTCTTTATTATTATTTTTTCCTGGGTATTACACCGCGAATTTGTATTTACATCGCGAATTTCTGAGTTCTCTCTTTACTAACGATCCGAATTTCCACCTTTGTTTAATATTTGAAAATTTTTAGAAGTCTTTAGAGATGAGGTAAGACTTTGAATATGAGTTGATATTTATAATTCTTCTTCTAAAGTCTGTCAAACTCTACCATTTGATAGAAATCTAAAAAATCTATGACTCTTTGAATACCAAAATACTTTTATAGACTTTATAAAAATCTTAATTCAATACCACCTAACTTTTAAAGACATTTAAAAAATTTTAATTGAATATCAATAAACTTTTATAAACTCTTTAAATGTCTTGATTGAATATAATCAAATTTTTAAAATCTTTAAAAAATTTTAAAAATCTTAGTTGAATACACCCCGTTAGTTTCGTTAAAGAGATCACAAGCAGCAGCACAAACGTTATCGCAACCTCATTGCAAGTAGAGATAGTGAAATAATCTTATATAAAAAGAATGTAGTATTATGGTGTCTAAACTTTTCCAAGTCATTATGACTTGAGAGCATTGACCTAATATAAAAAAATTGAGAGCTCTAACATTATTTTTACAGACTATTTAGGTATCATTAACTTCCAAAACTCGGAACTACTGGAGTACTACTACTCATTAATCACTAACCAAACTTCGGCTACTATTTATAAGTTGGTCAAACCAACTTATAAGTAATTTTTTACAGTTCAAGTGTTCGTTTGTGACTTATTTTTCACTTATAAATGACTTATAAATTATTTTTGAGACGTAACTATTTTTTATTTCTCAAAAAATAATTTACAAGTCATTTTAAAATAAGTAAGTTTGATCAAATATAAAAATTATTTTGCCCTCATTTTAGTTATCTTTAAAAATTATTTTAAGTAAAAGTCATTTTAGCTAACCAACTTCACAACTTTTTTTAACTGAATTTTTAACTTTTAAGTAAAATAATGTCAAACACTTTTCTTTATAAATCACAACTTAAAAGTACTTATAATACATTTTAAATTACAACTTATTTAAGTCATTATAAAATAATCCACACACTCTTTTGAAATCTAGCTGGAAAAATAGTGCCAGCAATTTCTCTTCATTAGCATCCATTACCTTCAAGTTTAAATTTTTCAATTTTGTAATGAGCAAAACATATATATATATATATATATATATATATATATATATATATATATATATATATATATATATCTGTGTGTGTGTGTGTATGGAAGGGGAAAGAAAGAAATTATATGCTGCTGAATGAGTTTTAACTGTATAGATTGTACCTCAATGAGATTGAAACCTCCAATGAACAAGAGCGCTAAAAATCTCTTCCTCTGTCGGCACCGCCACCGTGCCGTCGCCTCGTCAAATTTTTCATTCCTTCTCTTCGTTTCATTCCCAATAATTCCAATTTCATTTCCTCCACCTAGCTTTTGTTTTTCAGTAAATAAACTACACATACAATAATGGGCCATTCGGATCGCCTGGCCCAGCCCACCACAACATATATATATAGTTATTTTGTGGCTGGGCAGTTGGATTGTACGCGACCCGAATTTCTCTCTAGCGGGAAAACAGCTGTAAGTTCAGTGAGATTCTCTCTCCTAAAAGTCCTTCTCCTATGATCATCGAAGAATTTCCATATGCGTTCTCCACAAATTTCTGAGCATATGCTTTTTGTAGTTGTTATTGATTTATAATCTAATCATGTTCATAATTCGTTTGTTGAAATGCTTAGTTGAAGATTGTGATTTTATCTTAGATAAGGAAAAATCTAGCATTATGTGAAAATTTTCAATCATAAGCTAAATTCATAGTTCATAATATGTAAAGAAATTTTTGTAGTGATGCATAATAAATAACCTGTAAAAAATTGTACACCACTTCGAATATTTGTTTGACATTTTGGCAATGCTTTGAGATATAGTGTAATGTATGTTTGGGGACTTCTTGTTGTTTATAGTGCATGATAACTGTAATCTGTGGGGAATCCTTGTTTGCACTTCAAAGTGTTGGGAAAATTAGCATTAGCTAAGAAGACTTCCTGGATTTCCACTCTTTAGCAAGACAATTAATTCATTTTTCTAAGAAATGAAAAGAATGTTACCCTGTATTATAGTATTAAAAAGTTTTGGCTTGATTTTTGCTAAAAGTCATTAGATATATTGATGAATAAATATTTTGATTTTAAGGTAATTACTGCTTAGTAATCACTACTCCTATTAATTTAAATACTATATTAATATTATTTTGTTTTTTAAGTATAGAATACTAAATTTAGGGTAGAAAATTAAGTATAACTAATAATCCTATAAGGCTCCAGGATTATAACTTGTCCATCACTAATATATTTGCAACAAAAGAAGATGGAAAAAGGAAACCATGGCTACTGTTTTCCGTTCCTTCAAATGATAGCCATTATCCTCAGCATTCAACATGACTGTGGCCTTGCTTTTTCCTTGTGATGTATTGCTTTCTCCTACGTAGCTTTTATTTCTGATGTTAGGTCACCTTATCTGGATTTTAACCCTAATCAAAAGACTAAACTACTTTATTTGGTAGAAGTATGCATAACCTGCTAGACGTGTTCCACCTGACCTCCCCTGTGATATTTTCATGGCAATAAAGTTTTAAGATACCAAGTAAAGGATTGGTTGGTGTGGTTTCTCTACACGTTGTAGCCTAATACACTAGAATGTCAGATTAATTACTCATGCGTCACGTGTCAATTTCCAACTCTATATGGATACACATCCATGATGCTCATCATTTGGTTAAAAAGAAGATTTACTCACTTTCTTCATTCTGCCATCACTACTTGGTCTGACAGTTAACTTTCTATGGACCGATGGACTGGGGTTATGAAGGTTCCTTTGTACCCTTATAGCAGGGCTCGCTACCAAGTTGCAGCATCTCTCTGCCTCTCCTCTTCTTCCAGATCCCTAGGCGTAAGTTATTTTGATTTCTATCAATAAGATATTGGAATAATTAACTACATAACAACACTAATTTGTTTCTCTGTTCAAACGGAAATTCACTGGAACATCATTTATGTGTTAAGAGCCATTTGCAAATTGCGAGTTAACACTCGAATTCGGGTAAATCTTCAGGATACTGAATATTCATGGTTGCAACCTAACTAAAAGGGACTGTTTTTTGCATCTGAATGAAAGGTATGCTGACTCTTTTTTATATTTGTGGCAGGTACCTTCTACAAATGCTATCTTCTTCAGTGGAGATCGAGTTCAAGGCACAGGAAATCCGGTAATTGAGAAGCTATCAGATCTAAAGACGATCACTGATATTCTGGTTTCTAAACTTGGTGATTCTATCAATGCTTGGGTTATTGAGGCCTCCACTTTTAATGGTCCTTTTGCTGTGTACAAGGACTTCATCCCATCTGTTAACCAACGGGGAGAGCCAAAATCTTATGATGCAGCTGGATTTTCAGCTTCTACATCAATAGCCTTACTCTTATCAAACTGCCTAAAAGAGGTATATTTTCCATTCGGTTTGTACCACATATTTTACTGTGCAGATGACCAGAATATATGCATATGATTGTTGTTTAAATTCTTGTCAGTTGTACATTACTTTTACATGAAGTTGCACTCGTGCAAAGTGCAGTCTCTGATTGAGTGAGCTGACAACATTTATTTGGAGATCTGCAATAACTTTTCTTATTCTCTTTTGTTACTTTGTTTTTTGGGTTTCTTTATTAGTTTTTGTTTGTCAATTAGTGAAATATTTATCATGTCCTTGTTCAATTGTTGTTAATTAGACTCCCTAGTCCCTCGCTTCCAGGCTTCCACATGATTAGCATTTTTGGCGATTTCATGCAAATTAATTATATGTTTGTTGACCAAAATTTGAGTTGATAAAAAAATATCCGTTATTATCCTTAACTCAAACATAGGCATGTGCTTATACTAGTGGTCCCCATCAAAATCCATCCCAAACACAACAATTTACAAGTCAATTATTACTTAAAGGGTATTATGATCTTTTGCACTCAGATTCCCTCGACTCTTCAGAAAGAGCAACTCATTTTGTAACAAAAATAAAACCCAACAAAAGGACAGTCTTCGTGGAACGGAGAGAGTAATAAATAGAATGAATATGTGTGCATTTGATGAAATAAAGATGAAAATCATTCGAAATGTTAAGTTTCTTAATTTATCTCATGACCTATATGTAGTGAACCTACCTTGAAAACTTCGTCATATTGATATAGGATTTTCCTGGCGTTAGTATTCCATAGATTAGAAGGTATTGATTTGTTTTAGTTCATCGAAGGATATTTCTGAATTGAAGTTGCATGTGCATAATAAGTCACTGCTGCTTAATCTCCATACTTAAACTATCGAAAAAAATATGTCGCTGCTGCTTAGCAAGCATTCTAGATTTATTTTTTTGATCGGCGAGCAAGCATTCTAGATGTGCTAGTTAAACTTCTGTATTCATCGTTCTGAATATGAGAATTTATACATGTTATGTCATAATTGTTATCAGACTATTGTTCTTGCTTACATTGGTTTGACCCAACTAATTTACTCGTAAATTTGTTAAGATCATAAAGCTCAAAGCATCATACTTGTCTTGTGTCAGGCAAAAAATCTCATCTCAGAGAAATTGGAAAAACCATACCAAGATGCACAATGTTTGTGTCAACCTAGAACAATACTCCTTGGCTTTAGCAAGGGCGGCACGGTACTTAATCAGCTAATGACTGAGCTTGCCTTCTCGGAATTCAAATCAATCAGAACTCCCACACAAGTTAATGGACCTCTTTTGAGTGAAGGACTTATCAACAGACAGAATCAGGTAATACCAACATCAAATGAAACCTTTCTAGACAGCATAGTCGAAATCCATTTCGTGGATGTTGGCTTGAACACTGCTGGAGCGTATCTCACGGACCCCAATGTGATTCAGAGAATATCCAAACGTGTTGTGCAAGGAGCCTCCAGAATTCGTTTTGTACTTCATGGAACACCCAGACAATGGTGTGACAGGATGCGAGTTTGGATTCGGGAGGAAAAAGACGCATTGGTTCAGCTACTTGAGTCGGAAGCTGAGAGCCATGAGAGGAATATTTCTGTATGTGAGAAGCTTTATTTTGCCGATATGTCTCCTAATCTGCAAATGCATTTTGAAGTGATTGAGAGTATGAATCTGAGTTTAGTGCTCTAATCTTGATGCAAACTATGGTTTCTGGAGTTGGCAACTAGATGGCTGCAAGTGTGGGGCACTTTAACTAGACAATTAGCTTGATTGTGTTGTGGATAATCTTTAATCATGTGTATATGTTAAGTATCAAATTCTGTTTCAAAGTATTCTTCTGATTGGCTTCAAAATAGAAACATTTGGAT
This sequence comes from Panax notoginseng, assembly GCA_016801055.1. Taxonomy (NCBI): domain Eukaryota; kingdom Viridiplantae; phylum Streptophyta; class Magnoliopsida; order Apiales; family Araliaceae; genus Panax; species Panax notoginseng. Next base: position 203,434,123 of record CM029017.1, read on the forward strand.
AAATCTTTGGATTTGTTTGTCCTATAATTTTACTAGGATCTGTTAAGTGCTTTACCGCCATTTTATCTTTATGGTTTTAGTATGGTGTCATTTCATGGGTTTTCTTCTTACCTTTTTTTCATCTAGCAAGTCTTGTTATCCTACTTTTGATAACTCTCGGTTCATGTTAGATTGTGAATGATACAAGCCTAACCTGTTGTATTTTTGTTTTTCTCGACATTACTGTTGGAATTCCGGTGGGCAACCGAAACTGCTGACGCCCAAGGAGCGGAAGACGAGTCAAGCTTTAGCTTGCCTAACTCAATCTCGTTTAAAAGTTAAATCCAACCAAGGACTTAAATTAAACAAAACAAGCAAAGGAGATTATTCGAGTTTAACTCGTTTAATGAGCTCAAGTTATTCCAAAAGACTTGGTTAGTGTTATATCCTTAATATTAGTAATATTTTTTTAAAACAAAATATTAAATAATTAAATAAAGGTTAGATATTAAAACCTAGTTTATTAAAGAAAATGTGTAAAAAGAGGATTAATTTTTTTTTATTTAATATATGTGCTATAAAGGGCTTATAGGGTAAATGATAAATGAGAAGAGAGACTTTTATGATAAAAGCCTCTAACTAAGAATGTAATGAGATGTTATGAATAAGGTAATGATTTATTCATAATGAAAAGAAAGTAATATGTGGAATCAACCAATTTTTATGAAAGAGGGTGCATTGTCACGGAAAATTCCTATGTGATTTTTTATTTTAGTTTAATGAAAATTCAGTGTATGAATTCTTTTTATTATTCCATTGGTAAAAAGGAATATACAATATTCTAAATCTATAATTAGCTTAAGAATGAAAAGAAAAGCAAACATGGCTTAATTAAGAATATTTTTGAGATAATGATGTGCATTTACTGTATGAAATAAATATTGTATGATATAATTGAATTCATTCATTAATGTTATTAAGTAACAAAAATAAAGAGAATAATATTTGCTCCATTAAGTTTATTTAAAATACATGAACCCATCATTTTAATGATGCATGTAGGTGCAAAGTATTTATGCTAGCTAAAATGAATGTGGTGGATAAAAATACATGAATATTACCGTTCTTAAAAGATTGTTGTTTAAGGTTTTGGCATATGGATTAAGAAAGTATCATTTACCAAGTAAAATATGTTTGAAATTCTATCACTACCCCTTTATGGGAAGTTGAAAACTATTAATACATGGGAGAAAATTTCTTGGGACAATGAGAGAAGGTAGGGGTAATATAGGAAACTAAATAATTTATTCTCCTCGAAAGTTATAAACGATAAACTTTTTTAAACAAATTTTTTCTTTTAAAACGACAATCTTTTAGAAACGGAGGGAGTAATCTGTAATATGAGTGCATATTTAATTATTGAGCCCCATTAAATTAGCTATATGTATTATATTAACTTTGATAGTATGGACTCTTGCTTTATCAAAAGAGGTGTAACCAATATATATGACTTGGGCCAAATTAATTGTTCTTTGTTTGCTTGCAATCCTCCTCTACTTTTATTAGATTTTGAAAGGAGTGTAATTAGCCCAAATTAAAACCATGTTCAGCCATTTTCCTAGCCAATTCGCCAGCCCACATGAATGTAATAAGAGGGACTATTTTAGCCTAATATGAGGCCCAATCTGGCAGCCTCATGAGATAAGAGAGCTGAGCATGGTGTATGTAAATAAGTTAGTTACTGCCATAGTTAGTGAGTTAGTTCTATCAATTGGCTAATACATTGGTTAGTCAGTTAGCAAGAGAACAGTCAATTAGTAAAATTAGTTAGAGGCTAAGCTCATAGAGCGGTTGAGGATAAGACATAGATGGTTGTGGCTTAACAGCCTGACAGGTCCCTTAGGGGCCGAATAGACTGCTAGGAGGAGGCTAGATAGGGGCCACTACAATAGCCAAATACACTTGTCAATAGATGTATCAGGAGAGTGTGATAGCAGCCAAGTAGGAGCCAGGTAGAGCTCATGATGGGAATGCATAGAGGCTAAATATGTTGATTAAGAGAGAGAGGATATGATCAGCCATATAGGGCTAGACATTGCACCCAAACTCAGATTGCTATATCACTTTGTTGAGTTTCAAAATCAGTACAATATAGAGAGGGATAGAGAGAGCTCGACTGGGAAGGGGGAGAAGAAACGAAGCATTAAGCACCTGAACCTCTATAAGTTTAGCAAGATGAGCAACTCCATTCTTTTCCATTACATCTAATTAGAATTAGTGGGTTGTTTTAGCCGAATGGCCTGGAATGAATATAGCAGGCTGTTTCCCTAATATAATGATTGTTGTCCTAAATTTTGAATGTTATGTTAACTGCTATAAGACTTGTTTATGGCTGGGAATTGCTATTGTTAATGCGCAAAGTAAATTAAGCCATAAGGCTGGGATCTAAGAACTAGAAATATATGTAGTATATGTATATATAAGGATTGCATCCTACATGTTTGATAAAATGCCTAAGTATTGACTGTTATGTGCTAAAGCATGTTAGCTATGCAAACAAGTCCAAAACCATATCTATATGTTGTCATAGTAAGGGTATTGCCTCAAGTATCATTCCATTATTAAGTGTAGCATGTTTCCATTTCCATGTAATTTACAAACCATGATAGTTTTATTAGAAGAAAAAGTAAAGTCTTGGTGACTGTTATTAGAAACAAATCTTATAACTAATATGCCTTGCATTTGATGTGGTTTCATGATACAACTTGGTGTCTAAAAGACCAAACCTTTTACGGATAAGTATTGTAAGTCTAAGATTACATTTTTAAGGTGGAAAATAACTCAAAACAGGGCAGTCTGGACCTGTTTGAAACAGACCAAACCAGCCCACTGTAGCTTGAATGACTAGTTTAAAGGCTTTGTTGTGTGGACTGTGGTGTAGACTGGTGTAGGCCATCCAGATGCAAGTTATACATGTTAAATGTTATGTAAGTAGCTAGTTCATGTTTACATGTTGCATAATAATGATAACCTTATGGACCATGTTGCTAAATCATGTTCTTATGGGATTGAAAGCCAAATAAGGGATGTTTTGAACAAAGAACTTAAAACCTTACACTCTTGAGTTTTAAACCATGAATACAGATTATATAAAAATTATATGATGTGACAATGCTTATAGTTTAAAGCTTGGGAAATGTTATGATAATTTAGTGTTAAACCATGCTCAAAATGCTTTGAATGGACTGTTTTGGATATTAGAAAGATAACTAACTGTTACAAGCATGATAATGGATATAAGGTTGTGTTAATATCATGTTTTAAAAGTTGTTTGAATGCCTAAAGGTTTCTTTTGCCTTCATGTGGACAGTTTATGAAATGATAGTCAAAACTATGCCTATATATGAACTGTTACAGAAAATTTTGGAAACTGAAGTTCTGAGACAGTATGAAGTCTCTATATTGGCTATATATATCATTTAAAAGTTTTCCCTCAAGTTAGTTAAGGCCCAAGTTGGGTATTGTCCAAATATCATGCTAAAAGCTATGAAAATGAGCTTTTTAAGTGTCAACTAACACTCAACTAAAGAATTACCATACCTGGATCATGTATGCAAGTTTCAATAGTTATAATATGACATAAGTAAGCTACACAAGTTAAAGAAATCAAGTCTAAACTATTTTGAACATTAGACTTGTTGAAAATCACATTTCAAGCTAAAAATGGATTGTTTTGTGTAATTTTGAATACCTGAACTTGTATGACTATAATGAACTCACATAAAATTGTTAATTCATGCTTGTAATGATTCCTAATCATTTTCATGACCAAAGTTATTAAGAAAACCAAGTTAAGGTCTATTTTTCAAGCCTAAAGTGAGTTTTGATGGGTTAAAATTGGCTAGATGACTAAACAAAGTAAGATGATGATAAAATAAACATACTTAGACTATCCTAGTAGCTAAAACTGAAAAAAATTGAGAAGTGTCAAAATTAGTTTTTGTGAAAAAAGTGAGAAACAGGTCAGTTTGAGGCACTGTTTTGAGAAGCTTAAATGACATGAATAAGAAACTTAAACCTTGATTAAAATACATTGATGTATGGTCTTAAAGCAAGGCCAAAAAGTTGAGCCTATAGCTCAACCAAGAAATTCAAAAAAATCATCAAACTAGCTAAGAAAATCAAGTAAACTGCAATTTTCTGCATATTTTTCTAAGTATAAAAATTTGAGATTTTGTCATTTTACTTAAAACTCAGTTTTGAGAAATTAGTATGTAAAAGCTTAAAAAAACTAAGTTTAGATGGTCAAAATCAAATTTATGCTTAGCCAAGTCAGGGGAATGCTAAAACTAATCCTAACTAGTTATAATTCAAGTGTTGGAATGAGTCCAAGTGGCCAAAAATGAAATTGGCAAGAATTGACCAAAGTTAGTAAAAACTAAAACTGTGATGAATAGCCTAGTTTGGACATCAGTTTCAAGATGCATAAAAGGCTTACTTGAGAAACCAAAACAATACAAAAATACTTTGATATACAGTCTATAATTATGTCCAAATTTCATGTCCAAAGGCCTAATACAAAAATTCATAAAAATCATCAAAGTAGCTTAGAAAATTAACAAAAATGCATATTTTGCCAAGTAAGAAAAAATGTAAAACAACCCATTTGGGGTCTGTTTTTGGATTGCATAACTTGATAGTTTAAAAGATCTAAACCATGGATAAAATACTTTGCTATGGGATCTATAAGATTTCACAAATGGGAGGTTCAAAAGGCTACTATAGAAATTACTAAAAATCCCCCAAGGTACCTCAAAAATCATAATGATCAAGAAGTTGGAACCTGTTATGTTCAGGCCAAAATGAGCATGTTTAAGAATATATAAGAACAAAGTACGTGATGTATACTATGCGTACATAGTTAGAAAGTGTTGAACGAAGGCTTTATGCATAATCTAAGTCTAAGGAACTTAGATGAGCAATGCTTAACCAAGTGTGGTATGTTGTAATGGAGTGATACGCACACAGTACGTAAACTATAAATACGATAAGCTAGCGCATGTGGTAATGAAAGAAAAATAAAACTGAGTTATATAAATAACGAAGTTGAATATCTACATTATTAGGAATAAAAAGGATACAAAGAGATTAATAAGACAAGATAAGTAAGATCACACAAATAGTCAAACTTTGACTGATAATATATTTTGTTATCAATCTCGCATATAATGTAGGTTGTGCAAGGAAAGCAGAAGTTGGTGTAATGGTAAAACCCCAGTACAGACAAATTTTTTAGAACTTGCTCCTATATGTAAAATTGTTTTTATGTGCTAATGTGATGATATATTATAATACATTATAAAATGTTGTTAGTTGTTATATTTAATTAAATTGTTCTTTTTGAACTTTGTATTATGAAATGAGAATTATGATAGAGTGAATTATGTTTCATATGTGAAGTATGTATTACATACGAATGATATGATATATGTTCTAAATATCCAATATGTATATAATTGTGATACATAGATTTAATGCACAGTGCTTATGCATTCAATGGTATTTATTGCATCTTTCAATCACTACAATTAAATGACACTCATTAACTCTTTAACTTCAAAGAAAATATATTAAGAGTATTTTTGCCATTTTAACTTGTGTATTGGTATGTGCGATTTAAGCTAAAAAAACACTTATTATGGGACGGAGGTAGTATATGTTATGTGTTAACTATTAAACTTGTTGAGCCATTGTGTTCACCCTTATTTAAACAAATATTTTCAACTATGTACGAGGCATCTGAGTTTTAGTAAAGACCAAGAAACAGATAATGATTGTTGAATAATAAATCTTAATGAATCGTCTACTATTTTCATTGTATTATTAAGAGCAGCAAGTTACAATTTCTAGGAGTATATTACAAAGATTAGGATTAAAGGAAACTGTAATCTAGATATACACAAAGGAAGTCTATGCTGATCTAAACAATGTGCACCAAAGAAGTTCACCTAATCTAAACAACCTGACTAATGGCTTGGACTGATATTGAATATCACAGGATTACAAATACCTTGTTAAAACCTTTTTGGGGTAAACAATGTTACTAAAAGAGTATAGGTTGTAATGAAATGATAAAATTTAAAGCAGATAGGTACCACAATAATGTGTTGAACATATAAATTGATTCGGATGACTAATGTAATCAAATGGATCCTCGAGTTGTATTAAAATGTATAAAGATTACGATTCTGGAATAAAGTGAAGTTATAAGTTTTAATCAATCATAATATTGATATTTATTCAAAGGTTAATTACCTGAGGAAATGTAAGAATATATTGTAATAAATATAATTACTTACTGTCGTTAAGTGAAATATATTTAGTTATACCTCATGAATGTGTAGTATCGTAATGCACTAGACCCACCCAAGGTTCAAGGGACCCGGATTTGGGGGTGTTACGGTTCAAATTATGTGCCATGCAAGTAACAAAGTATTAAGAACAAGAATGTGCTATCAAGACCTCACATTTCATTTAGTTTCATGAGGCATTCAAGCTAACAAATATTAAGAACAACAAGCATATGCTATCAAAACCTCATTATTTCACGAGGCATCCAAACCAAAGTGTTTTTACCAAATAAAATAAATCCAAGTGAAATGTAGGTGATTTACATAGAGTATAGCAACTGAGTACTACGCACAGATTTTTCACCTCTTTTTCTTTTTCTTTTTCTTTTTCTTTCTTTTTTTTTTTTTGGGGGGGGGGGGGTGGTGTGGAGGGGGTCTCTACAGAAAAATAATTTACTTACATGTCATTCAGCCAATACCAGGACCCTAAAGTAGGGGCTGACCTTAGGATTTGCGGCTCCATCTACCTGAACCAGCTTTCCTTCTCCCCCTCTTTCTCTTATTGTTGGAGGCGGCAAGCTTGGATATGGAACGTATTTTTGGATTAGGTCGATCATCAGCAAGCAATTCTTCTAGCACTGGAACTGAAGGAATGGTGCTCTCCTGCTCTTCCTTTGGAACCTTGAGCTTATCTATGTCCTGAATCTCAACTTCCTCAAAGTTATTCATCTCTTCTTTTGCTTTGCGGTTAATTATCAGATGTTCATCCCCTGACTGCACATATAAAGGAAGAATGAGTCCAAACAGATGATAAGAAAAACATAAAAAGGTAAAGATTTTCAAAAGTCAAGGGTAGTTAGGCAAGTGAGATGTTCTCACTACTCAAGAAATCCTGCATTTTGGATGGGAAAGAAGTGGCTACGTGAATAACTATAACTGTATATCAAAACTAAATTTCTACTCATTTTTCAAGACTGTTCACTTCAAATCATAACAGACCAACAGAGCATGCAGGTGCTCTTTAGGGCTCATCAACAAAGATTTAAAACAGATTGCACAATAAAAGAGGTCCAATAGCAATAGAGAATCGACCATTGGGATCTCAGCAAAATGATACAGAATTATGTCATGAACCTCCTGTGGCATACAGAGCCACCAAAATAAGATGTGAAAGAGTGTACTCAAGAAGATATGAAGCCAGATTATGAAGTTTGAGAACTGACATCTAAAGTCAGAACTGCCAAGTGTATACAAAGTCAACCTGTGCTTGAATGTGATAGTCTAAACCATCAAAAAAGCAAAATATTGCAGAAAATACCTTCAATGTTAGGAATGTAGGAGATGCTTTCAAAGTTTCAACTGCTATAACAAAGGAGGAGAACTTCAACAGCTACAAGGTTTGTAGGCAACAGAATTTCTTTACTTCAATACAATTTTTATTGTTATTTTAGTGTAGAGAGAGAAGGTAGGGGTAAAATCTTTTCCATATCTTTCCACTTTTTGATAAGCAAGTAGTAAGATCTATTTATGAAAGTTGCAAGCCTTTAAAAAATCAATAATGTGATCAACTGCACCAAGTAATGTACCTGAATCAGTCTTGTGTATGTGAAGCAGACTAAGGACATTATACACTAATATATTTACAACCTCCAGGCTCCTTGTCCACAATATTGAACGCGAGAATTTTTTACAGATAAAAATAAGAAATTTTATAATATAGAAGATAGAGTACATAAAGGGAGGACAAGGAGTCTTTCAAAGAATGCAAAAGCGAAAATAAGAAAAAACTAATTAAGTTGAACGTGAGGATATGAAGTAGGGGAAAGAGGGAAACAAGCTTACATAGTGATAAAGCCAGAGAGAGAGAGAGAGGCGGGGGGACAAAGTGGAGGATGGAGGGTCTGAAATCACTTACATTTTTGCATGATATCCCAATTTGCGACTGATCCGTGCTTTCAATAATATCAGGAAGATGGGTCACCTCTCCATGACTTGAAACTGCGCTTTCAGGCATAACCAGATCACCCATATTATATTTAGGAATAAGCTGAGATGCAATACAAGATGATCGTACCAGCATCCTGTCCCCATTGTTTGGAGGAGAAACATGATTTCGAGCAGAGCCAGTCAATGCATTACATGGTACAAGCAAGCTCAACTTATCAGTGGAAGAAATCTGTTCAGCATTTTCACTCATTACCTTGTTGAGTCTGGTCTTCAGCTCTCTAACATGCGACTCTACAACTCCAATCTTCCAAAGTATTTGTTCCATGGAATTATCATCATCTCTGAACTCGAGTGATATTGGTTCATTACTAACCCCAATCACACTGTCGACACTAATTTTCTTATCCGTTGAGATACCTGGATGAGTAATAAGTTGAGCAAATCACTGAACACATGTCTTCCAGAAATCAGCTAAAGATACATACATGGTTTCATAATATAATCATTTCTTTCCGAACCTGAATATAAGGATTTCAAACATGGTTGTCGAGTATCAAAAGTTCAACATAGTATAACTGTTAAAACAAAATTTTGAAATTCTAACTTGGTTGTTTCTTTCTCCTTTCCCGCCTTCTTACCCTTTATGGTCAACTTATCTTCTATTCTTCTTATTATTCAAAACTAAAAGACCGTAAAATTTGCTGAACAATGAGATATCATACTATTATAATATAACATGTAAGATCTATAGACGATATATTGATAAATTCATTGGCCATATATATTCTTTCATCGTCCAGTATAAAAACTTCTATAAGAATCCAGAAGCTACAAGAAACCCACTAAGGTGGTAGCTCTTCTCAGGATTACTTCCATATATAGCAATTTAAATTCAACAATTTAAAACATGAAAGCCTCAAAAATGAAAAAAAAATAAAAATCTAGGCACTCCTAAAAAGAATTCGGAGGAGCTATATCAACCTTGATTATAAAATTGATCATTTTGACAACAAAATTAAGGTTTACTACTTTACTCACAAAAGGTAAGATGCCCCTTGGTTCCTTGCTTCTCTTAGAACTCACAAGGAATCCTAGTTTTCTGCTTTCTTGGAGAACTCTACTTAAAAACTTAGTGATCATAAATGACAGTGTAAAATGCATCCACCAATGTAAGTGAGATTCTTCAATTACCACAAAAAATAGAAAGTAAATGAAGCTCCAACCTTCCCAAACAGCAGAGCATAAATATGGATTTTATGAAGTACACTTTCTTTCTTTCTTTTAAAAAATATAGACAGAACAGCTTTTTCAGTTTCAGTAACTACAAATCATAGATACCGAATTACTCTAGCATCACCCCATATTATATCTCCAAATTATCAAGTATGCCCTTATAAAATTAACTCTCTTTCTCCCAGCTAATACCAACTTCTTCATGGATAAGGATTATATTTATGGAAGTACAACATGCATAAGCTTTAAAATATATGTGACCATAAGAAACAGCTAAATGCACGAAGGTAGAAATAAGACTTGAATTTGGCTATTAAATCCACCAGGAAGTCGGGAACAGATGAGTGTGGTCTTGTCTCCTCAAACCAAATAACTAACTTGATAATTACCCCTCAACATGAAAATTTAGAAAATATGTTTTTGATAGAAGAAGAAAAAGAATAAAACTCATCTATCATTAATTGTTTTTTCTAGAGATGTCCAGAAATAAAATGAATGTATACCCCTGTAGATAATTTGTATATGCAGTGAGTTGAAGTGATTTATGATTAAAGTGGATTAAAATCCTCCTTAATTTCTACGTTTTGTTTTTGTTTTTTTTTGGCAAAATGCTCTTATAATTGAAAAAGGAGGGAGTATAATATTTTCATACAATCACTACACGCCGTATAATCTCAAGGTAAAAAGTTCATTGAGAGAGAGAGAGAGGGACAAACGTGGCTACTATAAGGTTTAATTTGTAGAAACTAATCAATACAATCAATTGTATCTTGTATCCTATACTCCTATCCGCATTGTCCATCTACATTTAATAAAGCCACACAAGCAACAAAAATGAGAGAGAAATAAGTTTCCATTACTGACCTAGATTTGCACGATCATCACCAATAGAAGGAACATCAGCACTAGACCTCCTATCCCCTGCAAGATAACACTTATCAAAGCTCAAAACTGAATGAGAAATAGAAAACGTGAAACAGAAACCATTTTGGGGGTGAGGGGAGTAAACACATGAAGCATCTTTTGGGATCATGAAAGAAATTTGTACCAAAATAAGAGAACAAGTTATGCTGTGCCATATATGCTGCGTTGTCAATTGTGTCTTCGACTTGCTTTCTTTTCTTTCTCTTCATAACTTTCTCTCTCTGGGCATGGCTAGATAATGGAAGTGACTTTGCACCAAGATTTTCTGCAGTACAGTCCTTCGATTTAAACTGCTTTCTTTGGTTGTTTTCAGCTAGTTGCAAGTCATACTTTAAAGCTTGGGAGAGGAATCTCCTGATTTGTAGTTCAACCCATTTACAACGCCACGTATAAGATTGTATATATGTCTTCCAGTGAGGTGTCAACCTTTTCTTCCTGGAAGAACGGTAACATGATAGATCAATTCCACATGGAAAATGACTTGAACTTATGCATATATGTGCAATCAGGAAAAAGCTAAGATAAGTTCAGCTATTATGGAAAAAATAAAGCAGAGAGACAACCATCAAGAACCTTTTTCTAAAGACATATACTCCTCTAAATTCAATGCCTAGCAACAAGGGGCAAAAGGGTGTTCAAGAGCATTTTCGTATGTTATGTTTGGAAGGATGTTCTAGTCTCTGTGTGGTACCACAATTTAAGGAAAATGGGGGAAGAATTAAAGAAAAAAATATATTCCCTAGAAAGAAAGGGAGAAAAAATGAAAAGAACTCTAAATAGAGATTAGAATATCAATCAAATGAGTATCATATTAATGATTCAAGAATATCGCCACTGAGGCTATCCATTCATTTTAATGACACAAGATATTGCCACTGAGATTATCCATAACCTAGATCAATCTGTTATGGATGAACGTTACGCGGTTACCTATGCACAAATTAATCTAAAGAAACAATATCAAGTTGAAAGAAATTTACCAATGTGAGTTTTTTAGGTGCAGAAACTCAATATCCAAACAGTTTAAGGCATATTGATACAACTGGTTAGTGTCTCCATAAATGGTATGTGTACTGTGTAGTTGTACAACTTTCAAAGCAAAAAAAGGTTGGTATCACTTATGTATTTTAGCCTAATTAAATACATTTTTCTCAGGGGGGAAACAAGATAAGTAGTCTAAAAATCTATCACGCAGGAGCAGAAACCGATCGCACATGCGGACGCAGTGGGAGCATTTGTTCCCATATGTGTATCAAATATATGGATAACCAAAGAAAAAAATTGAATGGCTTATACTATACAAATTTGAATGTAGGAACCAGCTTAAGATTAGATTTAAAGCAAACCAATTCTCATCTTATTCAGGGGGAAATCTAATAAATATAAATCAGTCTATTATATGTGAAAAAGGGAGATACATTACTTAGCACACCAACTTATGTGCTCAAACTCTATGAACCCTCGCGTTTTTTCACATTCGTTTCATCCGTATGGTCGAAATTTTTAACTTGATCCTAAACATAACAATTTATTCCACTTGAGCACGTAACTAACGTAAGTTGTGTGCTCTCCACATCGCAATTTGGGACTTAATTTCACTTTGCAGTTTATGCTTTATATAGTTAAAGGTAAGTTATTAATCATTTTATCTTGTTCCTTATAAAAATTACTTAAAATAATATTGACCAGTAATAATCCTCTAGTTTAGAGTCTTTAAACTATAAATTGTATATTTAAATTTTGTTTGTAGGCTTCTTTGACTACTCTAACATTAAGCTTTAAACTCATATGCTTTATTCTCCGAGAAACTAAGTTCGCTTTATGTTTAGACATATAATTATTGCATTTTACATTTTTTACCGTATCTTACAATACGATTCATGATTCAAGAATTTTTGATAATCTATACAATTCATTATTTGGCAGCTATGGATATCCTACATCCAAATGAGTTTTGTAAAGCATGTTTAATGTCAGGCCCCTATAGGGGCACCTGATCAGAGACTAAGAGAGAAGTAGAAACAGAGAGACAGAATTAAAGAGAAACAGAGAATTTAGGGAGGAAGGAGGTGAACTCAGTGTTTTACAGAGTTCTCACAGAAACAGATAGAAAGGGAGGAGAAGCTTGTTGAAAGCTTCATTCCTCAATTCATTTCACAATGCATAAATTTCATAATTGGGGAATACTCTTCCCTTTACATCTATATATAGAGAGAACAAATGCTGAAAAAATTATCATCCTAGCCTATAACACTCTCCTTATCCTTCACTGACATGTTAACTAACTACCCATGTGCTCACATGTGCACCCAAAATATATTAATTCTAGAATATACTAATTATTCCCTCCTTCCCAGTTTGCCCTTTCCTGACATTTAATGTATCCCCCATGCTCCCGTATCCTATTCTTCTGAAATTTGATTAATAGACTTACTGTTATATCGCACATCCAATACATTCAGATATGTGCTTCTTATAAGTCTTGAATGAAGTTTCACAAAGTAATTCCATTACTAGAGATAAGTTATAGCCGAATTTTCATTAAAATAATTTCACAACAAAAAAAAGTACACAAGCGCTAAGTAGCTGAATTAGTTATTGATTTAAAAAACAAGAAAAGGGGAAAAGGGAAACTGAATGTGTATGGACAATGGTTTTTACAAAAAATGTATTAGGAGAGTGACACATTACGCACTAACTATTATCAAATGATGAACGCTTTAAATTTTAAGTGATTATAAATTGATACCTTGTGGAACCACAACCATCTGTTACTATCCTGACTGGGATTTATAAGGGGTATTGGACCCAGGTGGTTTTATTTGAAGAATGGGTCTCAAGTTAAAGAATTTGATCTAATGCGTTACTGGGTTTTTGGTGTACTGGTTGAGGTTATCAACATTTGAAACCAAAGCAACCACCATGTTTCGGTTATCGGAGCAACTTGTGATAAAGGCTACTATGCTAAACCACAAAAAGTATCTAAACTTGTACATTACCAAAGGAAGATATTCCATATCTTCCATTCACACAATCAAGTTATATTTGATTAAGTGCTGGACTAATTAGATGGAACAAATTAAATAGAATATAGACGACAATCTCTCTCTTTGACCTCATTCATTGGCAAGGTTGAATTTGAAGCTAGAAATTAGAATCCTACATGACAACAAATGACCATTCACTTCTCACTGTTAAGAGCAGGGACTGATAAAGGAGGTAACAGATAAGTTGTTCTTAATCAGCATCAAGCACCGACTGCTATCCTAGTATAAACACCCAAATTACTAAATATAGGAGTATCAGTTTCAGGTACTCAGAAAGCCTTTAATGTCCTTTCATGAGGAGAGGGACACCATCTTCAGGCTTTTCTCTTATCCTTTTTCTTCTATCAACGAACCAGTGGGACAGACTGGCAGGAGAGAGAGAGTAGATCAAGCCAAAGCCATAACCATACAATGAAGTCGAATGAAATACAAAATCTTTGTACAAATTGCAGAAAAATAAATTGATAATGAGAGAGAAAACAATAAAACAAGATACCTCAAACAATGTAATCAAAAGCTATGTGAAATTCTATAAGAAGGAACTCCAATACTTCTCTTCTTTTTTTTCTTTTTGTGGTTTGAAATTCTTAGGAAGTTTTACACCCCTAAACATATCTCAAATCAAATCAAATTATTCCTGAAGGTTTGGAAAGCTAACATGTTTTTTACAATCTATGCGAGACACCAGGGTCTTCAGTTAGTAAAATACTAAAATTTCATTGTTACCCTTTGTACAGGAGCATTATTTAACTTACACAAAATGCAGAAGACAAATTGTACAAAATAATGTAGAACTAAAATTAAATACCTCATTCGAGACATTTCACCAAATTCATCACCACGTAATTTCGACATAACTTCAGGATCACTCAACATTGCATCATTCTCATCTCCAGATGAAGTGTTACCAAAAGAACTTGAACTCTCGGTTGCATCCTCAGATTCAGTTTCAACCAGAGGATTGTCAACAGGATGTGTACATTCCACTATATTGACCTCCAGATGCTCAACTCTATTCGCTTTATCAGCTTGTTCACACAATGAAGGTTCCAACTCAAAAATGCTATCCCCATAATTACTTGCACAACTGACATGCGTATCTACTGGTTCTCTCTCGGAACTTCCATTCTTCACTGTGTTGACCTCCAAATGATCAACTCTATTCGATTGTTCAGCTTGTTCATAGAATGAAGATTCCATTTTAACAATGTTGTCCTCGTAATTACTTGTGCAAGTGATATGCTTATCTACTGGTTCTCTCACAGCACTTCCGTTCTCCTTACTAGCTGAAACATTCATTATGTCCGATCTTCCTTTAAGCTCCAAATCAGGACCCATAGTGCAACTCAGTCCATCTTTTTTAAACGATTCCAGAACATATGTTGCATCTCATCTTCAGTTTCAACAAAGTTTAGTCAATAAACAATGAAAAATAGAGAAGGGACAAAAAAAGTAACACTGTAAAAGTAATTAAATTAATTATTGGCTTTATGGGAATTCATATCACTGTGCAATTTACTACAAGACACTAAATGAGACATGCTTTCATCAAAGCTTGGTCTTGGTTTGTTCAAGGAATCAAACTCCACTACGAGTATGACAGCATGAAAAGAACCATTCTGCATATACAAATATAAATTCCTCATTAGAAAATCGATGAATCTAAACTCCCAATTATGAAATTACAAAGTTCAGTAGTACATAAATTTTGGTTTCTGTTACCGAAGGTCTTTGGCCCGAGTGGTATTCCTCTTCCCATTGTAATCATGAGGTTGAGGGTTCTAGCATTGGCTTGCCAAGGTTGGGTGTGTGAGTGTGTTAAAAAGTTATCAAAAAAAAAAAATGGTTTCTGCCTTTCTACAAAAATAACCTTTTTACCTTTTCTTCTCAAGGAAAGTAATCCAATATAATTTTGCCTTATTGTATGGCCTAAACACATCAGTTATTTTCTGAAAACTAGACACAAAAAGAGTTACAAGTTGATACGACCAATATATTGCTATACGATCATGGGTTTATCTTCTTTTAATAAAGTTGAAGATGTCATCACTTACATATATAAATGGAAAATGGTAACTAGATACTATTTTTTTATGTATAATAAAAGGGGAAAAACAGTACATTTTTGGCTTATATACCTATTCCAAGACAATAAGACCAGGATTCCGACTCATAGGACTATCAAGCAACACTAGCTAGTAAGAGAAATGGCATCACAACACACGCAATGTCAACATGGCTATCATGGTTGCATAATCTTTTGTTGCCTCCAAATTCCAATATTTTCTCCCTAAATCTAATTTAAGTAAAAGAAATATAATACTAACAAACTATAGTATAACTTCTTTTGAAACTATTTGCATGAAGATTGATACATTATTTCACAACAGGGTCACAACAAAAACCTTAACCAGATAAAGATTATTTACCACATGGACAATTAGTAGATAGAGCAATTGTTCCCATTTAAATTTTGCCAAGATTGTCATATACTTCCTCCAATCCAATACATTTCTAGAATAACGACTTTTAAAAGTAATTTTATGTTCTCAATTGTACAGTACCACTAACATTAGCCAAGAATTTAGTACTAGTAGTGGGATGGTAGACATGGTAGTAAAAAATGTATTTGCAATTAAGAACATCATGTCATTTGTCATTTTATAGTACTAAAATTGAAGTGTATTTCTAGTTTTAGAACAAAGGGAGTAAAATTTAGGTCATATATTCACTCGAGATTCTCCGAAAACGAACTCAGTTCCAAACTGTATGCAAGAGTAACAGTACAGATGCAAGAAGAAAAATAAAACGATAAAACAAATAAAAATAACAGAATCAGTACAAATTCTTTCGAGAAGGGAGGTGATGTGTCTTTTAACATACAGCAATTCAGTTCTGGGTTTATATGTATGCATCAATTGAAAACTCGAAATCGATCAGAGTAATAAAGATATACTCACGTTTGATCGGAATTGATTACTTAACGATGACCGTGAGTGATTCTTCGACGTTGATTTCAATCTTGTCGCCGGAGTTTCTGAGTACCCCTAAGCTCAGAACGAAGAGAAAACTGAGAATTGAGAGCTGAAAACTGTCGGAAGAAGAAGGGAATCAGGGGAAGAGAGAGAAAATTTGGGCGAATGATCAATGACAAAAAAATGCAGCAAAAGCAAAAATTGGGATTTATTTCTTTCTTTATTCTGTTTTTTATTTGTCCCCAGAAAGATTAGGCGATTCTCAATTCCCAACCCACCGTATGGTCGGGGGGATCGGGTTAGTTCATGTAAGGTGGTAAATTGAGCAAAAAATAATATTACTATCACATTAAAAAAAATATTCACGTAATATACAATATACACTGTTTACATATATATACATGTATACAGTGAGCCTTACATATCAGACGGGACCCACAGTATATATGTGTGGAGAGCAGATCCTCTGTCCCCAAATTCCCTGTCCCCCTTGTATCCCTCCACTTAAATTATGACACATGTTATTTTATTTTATTTTAGAATTAATTAGTGTTAAGTAAGAGACTGTGTCAAAATGTAAATAGAGGGACACAAGGGGACAGAGAATTTTGGGACAGAGAATCTGCTCTCATATGTGTGTGCATATAAATATTATGCGATTATATTTTTGTGATAATAGCATTGTTGATTGAGCAATATTGTCCTGAAAGAGAAAGGAAACAGTTTCCATATGTGTCAGTCAATTTGATCAAAATTAACTTCGTATTAATAACTCTCATAATATGTTGTTTTTCACCTTTATTTATTTATTTATTACTCCTCCATTTCACAAAATAAAATTTTTATTTGTAAAAATATCTTTTTCTATATTTGTCTCTAAATATAATATGTCTTTATGATAGTGAAATTATTTAAATATAATAACTCAAATGACACTTGAAAAATTTTAGTCCTAATAAATTATATTAATTATTTGGGAGTTAAAAAAAAATTACACCGGTCGCAAGACCGGTCCCCACCCGCCGGTTGCCGTAGAAGAACTGCTAGTAATTTCTCTAACTGGAAAAATTCTCATCAATGTGCATTTTTTATTTTTGTAGTAATTTCTCCATGCTTTTCACTTTTGTTTACCTGTAACTTTTTTAGGATCCGGATCCGGATCCTCTATCAAAATTTTTCTATGAGTATCATGTTAGAGTTTTGTTGTGAGGTTGACAACACATTAAAAAGTAAATTTAATGGCTCATAACTCTTTTCCTTGTCTGTGTATTAAAATAACGTCGTTTTGATAGAAATTTTTTTTTACAAGTTGACATAAAATTAAAAGTCACCAAACGCCGTTTATTTCTTTTGTTTGCTAATTCTTGTTAGTTATGAGCGGCATGACTTTAACAGAAAATTTCAAAACGACATCGTTTTGATATGCAAACAAAAAAAGAGTTGTGAGTCATTAGATCTCTTTTTTAATGTGTTATCAACTTCACAGCAAAATCCTCACAAGATCCTCACAGAGAAATCTTCATAGAAGATCCGGATCCATTTTTTTAACTCATAAATACTATTCTTAAATTCAAAATGTAATATGTTATTTGTTGGTATAATACAAGACTTAAAAACCGCTTAAACGTAATTTTTAAGAGCGTCAAATACACCAGAACCAGAACCAGAACCAGAACAAACAATTCCATTGTCATACTCATTACCATCAATCCATCCTTCACTCTTCAGTTCCCTGTCTCATAGCACTAACCTTAAATTGGATCATTAATCTTGCCGAAGTGTTGATTTTACGAAGGACTAATAATGACTACCACTTAATATTTACCCGTTTGAAAATATTTGAGTGAATGACTTGGTGACAAAGTTTTTATTAGTTTAATTGATCGATTAATTGAATTGAAAGTATAATGGTCCAATCCAAAAGATAAAATATTTCTAATACTAAAAACCTTAGTTTTGTCCAACAAAGAACATACACTATAAAGTTAGGGGGGGATCCAGCCCCACTATTCAGTGGGGTCAAATTTTTTTTAAAAAAATATTAATAAAAAATAAAAATATAATACAATAAATCATAAAATTAAATAATGTTTATATATTGTTTATAATAATCTATTTCAAAACTCCATAACTTAAAATTGTTGCATGATTGTCTCATTTTCAATAGCTACAAAAATATCATGTTCAATAATACAAGTTACTAAACAATCATTCATTGAGACTGTTTCTAGAGCTTTTAATGCCACTTTTTTTTTATGGATCAATATTGTTGTAAAAATATCATGATAGCCTCATTTTAAACAATTGCAAAAATTCACAAACAATTACTAAATTTGTAAAATTATAAAAAAAAAATTACCATATGTTTTAAAGATTTTTTTTGATGAATTAACGTTGTAATTAGAAATAAATAAATAATGAAATGTGACCAATTATGCCACTCTCTTGTCTTCATATAAGGCCTATATTTTTAATATCCAGAACATTTTGGATGGGCCTAATCCCGGAAAAAATTAGCTAACGTTTGTTTTTAGCAGATGGTTTACAAAGTCCCACCCAATTGACAGAGAAACAACGCCGCACAACGTTGCTACTCTGCTTTTTTAATTTCTATCATCCCATTTCACACATTATTCTCTGCTCAACAGGGAGAGAGAGAAAAACCCTCACTCAGGTCTGATTCCTCCAATCAAAAGTCCTAATTTTCCATTTACCCCCAATTGTAACCCCCCAAAAACCCACATCCGGCGAACTCCAACCTACCACTACCCGCTGCCATAAAAATAAAAGTATCGTATCCACGCTTTCCACCACCCACTACGCCGCACGCAAGCGATACTCCCACTGCTGGTGCCCAACGTAGGATAGGAATTGTCGTTGACCCTACTACTGTAACGCCCCCAAAATAGGTCCATTCCATCCAACCTATTCTGAGTCGTCAAATACATGGTACAGAAAACAACTACAACTTTATTACAACAATTGTCGTGCAAAATACAACAACACATATGCTGTGAGTTTGGATACAAATATATACCAAATGTGACTCATGTTCCAACCGTGGACATCACCTCACAATGACACCTTACATAAAGGTATAGTCAAAAACTGTTTTAGAAATTAGAATCTTTGGGAAGTGCTCAAGGAAACCCTCGTACATGGGAGGTCATGCTTCTAGGTTATGATAGATATCATATGGCCACAGAATTATCCTTGGTTGACCCAATAGACATCTTGTATGATAGTGGCAAAACACCCTTCCAATGTTAGATTCGCCTCACCCTAGTTGATTCACCAAATATAACTACTAAATGATGACCACCGTTCTATTCCCCTGTTACCCCCGCTCGACCCAGCTACACTCTTATTACCTGAAAGGAATTGTGAAACAGAAGGGTGAGCACAACTAGCTCAGTAAAGAATATCATGACTAAAGATAATTAAATTATCAATAACCTTCAACAGAATTAAATCAGAGATTTAGAACATATGGTAGATGATAAAAATTTTCAACCATAGTTGCAGCGGAACGAGCAATCCCTTAGAAGAGTCAAATAGACTACAAAGTCTATTATCTTCTCCATGTTAAAAGTCCACCAACAATGTTTTATCCCTGTAACATTAATCAACAATTCATGTCCACAATCACATGTATAACTCATAATCATAATTATAGTTCTAAATTCCTCTTCTCATCTAGAACGAAGATAATTTTCATCACTTGTCTTTACCTGAAACATCAAAGATCATGATTATACCAAATCACAGTTCATGTTCATAATCATACTAATAATTTCATCTTTGCACTACGGGCCAAAGATATTCATCAACAACTCATCTTTGCAGTACAGGCCAAAGATATTCCTCAACAGCTCATATTTGCACTACAAGCCAAATATATTATTATCTCAAAGAAATATATAATCATTTTAGAATTTATATAACCAATAATTATAACCATGTTGATCATTTCACCTTTGCATTTAAGCTAAAGATATTCAATTATAAATTCAATGGTCATGATCATACCAGTCACAATTCAACTTTTCACTACTGGACAAAGAGAACCCTAGTCATGATCATACCAATAATCTACCCATCTTTACACTCCAGTGAAAGAGAATTTCAACATCAGGGTTATAAAAATGTTATATATGATAATAAAATCAATATAATCAATACATAGTTTTAATCTCCAGAGTAATATTCATAAATCAACTATAATTTGGTTAGAAAAAGAAACCAATTTTGTAGTGAATAGTACCCGTGAATAGTAACTCGTGAATAGTAACTCATGAATAGTAACCCATCGTGAATAGTAACCCATCGTGAATAGTAACTCGTGAATAGTAACTCATGAATAGTAACTCGTGAATAGTAACTCATGCATAGTAACTTGTGAATAGTAACTCATGAATAGTAACTCGTGAATAGTAACTCGTGAATAGTAACTCATGAATAGTAACCCCGACATGAAAAGATAAGAATTTCACAAGAAAAATCTTACCAATATTTCGGTATAATGATATTGAAAGAAATAATATCATTTTAAAAAAATACATCCCTTATTATCCCTTACCTCAAAAGAGCAGTACTTCTGACTGGAATAACGCTAAACGAACTTGCACCGTATAGCAACACTCAAGATATCAAAATACTCACAAGAATACACTCGATATATAGAGAGAGAAATAGAGAGAAAACTTCAGTTTCTGGTGTGATTTTCAATTCTAACCTAAGCACCTATTTATAGAAAATTGCTTAGAACACCAAAGTAGAAAATTGAATATAATAATATATTTATAACCAAATTTTCCTTAGCCCACCACATCAAAAACATATTTTTCACACAAATGCACCAAAAATGCAAAACATGTTTTAAACAATTTTTGTAACAAAAATCAATTCAGACTCAATAATTTGGAACTTCAATAATTCGTAATAAATAGCCCTTTTATCAGAAAATTCGAATCTCGCGAGTTTTTATAGGAAATTCAATTCTCTACAACTTTGCAGAAGAAAGTTTTTCTAAATTCCAAACAGAAATTGACTGAAATCCACAAACGGATGATTTTACAGTCTATAATAAATTTTCGGTCAAGAATTGTGTCCACCAACACACAAAACATGTGTTAAACATTTAATCCAACAAAAATACTTTTCCTCCTCATTTATTCATATATCCCACATTCATTGTAAAAATATCACCATTAATATATTATTAAAATAATATATTTAAATGAATTCTTTTATCAGAAAAAGATAAAATATTAATTTTTAACAATTGTCACATTAAAATTTTCTCCATCTATATCCACATAAAATTAATATTTTCCTCATCATATAAATCAATAATTAATTATACACAAATAATATTACAGAATCACAGTACTGGCAACCAGGTCGTTCCCAGGAAAGAGGGGGCTTTCCAATAAGGATCTATTCCTTACAGGCGCGCAATTAGATGACCAAACCTCTCCTTAGACAGAACTTTCTAGACATTGCCAATAATGTTATCTAATAATATTATTCAGATAATATGAATTATTGCTCCGATAATAGAAAATACTGTGTAGTGACAATTATTAAAACAACAGTAATATAAAATATCAACGCAGCAATTATTGAATCAATAAAATAAAATACTGAACAGTAATTACTGTAACAATTATTGAGTAATGCCTTCTTACGTAAAAATTAATAATTGGTGTAATACCGTGTGCTACTGTGCAACAACGCGTATTACTGTGTTTTAACCACCGAATATTCTAACATTGTTAACGGTAACAACTACGCCGTTATTTATAAACAACTTACTCTTGTCGTTTTCTTCATCCAATCGCTTTCCGTTATGGGGCCCACAAAAGACTGCGCCGTCGTACGAATATTCTCCGACAGTAAGAATATTCCACGACCAAACGAATATTCCCCGACAATAATGAATATTTTATAACCACTTGTGTATTTCGAAAAAAAATTCATATATCACCCTTAACTTTAACATTTATCAATTTAACCATTTACTAAATAGTAATTATAAGAAAAATTGAATACTTTTATTTCATAAAATTCGGGGTCTTACAACTACGGTTTGAAAACCTGAAAATTCAGTGGGGGCAATTGCCTCATCTACCCTTAAGGTGGATCCGCCCCTGTATAAAGTGTTGGGATATCACAAGTGAGTTGAAGTTTCACATCGGATAAATAATAGAGGAGAATTGTTAAATCCACAACACTTTTTATTATTTTTACAACAAAAGTGTCGCTATAGATGTATAGTGATGATGAAAATCGTCGCTATAAGATCTATAACGACACTTTTATTATAAAAATAATATTTTTTGTTGTGAATTTAACAATTTTTATATGGAAATAGTGGAGAATTAATATTCATAAATGGACCCAAAATCTAATGACTTAAGTTTTATAATCAAGTTTATGTATGTTAATGTTTTATCTTTGTTTATGTGGGCTGAAGATGCCTTAATTTTAGGATAAATTACATATAGTAGTACACTTTTAAAAATAATTATAAAAATCATACACCTATAAAATTATTACAAAAGTATTATACTTTTTTATTTTTATTTTCAATCTTAACATAATTAAAGGTCCTTAAATTAAGGGATTAATATGTAATGACTGACATGGTAATATCAGTGTAATTAGGATTCCTTAATTTAGGGGATTAGTTTTGGTAGGTGTCATTTTCTCTCTCATCTCCTCTTACTGCCATTTTATGTACGCCACTGCAATTCTATTATTCTATTTTCATATTTAAAGACAAAAGCTGAAGAGTGAAGAGAGAAGATGAAGACGCCAGTGAAGAGAAAAGATGAAGACGCTATTTTACCATTTTCTCTCTCATTTTCTTTTATTCTGCCATTTTTTCTTCAAAAGATGAAGACGTCATTTCTGTCATTTTTGTATAAAAGATGAAGACGCCATTTCTTCCATTTTCTTTTATTCTGCCATTTTTCTCTCTCTCTTTCATTCTTCCAATTGTTCTTCATATTTCTTTGTACTCTATTTTTGTAAGTACTTCTATTTTACCTCTCTCTCTCTCGAGCACCAATTTTTAAGGTTTTCTCTTTAATTTTATTCATTTGGGGTTTATGATCTTAATTTTATGCAAAATGTGCGTTTGTTTATGAATTTATGATCACTTTTTTTTGTTGATTGGTGTTGATTGGTGTTTACCTTAATATAAAAGTTTGGTTACCTCAGTATAAAAGTTTGGTAACCAAATATTTATACTAAGGTAACCAAACTTTTATACCAAGGTAACCAAACTGTCATACCAAGGTAACCAATCCAACTCCACACCATCAGTTTTTTCATAGTGCAGTTGGTAATCAAATCTTCACACCAAGGTAACCAAACCTTCATTGTAAGACCCCGAATTTTATGAAATAAAAGTATTCAATTTTTCTTATAATTACTATTCAGTAAATGGTTAAATTGATAAAAGTTTAAAGTTATGGGTGAAATATGAATTTTTTTTCAAAATAAGCAAGTGGTTATAAAATAATCATTGTTGTCGGGGAATATTCGTTTGGTCGTGGAATATTCTTTCTGTCGGGGAATATTCGTACGACGGCGCAGCTATTTGTGGGCCCCATAACGAATAACTGTCGGGTGAAGAAAACGACAAATTTGAGTTTTTACAAATAACGGCGTAGTTGTTACCGTTAACACTGTTGGAATACCCGGTGGTTAAAATACAGTAATACGCGTTATTGCACAGTAGCACACGGTATTGCACAGTATTTTTAAAATTATTGATTCTTACGTAAGAAGGCACTACTCAATAATTGTTACAGTAATTACTGTTCAATATTTTATTTTATTGATTCAATAATTGCTACGTTAAAATTTTATATTATTGTTGTTCAATAATTGTTGATGCACAGTATTTTCCTTTATCAGATCAATAATTCATATTATTTGAATAATATTATTAGATAACATTATTGGCAATGTCTAGAAAGTTCTGTCTAAGGAGAGATTTGGTCATCTAATTGCGCGCCAGTAAGGAGAAATCTTTATTGGAAAGCCCCCTCTTTCCTGGGAACGGCCTGGTTGTCATAAATGTGATTTTGTAATATTATTTGTGAATAATTAATTATTGATTCATATGATAAGGAAATATTTATTTTATGTGGATATAAACGACGGATATATTTTTGTGGTTAAAAATGAAGGAGTTAATGTTGAGATTTTTATCCGTATTTTTGTCGGAATGGAGGTATTAAAAATCAGGGTTTTTGAGATATTTTGCGGTGGTTATAATTTTTAATCCGACCGTTGGATCATGGTAATTTTTGGATATGTTATACATATATAAGTTGAGTATATGTCCACAAATTTTGAACCGTTAAAAATGAACGTATGATTTATTATGAATTTTACGAGATGACTGGTGCAGAAATTGTTGAATTTTTGGAGTTTAACATTTTGGTAGAAAATTCTAGAATTGGTGGGCCCCACTTGTGGTTGGTGAAAAAATGTGCTGAATTATATTTCAAATGTGGTGGGTGGGAATAGTAGCAGGTAAAGCCATCAGGTTGCAGGTCAAACCTACCAAAATTTTCCTATAAATAGAGGGCTAAGTTAGAATTGAAAATCACACCAGAAACATAAGCTTTCTCTCTTTCTCTCTCTATATTATGAAGCATATTTTGTGAATATTTAGATACTTTGAGAGTTTCTATTCATCAGTGCAAGTTTCCTTCAGCCTTATACCGATCAGAAGTACTGCTCTTTTGAGGTAAGGGATAGTAAGGGATAGTAATGGATTTTAAGGGTTGTTATGATTTTCAGTTTCGTAATTTTTCTGATCTTTAAAAATTATGGAAAAATTTGAAATGATATTTTGATGAGTTTTATTGATTGTGTCCAAAAATGGTGATTTTTGGATGTATAGATTAAGAGTTATGAATCTTACGGGAAAAGACTATTTTAAAAGTAACCGCTTATAATTCCTTGTGGTTAACTCCAAAATTGATGAAATTTTTATTGGGAGTACATGTGTATGATAGAAGTATACTCTGTAAATTTCAGAATTTTTGGACAAAAGTACAATTTTTGATAAATGTCTAAATATTCGGTGGTTTTGGCCATATGAAAAATAGTAAATGAGTTTTAAAAATTCTGAGAAAAATATATGTTCGCTATGGGACTATATTATGCTAAATCTCAGAAAAGAAATATTTTTAGAACTGATTTGGTATTTTTCATGAAAATAGTCTAGTTGTGAGTAAATGAATTAAATATGTTATGTGAAGTAAGAAAATTGGAAAATAGGATTTTATGGCTTGAGAATTCTATATGAGGTATATTCAGATTTTTGATGAGGGTTTTGATTATTGGTGATAAAATCTTATGAGTTTGGTATTTTAGAATGATTAAATGCATTATTTAGTAAAGTGTAAACAATTTAAATAAATTGTTTATAAGCTTAAGAAATATTATTCTTTCAATATCATTATACGAAAATACTGGTATGAATTTTATTGTGGAATTTCTACCTTTTTGTGTCGGGTTTACTATTTATGAGTTACTATTCACGAGTTACTATTCATGAGTTACTATTCACGAGTTACTATTCACGATAAAAATTGGTTTCTTTTTCTAACCAAATTATAGTTGATTTACGAATATTACTCTTGAGATTAAAACTAGATGTTTATCATATTATTTTTATTATTATATATAACGTTTTTATAACCCTAATGATGATATTTCTCTTTGACTTGAGTGTAAAGATGGGTAGATTTTTGGTATGATCATGACTATGAGTTATCTTTGGCCAGTAGTGCAAAGTTGAATCGTTGATTGGTATGATCATGACCATTGAATTTATAAGTGAATATCTTTAGCTTAAGTGCAAAGGTGAATTGATCAACATGGTTATAATTATTGTTTATATAAATTCTGAAATGATTATATATTTCTTTGAGATATTAATATCTTTGGCCTGTAGTGCAAAGATAAAATATTGATGAATATATTTGGCCTGTAGTGCAAAGATGAATTGTTGATGAATATCTTTGGCCCGTAGTGCAAAGATGACATGTTGTTGAATATCTTTGGCCAGTAGTGCAAAGATGAACAGATGTTGAGATAAACATGACCAACTGGTGATACAAATGAATATCTTTGGCCGTAGTGCAAAGATGAATTTATTAGTATGATTATGAACAGAAAATGTGATTTGGTGTAACCACGATCTTTGATGTTTCAGGTAAAGATAGGTGATGAAAATTATCTTCGTCCTGGATGAGAAGAGGAATTTAGAACTACAGTTATGATTATGAGTTATTCATATGATTGTGGACCAGAATTATTGATTGATGTTACAGGGATAAAACATTGTTGATGAATTTTTAACATGGAGAAGATAATAGACTTTATAGTCTATTTGACTCTTCTAATGGATTGCTCGTTCCGCTGCAACTATGGTTGAAATTTTTATCATTTACCATATGTTCTAAATCTTTGATTTATTGTTGATGAAGGCTATTGATAATTGAATTATCTTTAGTCATGATATTCTTTACTGAGCTAGTTGTGCTCACCCTTTTGCTTCACAATTCCTTTCAGGTAATAAGAGTGTAGCTGGGTCGAGCGGGGGTAACAAGGGAATAGAACGATGGTCATCATTTAGTAGTTATATTTGGTGAAGAAAATAGGGTGAGGCGAACCCAACGTTGGAGGGGTGTTTTGTTACTATCATACAAGATGTCTAATGACATACAACCTCGTGTCATCATAAGACAGGGTTGTGCTCATCCACTTGCTGAGTATATCTATGGGCACTACCTATATAATCTTGGTGTTTGTTTGAAGTATAATTCTCAATTAGAGACAGTGGAGATAATGATAAGTCAAGAGAAGACTCACCATTGGGAAGAATATGATAGTAATCTTCTCGTTTTTCTTTGGGGTCTATTGGGTCAACCAAGAATAATTCTGTGGCCATATGATATCTATCATAACCTAGACGCATGGCCTCCCATGTACGAAGGTTTCCTTGAGCACTTCCCAAAGATTCTAATTTCTAAAACAGTTTTTGACTATACCTTTATGTATGGTGTCATTGTAAGGTGATGTCCACGGTTGGAACATGAGTCACATTTGGTATATATTTGTATCCAAACTCACAGCATATGTGTTGTTGTATTTTGCACGATATTTGTTGTAATAAAGTTACAGTTATTTTCTGTACCATGTATTTGGCGACTCAGAATAGGTTGGATGGAATGGACCTATTTTGGGGTTGTCACATTCATACCAAGGTAACATTGGTATAAATGTTTGGTTACCTTGGTATGACAGTTTGGTTACCTTGGTATAAAAGTTTGGTTACCTCAGCATAAAAGTTTGGTTACCTTGATAATTACCAAGGTTTTGTTACCTTGGTATAAAAGTTTGGTTACCTTAGTATAAAAGTTTGGTTACCTTGTTATAAAAGTTTGGGTACCATGACATTACTAACGATCTTCTCCTCTGCAGTATCTTGAGAATTTCCTTTTACTACCAGAAAATGGTTGCTTCCGCCACTACCGCCCCAGCCTCCACCTCCACCTCCACCGTCTCTGTAACCACCACTTGAGCCACCGCCATTGTTACCTCCTCCATAGCCATCACCGCCGCCTCTGAAGCCACCATTACCACCTCCTCCGACGCTGTCACCTCCTCCAAAGCTTCCACCTCCTCTGAAATTTGTCTCCGCCACCTCCTGCAAAGTACAAAATTTGTGCAGTCTTTCCTATGAAATCTAAATTTGAATATTTGAATTTGAATTTATTTTTGTGGTTAGATCCCAGATATTTGAATTTGAATGATTAGTTATGGCAGATATTTCTCCTTAATTTTAGATTTCCTTATTAATATGAATTGCGTTATTTTTGTAATTATTTTGTGTATATTTTATTTTTGTAATTACTTTCTAATTGTTGTATATTAGTGTTAAGGACCCTTAATTTTAGTGCTTTGGTTATGCACATGTAAGGCTGTAAAATGATTAAACAGTTCGGGCTCGATTCGTATTTGTTCGACTAAAAGTTCGATTCGAGCTCGACTCGAAATATAAATGAGTTAAATATGAGTAAATTTTAAAGTTCGATAAATTACTCGAACATTCTCAAATTGTAATTTTCTATTAATACTTGGATCATATTCGTTCGAAAATTTCAAACTGTTCGGGCTAGTTAAATGAGCCTCAATCAAACTTTATTTTATACTCAATAAATTTTATAAACTAAATCTGAATAACTTAATACTCGGATCGACTCAATTCGTTTACACTCTTACATACACGCGACGCGCTAGCTCGAAAAATTGAATGACGAGGACAAATTGTTTACTAGAGCTTCTTTCAAGTTTCAAGCCTTAAATGACAAGACACTACACATTAAAAAGATTATCCCTTCCCAATCCCAAGGCTCTCAGAAGTGTTGGTTGAAACGTTTAATATTGATAGCTAAATTAAACTTTAATCCACGTTTGATGTGATATGAACAACTTTGAGATATCCATTTATTTTTTTTTATCAAATTCAAAATAAAATTTTAGTATTCAAAAACTATATTTTGAGTATTAGATGTTTAAATGTTTATAGACTAATATTAGGATTTGTTTGGTTATTAGTGTGTGTAGACCTGGTAAACGGGCGGGCCGGGCGCGGGCCGAAAAGGCCTGGGTTTTGGCGGGCTAAATTTGTTAGGCCCGTGGCCCGGGAAGGGCGGGCCGGGCCGGCCTGGCCTGCGGGCTTTTTCCTTTTTTTTTTTTTTTACAAAATCTTGATACACCAAAAATAGTTATAATAATAAATATTAAAATATCAGTTAAATCTTCTTATATTGAAACTATCAATGTATAAACTATCAATCTTCTTATATTATGTGGATGCATGTGTGACTATTATCAAAATGATATTATCTAACTTAAACTAATAATTGTTAGTTTAATAGTTTTATACTTTGAAATTATTAACTACATATCTCAATCAATTAAATTATTAACTACATATCTTAATTATAATTTTTAATTATAGTTAAAATATATTAAAGATTGCATTAAAAACAAATAGTTGTTCTAGCTTAGTTGGTTTAAACTCTTATTTATTTACTTACAAGTCTTGTGTTCAAGCCTCACAACCCACAAGTAGTAACATTTTATTTAAAAAAAAAAAAGTTGGCGGGCCACTTGGGCGGGCCAGGTCTCCAAGGGCCGGGCTAAAAACGGGCCGGGCCAAAAAGGCCCGGGTTTTGGTGGACTAAAAAATTACGGCCCAAAGCCCGATTTTTGGCGGGCGGGCCGGCCCGGCTTGCGGGTTTGGGCCATCTTTGCCAGGTCTAAGTGTGTGTAATTTTTTTAATGAAAGCTACAGCGTTAGCTGTGACGCCCCCAAAACAGGTATACAACACCTATTCTGAGTCGTCAATAACATGGTACAGAAACAACTACAACTTTATTAATACAACATAAAAACTGTGAGTGTAAATACAAATATTGTCATCTAGACAATATCCACACTCAAATAAGTCTTCATTACAATTATTGGTACAATATTTTACAAAAAAAATGGTGAGGACTACTAAAACAACTCCCTAGAACCTTCATTCCATACCCCGACTAGTACTTGCTACATTCTTGCCTCCTGAGAAGAAAATAGAACAACAAGGAAAAGGGTGAGCTCAACTAGCCCAGTAAAGAATATTATGACTAAGATAATATACAACAAATTATCGTTAGTCTTCAACAGGGAAAAATTTAATAGAATACAATAGACAACAAGTTTTAAATCAATATTCGCAGCAGAAAATAATAATTCATAGAAAATTTACGTAGAGAATGAAATCTACGATTATCTATGAATTTAAAAGCCCATCATTAACATTTTATCCCTGTAATATCAATCAATAAATATCTTGAATCAAATAGTCATCTTTGCACTACAGGCCAAAGATATTCATCAGTTGGTCATGTTCACCTCAACACCTGTTCATCTTTGCCCTACGGGCCAAAGATATTCATCAGAAATTATTCATCTTTGCACTACAGGCCAAAGATATTCAGTTATATCATCATTTAAGACTGAGGATGATGAAAAATATTTTAAAGAAAACGAATCCAGTGAAGCAAAATAATAAATATTAAGGATTCGTATTTCAATTTATCCATGTCCAAAAATACCTTATCATAGTGAAGTAAAATTCAAGAATGATCAAAACATGGATACAATCAAAGTTAGTATCCAGAATAGATATTTTGGACGAAAAGAAGAAGATTTCATTTTTCGGTGAATAGTAACTCGTGAATAGTAACTCGTGAATAATAACTCATGAATAGTAACTCATGAATAGTAATCTCGACATGAAAAGTTCCAAATTTGATAAAAAGTTCAGATCAATACTTCGGCATACTGATATTGAAGAAAATAATATCATTTAAGAAGAAATAACATCCCTTACCTCGGAAAGACGGTACTTCTGACTGGAATACTAGATATAGTGCTGAAGGAAACTTGCACCGGAAAGCAACACTCAAAGTATCAAATACTCACAAGAATACGCTCGTTATAGAGAGAGAAATAGAGAGAAACTTGTGTTTCTGGTGTGATTTCAATTCTAACCTAAGCACCCTATTTATAGGAAAATGCTTAGAACACCAAAGCAGAAAATTTAATATAATAATAATATATTTATCAAATTTTCCTTAGCCCACCTCTAGACATCTGATCTCAACCCATTTATATCACATGTTAACCCACTTAAATGCCAAAAAACGTTTTTCTTCAAAATAATAAATAAAACTTCCAAAAATCAATTATTTCGGAACTTCAGAATTTCAATAATTCATAATAAATAGCCATTTTATCAGAAAATTTGAATCTCACGAGTTTTTATAGGAAATTCAATTCTCTACAACTTTGCAGAAGAAAGTTTTTCCAAATTCTAAACATAAATTGACCGAAATTCACAAACGGGCGATTTTACAGTCAATAATAAATTTTCGGTCAAGAATTATGTCCACCAACACACAAAACATGTGTTAATCATTTAATGCCACAAAAATACTCTTCCTCCTCATATATACTCATATATCCCACATTCATTGTAAAAATACCACCATCAATATATTATTAAAATAATATATTTAAATGAATTATTTTATCAGAAAAAGATAAAATATTAATTTTCAACAATTGTCACATTAAAAATTTTCTCCATCTATATCCACATAAAATTAATATTTTCCTCATCATATAAATCAATAATTAATTATACACAAATAATATTACAAAACCACAGTACTGGCAACTAGGCCGTTCCCAGGAAAGAGGGGGCTTTCCAATAAGGATTTCTCCTTACTGACGCGCAATTAGATGACCAAACCTCTCCTTAGACAGAACTTTCTAGACATTGTCAATAATGTTATCTAATAATATTATTCAGATAATATGAATTATTGCTCCGATAATAGAAAATACTGTGTAGTGACAATTATTGAAACAACAGTAATATAAAATATCAACGCAGCAATTATTGAATCAATAAAATACAATATTGAACAGTAATTACTGTGACAATTATTGAGTAGTGCCTTTTTACGTAAGAATCAATAATTGGTGCAATACCGTGTGCTACTGTGCAACAACGCGTATTACTGTGTTTTAACCACCGGGTATTCCAACAGTATTAACGGTAACAACTACGCCGTTATTTATAAATAACTTATTTTTGTCGTTTTTTTCATCCAATCGCTTTCTGTTATGGGGCCCACACAAGGCTGCGCCGTCGTACGAATATTCCCCGACAACAAGAATATTCCACGACCAAACAAATATTCCCCGACAACAATGAATATTTTATAACCACTTGCTTATTTAAAATATTTGCGCATTTTACCCATAACTAACCACATTAATCAAATCAACTCTTACTATTTCAGAATAATAAATAGAGGAAATTAAATTTTATTTATTAATAATTTGGGGTCTTACAACCTCCCCTCCTTATGAAATTTCGTCCTCGAAATTGACATACGTACCTGGTGTTTCGAAAAGATGAGGATACCTCGCTTTCATTTCCGTTTCCAACTCCCAGGTCATTTCCTCAATAGCATGGTTTCTCCACAAAACTTTAACTTGTGGTATAACCTTCGTGCGTAGGACATGCTCCTTCTTATCCATGATCTTGACAGGTACCTCCTCGTACGTTAAGTCTTCAGCTATCTCGTCCGGTTCTAACTCAATAACATGGTTCGGGTCTTTCACATATTTACGAAGCACAGATATATGAAAAATATTATGAACACGAGACATACTTGGAGGTAACGCAAGTCTATAGGCCACATTTCCTACTCGGTCAAGAATCTGAAATGGACCAATAAATCGTGGATTGAGCTTTCCTCTCTTCCCAAATCTTGTAACTCCTTTCCATGGAGCTACACGTAATAATACATGATCCCCAATGTCAAATTCCACGTCCTTTCGATGAAGATCCACATAACTCTTTTGTCGATCTTGTGCCGTTTGTATACGTTGTCGAATCGTTTGGATCTTCTCTGTAGTCATTAGTACCAACTCTGGTCCCAACAACGTTGCTTCTCCCACCTCATCCCAACATACTAGAGAGCGACACTTTCGTCCATACAATGCTTCAAAGGGAGCCACACCTATACTTGCCTGATAACTGTTGTTGTAGGAGAATTCCACCAATGGTAGGTACTTATCCCAACTTCCTTTGAAATCTAGGACACAAAGTCTTAATAAATCTTCAAGAGTTTGAATAGTCCTCTCTGATTGCCCGTCCGTTTGAGGATGGTATGCCGAACTGAACCGTAAATCCGTGCCCATAGCTTTTTGCAAGCTAACCCAAAATCTTGAAGTGAATCTTGGGTCACGATCCGAAACTATGGATACTGGCATGCCATGCAACCTTACAATCTCATTCACGTACATACTAGCAAGACGTTCAAGGGAATAAGTCTCCCGTATCGGCAAGAAATGAACAGACTTGGTTAATCTATCAACTATAACCCAAATAGCATTTATACCTTGAGAAACAGTGGGAAGACCCGTAACGAAATCCATGGTAATGTGTTCCCACTTCCATTTCGGAATCTCAAGTGGTTGCAATGGACCCTTTGGTACTTGATGCTCCGCCTTTACACGTTGACAAGTTAAACACCTCGAGATAAACTTTGCAATCTCTCTCTTCATATTGTTCCACCAAAATGTATGTCGAAGATCACGATACATTTTAGTACTTCCAGGATGGATTGCAAATGGTGTATTGTGTGCCTTCATCATGATCTTGTACTTTAAATCAGAATCGTTAGGAACACAAAGTCTGGACTGGACTCGAAGTATTCCTTCTTCATCGATTCTTGCTTCTGGAATAGCACCTTCTTGCACTTTCTTCTTCATACGCATCAGCTCCGGGTCTGTAGCTTGAGCAACTTTAACTTTATCGATTAAAGTTGGTTCTACGCGTATACTTGACATCATCGCACTCGTTCCTGCATATGATCTTCTACTCAACGCGTCAGCTACCACGTTTGCTTTTCCAGGATGGTATTGAATAATGTGGTCGTAATCTTTCAACAGCTCGAGCCAACGTCGTTGCCGCATGTTGAGTTCTTTTTGAGTGAAGAAATATTTGAGGCTTTTATGGTCTGAATATATCTCCACTTTCTCCCCATATAGATAGTGCCTCCAGATCTTTAGCGCGAAAACGACTGCTGCCAACTCTAGATCATGAGTAGGATAATTCCTCTCATATTCTTTAAGTTGTCGCGAGGCATAGGCTATGACTTTCCCACGTTGCATGAGAACACATCCTAACCCTTTGCTTGAAGCATCGCTGTAGATAACAAATCCATCCGAACCAGATGGTATTGTCAGAACAGGTGCCGAAATAAGTCTCCTCTTAAGCTCTTGGAAACTCTTCTCGCATTCTTCGCTCCATACGAATTTGATATCCTTCCGAGTCAGCTGAGTTAACGGGGTAGCGATTCGAGAAAACTCTTCTACGAATCTCCGATAATAACCAGCTAAGCCCAGAAAACTACGTACATCGGTCACCGTCTTCGGTTGCTCCCAGCTTTGTATTGCTTCAATCTTCGCCGGGTCCACAGATACTCCATGTTTCGACACCACGTGCCCTAGAAATGCTACTTCCTCCAGCCAGAACTCGCATTTCTTCAACTTAGCATATAACTTGTTTTCACGCAGCCTTTGGAGTACCAACTTCAAATGGTGCTCATGATCTTCACGGCTTTTAGAATATATGAGGATGTCATCAATAAAGACAACAACGAACTGATCCAAATAATCCTTGAATACTCGGTTCATCATATCCATGAAAGCCGCAGGAGCATTAGTCAATCTAAAAGACATGACTAAGAATTCATAATGCCCGTACCAAGTTCTAAAGGCAGTCTTCGGAATATCCTCAGTTTTAACCTTCAGCTGATGATATCCAGAACGAAGATCGATTTTTGAAAAGAATTGTGCTCCTTATAACTGGTCAAACAGGTCATCAATACGAGGTAGCGGATACCTATTCTTGATGGTGACATGGTTTAATTCTCGGTAATCGACACAAAGTCGCATACTCCCGTCTTTCTTCTTTACAAATAAAACAGGAGCACCCCAAGGAGATGTACTAGGACGAATGAAACCGATGTCCAACAACTCTTGTAGTTGGACTTTTAACTCCTGAAGTTCAATAGGAGCCATTCGATATGAGGTTTTAGAAATAGGCTTTGTACCAAGTTCAAGATCAATAATGAATTTAACTTCACGTTCCGGGGGTAGACCGGGAAGTTCTTCAGGAAATACGTCAGGAAAGTTACTAACAACAGGAATATTATTCAAATTTGACGTGTCTTTATTCAAATCCATAACATGGGCTAAGAAAGCTTGACATCCGTTTTTCAATAAACGAATAGCTTTATGACTTGATATGACAGTGATTGATTTTAATGGCTTTGTTGCTTGAATTCGAACAACAGGTTGATTAGGAATATGAAAACTAATCACCTTACGAAAACAATCAATTTTGGCATGATGAGTAGTTAACCAATCAATTCCTAAAATCACGTCAAATGCAAGTATCTTTAAAGAGATAAGGTCAACAGGTAAGGTGATGGTACCAACTTGGATCAAACAAGATTTATAAACAGTGGATGTGATGAAAGTTTCCCCTAACGGAGTCTCCACAGATAAATCAAAGTCTAATTTCTCCGGAGTCAAGTTTAAACGTTGAGCACAAGCAGGAGAAATAAATGAATGGGTAGCACCGGTATCTAGTAAGGTATAAACTTCACATGAATTTATGATTAGCTTACCCGTGATCACCTCGTTTGGGTTCCTCGCATGTTGACCAGTCACGACAAACGCTCTTCCAGGAACCGTTGACTTTGACTTTTCTGGGGCAGCCTTTTGAGTCACCGTCCCCACTGAACTTGGTTTCGTTATCGTACAATCTCGAGCGATATGTCCTTCCTTTCCACAATTATAGCATACCTTGAACTGTTGTGGACAGTTTGGGCTGATATGTCCCTCTTTTCCACATTTATAGCATATGACCGGTGGTCGTTCTCCTCCCTTGGAACCAGTTGCTGCTGGTGCTGACGTCTTCGTATTGTCATTGTTGAATCTCCTCTTTTTAAAATCTCCTCCCGACTCGCTTCTTCTATTTTCATAGCCACGATTACCACCAGAGTGGTTGCCATTCTTGTCTGTATTTTTCTTTCTCCGCTGATTATCATTGTTCTGATGACTGTTGTCACCAATATGATCCTGGTTGTGGTCTCTCGGTTGACCGTACTCGTTATCTCGCTCTAATAATTGAGCCCTGTTGACAACATCTGAATAGAGAGAAAATTTATGAGAAATGAGATATTGACGTATGCCGGGTTTCAAACCTCTCAGAAACATCCGCGTCATACGTTCCTCATTCTCCACCAAATGAGGTGCAAACCTGGACAACTCCGCAAACTTCGCCTCGTACTGGGACACCGTCGTGTTATTCTGCTCTAGTCTAATAAACTCTACCTCCTTCATATGACGAATACTTTCAGGAAAGTACTTGTCATTGAATAGTTTCTGAAATGTCTCCCAAGACATGCTGAGTGCGGCTGGATGGGTACGCTTCACAGATTTCCACCAGTAGTCTGCCTCGCCACGAAACATAAAGGTGGCGAATGGAACCTTCTGTTCCTCCGTGCATCCCAAGACATCAAATATCTTGGTAATTTGCTTGAACCATGTCTCCGCCTTAATCGGATCCGGCTTTCCCCAGAATTCTGGTGGTCCCAACTCTTTGAACTGCTTGGCTGTGACCAGCTGTGCGTTGCCATTGTTTTTTCCTATATTTTGAACAGGAATCTCCTTCGTCTGGTTTTGCATGAATGGCAAAAAGCTTCTAAACATCTCATCGTTCACCGTCTGCTCAGTGGTGTTGTTCACAGGAGGAACATTGCCAGCCTGTTGCACGTTCTCCTCGTTGGTGAGTACAGGTGTCTCCACGGTTTTATTTACTCCACTGTTAACATTCTCAGTCGACATTCTCAAATACTGCCATAAAACAAGGGTTAATTTAACAAATTAACAAATTAACAAATCACATAATATCCCTATATTATGACCGACCAACAAATAAGCTTAGGTAGGACACACTAGCGAAGGATTTACTCGTCTCTCCCCTCCTAGTTCTATTCCCCGATCTCCGCCAGAGATCATATCCCTAAGCTCTGATACCAACTGTGACGCCCCCAAAACAGGTATACAACACCTATTCTGAGTCGTCAATAACATGGTACAGAAACAACTACAACTTTATTAATACAACATAAAAACTGTGAGTGTAAATACAAATATTGTCATCTAGACAATATCCACACTCAAATAAGTCCTCATTACAATTATTGGTACAATATTTTACAAAAAAAATAGTGAGGACTACTAAAACAACTCCCTAGAACCTTCATTCCATACCCCGACTAGTACTTGCTACATTCTCGCCTCCTGAGAAGAAAATAGAACAACAAGGAAAAGGGTGAGCTCAACTAGCCCAGTAAAGAATATTATGACTAAGATAATATACAACAAATTATCGTTAGTCTTCAACAGGGAAAAATTTAATAGAATACAATAGACAACAAGTTTTAAATCAATATTCACAGCGTAAAATAATAATTCATAGAAAAGTTACGTAGAGAATGAAATCTACGATTATCTATGAATTTAAAAGCCCATCATTAACATTTTATCCCTGTAATATCAATCAATAAATATCTTGAATCAAATAGTCATCTTTGCACTACAGGCCAAAGATATTCATCAGTTGGTCATGTTCACCTCAACACCTGTTCATCTTTGCACTACGGGCCAAAGATATTCATCAGAAATTATTCATCTTTGCACTACAGGCCAAAGATATTCAGTTATATCATTATTTAAGACTGAGGATGATGAAAAATATTTTAAAGAAAACGAATCCAGTGAAGCAAAATAATAAATATTAAGGATTCGTATTTCAATTTATCCATGTCCAAAAATACATTATCATAGTGAAGTAAAATTCAAGAATGATCAAAACATGGATACAATCAAAGTTAGTATCTAGAATAGATATTTTGGACGAAAAGAAGAAGATTTCATTTTTCGATGAATAGTAACTCGTGAATAGTAACTCATGAATAGTAACTCATGAATAGTAATCCCGACATGAAAAGTTCCAAATTTGATAAAAAGTTCAGATCAATACTTCGGCATACTGATATTGAAGAAAATAATATCATTTAAGAAGAAATAACATCCCTTACCTCGGAAAGACGGTACTTCTGACTGGAATACTAGATATAGTGCTGAAGAAAACTTGCACCGTAAAGCAACACTCAAAGTATCAAATACTCACAAGAATACGCTCGTTATAGAGAGAGAAATAGAGAGAAACTTGTGTTTCTGGTGTGATTTCAATTCTAACCTAAGCACCCTATTTATAGGAAAATGCTTAGAACACCAAAGCAGAAAATTTAATATAATAATAATATATTTATCAAATTTTCCTTAGCCCACCTCTAGACATCTGATCTCAGCCCATTTATATCACATGTTAGCCCACTTAAATGCCAAAAAACGTTTTTCTTCAAAATAATAAATAAAACTTCCAAAAATCAATTATTTCGGAACTTCAGAACTTCAATAATTCATAATAAATAGCCATTTTATCAGAAAATTTGAATCTCGCGAGTTTTTATAGGAAATTCAATTCTCTACAACTTTGCAGAAGAAAGTTTTTCCAAATTCTAAACAGAAATTGACCGAAATTCACAAACGGGCGATTTTACAGTCAATAATAAATTTTCGGTCAAGAATTATGTCCACCAACACACAAAACATGTGTTAATCATTTAATGCCACAAAAATACTCTTCCTCCTCATATACTCATATATCCCACATTCATTGTAAAAATACCACCATCAATATATTATTAAAATAATATATTTAAATGAATTATTTTATCAGAAAAAGATAAAATATTAATTTTCAACAATTGTCACATTAAAAATTTTCTCCATCTATATCCACATAAAATTAATATTTTCCTCATCATATAAATCAATAATTAATTATACACAAATAATATTACAAAACCACAGTACTGGCAACCAGGCCGTTCCCAGGAAAGAGGGGGCTTTCCAATAAGGATTTCTCCTTACTGGCGCGCAATTAGATGACCAAACATCTCCTTAGACAGAACTTTCTAGACATTGCCAATAATGTTATCTAATAATATTATTCAGATAATATGAATTATTGCTCCGATAATAGAAAATACTGTGTAGTGACAATTATTGAAACAACAGTAATATAAAATATCAACGCAGCAATTATTGAATCAATAAAATACAATATTGAACAGTAATTACTGTGACAATTATTGAGTAGTGCATTCTTACGTAAGAATCAATAATTGGTGCAATACCGTGTGCTACTGTGCAACAACGCGTATTACTGTGTTTTAACCACCGGGTATTCTAACAGTATTAACGGTAACAACTACGCCGTTATTTATAAACAACTTATTTTTGTCGTTTTCTTCATCCAATCGCTTTCTGTTATGGGGCCCACACAAGGCTGCGCCGTCGTACGAATATTCCCCGACAACAAGAATATTCCACGACCAAACAAATATTTCCCGATAACAATGAATATTTTATAACCACTTGCTTATTTAAAATATTTGCGCATTTTACCCATAACTAACCACATTAATCAAATCAACTCTTACTATTTCAGAATAATAAATAGAGGAAATTAAATTTCATTTATTAATAATTTGGGGTCTTACATTAGCTTTAGGTGTATTTGGGTCCAAATACACCAGATGTAATACGGTAATTAGCAATGATGGATCTACTCAAGGTCTCCCTTAAAATTGACCACCCTTAAAATTTTCTATTTTCATATATATATATATATATAGAGAGAGAGTCCGGATCTTAAGCTCACCCCTTATCCAACTCACCCGAGCTCACCACCTTTAGCGACGGATCCGGCGACGGTTCGGTCATACAACCGTCGTCTATACTTTTAGCGACGAACAACATATAGCGTCGCTAAAAGTATAGACGATGGTTGTATGACCGAACCGTCGCCGAGTCCGTCGCTAAAGGGGGGGTGAGCTCGGGTGAGTTGAATAAGAGATGAGCTTAAAATCCGGACCGTATATATATATATATATATATATATATATATATATATATCGTTAACGCTAAGATTTTTTCGCCTCAATCACCGAAAAGTGCGTCCAATCCTGTACAGAAAACGAGTCAGCACCGAGAGCTTGGCGGCTTGGGCCGTCCAAGCCGTCGGGGGATAACTATGGTGTGAGAATCAATACAGACCGAAAGTAAGGTTAACAAAGGAAGTTATGTGCTCTAGTATCCTTAATGAAATTTGCATGTTACCTCTTTTCTATGTAGTGCTTTGTGCTTATGTTAGTCTCACCGCCTTGCTTGCAACATATCTCGTGACATCTTCATCTTGCATGCAATCTTTATCCCCAAATCACATTAATGTTCCCCACTAACCCAAGATTATGTCAAATCCTTATTTAATTAAGGCATAGTCCAACATCTGTCCGCTACAATATCTTCTAGCCCAAGCCGAAAGATAACCATATATAAATAATGGCCCAACACTCCAAAAGCCCCAATAAGTATGGCCCAATAGGCCCAAACAATAATGGCCCAACATATATATATATATATATATATATATATATATATATATATATATATATAGTCCGTTTTCTATGCGGGTGGTCCGCATGCTAACTAGATTAAATAAGGACGTGATAGTGATAATAAAGATTTGATACTCCCTTCGTCCTAAAAAAATGAGTAAAATACAAATTTTATACATATTAAAAAAGTAAAAGTAAAAAAAAAAATAGTAAATAAAATTTCAAATTTATCTTTAATGGTCCCACAAGATTCAAATTTATCTTTAATGGTCCCACAAAATTTTATATTTGTTCTCTTTTAAATTACACTAAAATGAAATTAATTTTCTTTAGATGGTATATATTTTGAATAATATAAGCTTGACGTGCCAGAAAAGGAGCATCTCCGTGCAAGAAATGTGCACAACTAGTTAACTACCTATTCAAAAATAATGGCGTGCTATGCCAGCAAAGCCAAGAAGAAGTCTACAAATGCTGTGAAATTTTCTACTGCAATTTCAATGGCAACTAATTCTCTAGTAACCATCTTTATGATCTTCACTTTTGTGGTCATTTTGATGCCAACAACTACAACTTGTCTACCTTTTGTGCTCTTTCATGGTAATACTTGCATGTATTTGGGTTATTTGTTTCGTGGTTAATTAGGATCTCATCCGTTATACTTGCATGTATTTGGGTTATTTTTTTTCTTATTTATTTATTTTTTTATATACATCAACTATAACTGCCCAAATCCCTTTTTCAACTGCTATATTTAGACTTTCAATGATTTATTTTTTTTGGGTGATGTTGTTTTCAAATTCTAGTCAAGTAAAAATGGCTATTTGATCATTCTATTTTTAAGCCCTTGTTGAGATATGCTTACATTTCTTTTTGTACATATTTTTTTGTAGGCATTGCAGATCAATGCAGTAGTCAACGACTCCAGAATCTCACCACAACTTTAAGCAACTTTTCTGGTGCTAATGGATCCTGCATGTATGTTTAATTTGCTGTGCTTGTTGATGGATTTATTACTTTTGTTGAAATTGAGAGTTTATTTAAAGGAAGAATGCAAATGAGTGCATTCATTTGCATGCACGCATAGTGTATGTTTGGTTACTCGACGTTCGGAAGTCCAAACGCACTCAAAAATCTAGAATCAACTTATTTCAAACGCAGAGTTTGGGGCTCAAACTCTACCACCAAAAATGGCGCGTTGCGTTTTGAGGTTCAAATGCACCAAACGCTACTGCCGTAAATGCTAGTAATTAACCTAATAAACTCGTTGTTAATTATTTGTAGCGAAATCGGAAATGGATTCCAGGATTCCTTTTTTATGCCCATTGAGAAACAGGTAAATTCTTGCACTTGGTTTAAGTACTAGTTGGTTATGATGCATTTCATAGTAATTTGACATATTTGAGTTGGAATATGTAGATTGAAATTGCTTGTGAGAAGGTGAAGAATATGAGTGAACTCAGAGAGGGTTACAACTTAGTTGCAGAATCCCAGGTGAGAAACAAGACTTTATTTTCTCTCCCCTTGTGCGCACTGTTTTGTTACCTTGTGTTGTCATATATAGGACAATAAATTTATGTTTGATATTAAATAAACGACGTTGTGGATATATATATGAGATAGAAGAGCGTATGTATAAAATGGAAGCGGTTAACATGAAGTTAACTTTGGTCAATTGATAGTGTCGACACACGCAGGCGGGAGGTGATCTCTTTCTTTACGTGTCAGTACTGTATTAACCAATTTATCATGAAGTTAACTTCATAGTAACCGGATCTGTATAAAAGGGATTCATTCCAGAGGAAATAATATTATTATTATTATTATTTCCTCTTTGAAATATGATTAGAATATAGTGTGTTATTGGTTAAAGTTTACCCTATGCTTTGATTTTTCAGGGAAACATGATTGGACGAGGGCTCATTGAGTTGTGTGATGGAGGGCCTCCTGTAAGAACTAACTTAACAAAAGGATTTAATGTAGCACTTAATGGTTAATCTTAATTTACTTGTCATTAATCATTTTATTCTTAAAATCTAGACACAAATTGGGGTGGGAGAAATGGCCAAATTTACCTATCAAAATTTGTAAATTTAAATTCTAAGAAATATGAATAAAATTTCTCCATTTTTCACTGAATTATGCTGTCATCTTATAAAAATTACCATTTTGATTTCTCCATCATCTTTTTCCCACAGGTGAAGAACTACATAGCATTAGCAGGTCCTCTTGCAGGAGTAGCATCTGCACCACTTTGTAATGTATGTGTAGTGTGTGTACCCTCCTTTCCTTTTTCAATCTGTCTAAATTTATTTAATCTTCTTGGTTTTCTCATAAATTATATATACGTGACATGATGTTATTGATACATACGTGACGTGACGTGACATGATATTATTGGATAGCAACAGATTTCGACTTCTAATTAATATGCAACAGCTTTGGTTTTGACCTTCCTAATTTGTTTATGCAGGTGACTAAAACTTGCATTATTGAGGCAAATTTAATAAAGCTGGGGGTTTACACCCAATATGTCCAGGTTAAGAAATCAACATTTTATTACTACTACTTAAAAAAATTAATAATAATAATAACAATAAACAAATAAACTCACTGGATTAAAACCATAAAATGCTTATCATATTTTATTTTTTATTTTTTTAAAATCATTCATCAATGCCCCAGCCCTACTAAAATTAACTTCTCTCTCATTTTTTTTTAAATATTTTTTACTAATATACCATTTGGATCTCCTGCTTGATGTTATTGCAGGGGCACTTGGCACCAGCTGGATATATTAAAATCCCAACCGTGAGTCAAGAAAGGGTTTTTTTTTTTTTTTTTTTTTTTTTATTTTATTTTATTTTTTATTTTTGTCAGGACATTATAGGTTACTTGAAAGGATCCAAGTTCCTCCCCAAGCTTAACAATGAAATTCTAGGGCATAGAAACTCCACTTACAAGAAAAGGTTTGCTAGCTTGCAGAATCTGGTGCTCATCATGGCAAGTTGAAAATTCACTCCACCCATTACAATGCGATTATTATATCCCCTTACGAATTTCTACACTAAAACCAGAACGAGCGCGTTTATTTTTACTTAATTTGTTAAATCATTTTCTTAATGTCTCGTCAGTTTGAGCAAGATCGCACTTTGGTACCAAGAGAAACGTCGTGGTTTGGTTACTATCAAGACGGATCCTGGACCAAAATCTTGCCTGTGAAAGAGGTAACATATTGTTGAATCGACTTGATCATGTATCTAATCGTATCGTAAGACACTGACAACGAGTATAACACCTGCAGACGAAGCTCTATACTCAAGAT
The DNA here is from genome assembly GCA_016801055.1 of Panax notoginseng. NCBI lineage: Eukaryota > Viridiplantae > Streptophyta > Magnoliopsida > Apiales > Araliaceae > Panax > Panax notoginseng. The sequence continues at coordinate 203,478,176 of CM029017.1, forward strand.
TGGATTGGTTTGAAAACGTTGGATGAAGCTGGGAAGGTGAAATTTGTAAATGTAACTGGGGATCATCTTCAAATTTCTTTGAGTGATATGAAGAAATATGTATTTCCTTATTTAAAGGCAGAGAAGACGCCACGGAGTTGAAAATGATAAAAAAAATTTACGTTGACATAAAAATTGAACACGAATATATTTGAATTTCACTTATTTGTATTTTGACCCCTAATGATGGGTAAAAATACAAATATATGAAATTTAAACAATTTTCATGTCTGCTTAGAAGAGCTCCGAAAATAATGGAAACATTTGTCAAACACAATTCTGGTCTATCGAAGAACTAGTTGGTCTTACAAAGAACTTCCAATGCATACTCCACGCCAAATGTACGCCTTTCATTGGAACGATTACACACATCCTGTGCGCAATAATATTAAAGCTTATTAGGAATGTAAACGAGTCGAGTCAAATTTTGGCTTGCCAAACCGGAGCTAGACTAAACTAGTCATTTCCGCGAAAAAGGCTGAGAAATGATAACTTCTGATAGAAGAGTTAAGGGGGATGAACGCATCTATAAATGAGACGGGTAAAATTCTAAAAATGCCGAGACATGACAAATTCTGAAAGAAGACACCAAACATGAGGGCACTAAGAGGGGGGAAACCGATGACTCGATAGAATTTGGCCTTGGATTCTGTTGCCTATAAATTACCTAAAAAATGTTCTATCCATTCTCTCGTCTTAAAAACAGATAACCTTAAACCCCCATCTCTGAGTCTATTTAAAGGCTCAAATTCTAGCCACCTGCTAAACATATTATGTATCTGAATACCATTTTTCACAAACTCAAAGACGAAAGAAAAAAAACACACATAATCTCCGACATAGGTAGCTAGATTCGACTATAACGAAGTAATGTTTCAAAACATCTTTAACTTTATATATATCTCTATAAAAGAGATTGTCCCAATAAACACAAAACTAGCCAGGCAATGGTATTTGAACCTAATCTTCAGCCAAAGTACCTTCACCATATTTATATGTTTGTATTAAAAAAATAGAGAAAAGACTGGGGGGAGGGGAGAGGGAGAGAGAAAAAAAGAAAGTTGAGGAGAAGACTACACCAACCACAATTTGATCAAGAAGACTGCCACCACAAAGAAAGATGTTATAAAACAGAACACAAAGGCGCATCAACCTGCTGCTCACAAGATAAAGTTTCGTGAAGATCGAGTGACATTCTCCTCCATCGATTTTAAACTGGATTGTATTATGGACGTCGAGCAAGTCTTATACTGAAGTTTCTGTCTGGTGGTGCTCAAGGTTCCGTAATACGATTTTTGCAAAGATTTTGGCTTCAATTGGGGCAGCTGCTGATGCGGCTGCAGCTCGCAAAACCCGTGGTGCACCAGTATTTTGCAAAAGGCCCACATGGTGGAGTGCGTGCCGACTACCCGGAATGGTGAACTGCAGAAGGGAAGTTACAGCCATGGAGGAATTCACTATGGTTAGTAAAGTTTGATCATTATCACCGTATTCTGAAAGGGGAAATTGTATCGAGATACTGTGTTAGAGAGAGAGAGAGAGAGATGGACTTTATAATGTCATCTACCTGAAGCAGAGCGAATGCAGCACATGTCTTGAGTATGGAAGAAGGATTCCTTAGCATAACAATAAATCTTCCGATCTCAGCTCCACTGATGAAAACAAAATGCAAAAAATAAAACACCAGAAAGACAAAAACATTATTTTGGAGGAATAATGAAAGTTGAGAGGTAAATAGTAATTTAGATATGATTAACCAAAAGATCCCTAAGATTACAAAATGCCAATTCACTATCATCTTATCTCCTTCCGAACATAATAACAAGTACCGCTGCTGTTCTAAGAAAGTATCTGGAACAAAGTATCTCACTGTGTACCTTTTGTTAAACTAATTAAAGATCATACATAGCATAACTATTACTGCCATTTTTAGTTTATCTGCAAAGAAAAATGATTAGTTCACACTTTGAATTGAAGCCTCAATATATATGTCCTACTTAAAACATGCAGATATAACAATTTGTAGAAAGAACATACTTAAATAACATAGGGCAAAACTATAGAATTATCACTGTAGTTGACACGTTTTATAGATTACACCATTGAACTTTTAATTTTTCAAATTACCTCAGTAAACTAATTATTATTTTGAAATTGAGTCATTCTGTTATCTCTGCCTTATGACTGTATCAATAAAATGTATAAACTACAGTGGGTAATTCAATAATTTTGCCAACAACATAGTATCAATAAAAGGCCCACAATATTATCTTCTACAAAAGAATACCACAAGCAATGACCAATTCATTCAATTGAAGAATATCAAAATCCAAGTGCTTAGCTGCACAAGACACCTTTAGGACGACGAAGAAAGTATGCGAAAACAAACCAAAGGTTCTACTTACAAATTCTGAAAGCTAAACAAGAAGACACAAGTGTATCGGATCACAATTTGCAAAAAAATAATAATCTATTTTGGTATTTTTTTTTTAGTTAATAAGTATCTTTTGATAGTAGACAACTAACTAAAAGTCAAAGGTTTGAAAGAAAAGGTAATAGGAAAACTAAAAAATAATGTTTGAGTCTTTATTTTCAGCCCTAAAAATTGGCTAAGAGGATGAAAGGAAAGGATTTAAAAAAAAATCACCTCTACAATATTGGCCAGGTGGTAAAAAGGTGAGGCTTAGTTGGATAAAGGACACTTGAAGTTTATTTCTTGCTTACTGAAGAATATAATACAAGAACATATTATTAATAATAGGCTGTCAATGGGTAAGTTTTCGCAGATAAACAAATCTGAATCTGAATATCATTATCAGGATCCGAGTTCAATTAATTTGAATATCTGAATTCAAAGAGAACAAATAAATTGATTTTGAATATATAATAATTAATATAGTGAACGTAATTATATCTTTTAAAGTTTTGGTGTAAGATATTCTCAAAAAACTGTATAAAATTATATATAAGTACATATTTCCTTTGTCCTATAAAATGAGTCTCCATCTATAAGTAACCATAAAATGAAATGGCTATTGTAGACAGAAAATGTGGATAGAATACATTTATAATGAAAAAAGGCAGATTTCTTTAGTTATATAATATCAAGTTAACAGGGTAATATATCTTGCAAAAAAATCCCATTAAACAATGCCCAATCAAGATTGCAAGGACAAAAGGAGATTATGTTTTAAACATAAACTGATAAAAGTGAACTTCTTGCGCAAAGTGAAGTGTACATGAAAGGAAACAACTCAATGAACTTAATCGATGGTGATAGAGAAGAGAGAGAGACACCTGCATCTCAGATGACCTGCTTCTTGAATACGGGCTGATTCTGTGACTTGTGTCAGCGCTGCAGGGGCTGAAGATGCAGCGGCTGCAGAAAATGCTTGTGGGTCAGCAAATGTAAGGACAAAAGCTTCAATTTTCTTCAGTGCCATTCTCCTAACCCTGTCGAAGTTTATATTTTTTGAACTGCTTTCTGAAGAAGTCACGCCAAGAGCAAATTCATCCACTCTGTAACAAAAATGCACACTCTTTAACACATACTGCTGTTCAAGAGTAAGACACTATGTCGATAATTTACAGTATTGGTAAAACTGCAGGCGCCGGGAAAATAGCACAGATTCAACATTTTCCTATACAATATAGGAATATGTTGAATCCGTGCTATTTTCCCGGGAATTCTTCCGGTGCCTCTATCTTTATTGTGTACAGCATCTTCATCTATACATCATCAACATTAATTCAGACTAGAAAAATGAGTAGCTACATATCAAAGGTACCAAACCCATCATAACAATCACCATGGCTACTAAATGTAGGTTTGGATTCAGAAAGCTTCTACATTTTGTGATGAACAACATCTGGAACAAAGAGAGAGTATTTCTTAGTGGTAAATAATGTCGCATGATATTGGATCTCCACAGACCTTAGCTTTCATGAGCAAGAAACTAGCAAGTTTGTAACATTGAAAATGATCATAAAAAGATGTAAGCAAATTGGGCTCCATCTGAGCTCTTGTTACCGTGCATATAAACTAATGGTAAAAGTAATGATAAGAGTTATTATTTATTTATCAGATCAAGTAAGATTATCTTTTCTGCAAGGGGAGAGAAGGAACTCGTGTCGAGTGTAAAGCGTTCAATAAATTAACTGTTAAATTGTATTCTCAGTTGTATTTCTTCTTATTGCTAGTAGCTCCTTTCATACACAAAATAATGTCCTAATTGTAGGAAGAAAACTGGGAAATGTTAATAAGGAAAGAAGGTTAACATAGGAAAGCAGGTGGGAAACCTGTTTCCCTACCCCTGCTAACACTCCCCCTTAAGTTGGTATATAGATATCTCGCATACCCAACTTGAAACACAATGGATGAAACATCTTACCACTATAAGACCCTTAGTGAAAATATCAGTAGTCGATGTTCTGTTTTTACAAAAAGTAAACAAATAAGACCACTGGTTAACTTTTCTTTGATGAAGTGTCTGTCAATCTCAATGTGCTTCGTTCTATCGTGTTGTACTGGGTCATTTGCAATATTAATGACTGCCATATTATCACAAAAAAATTGCATAGGCCCTTTAGTTGTAACACCCAAATCTTCTAGCAAGGTGCAAAGCCACATTAATTCACATATACCCAAGGCGATAGCTCAATATTCTGCTTCAATACTAGATCTTGCCATCACGGACTGTTTCTTACTACGCCAAGTAACAAGATTACCTCCAACAAATGAACAGTAGCCTGATGTAGACCGACGATTCTCTATAGAGTCAGCCCAATCTGAGTCAGAGAAAAAGCTTCGACTCTCGTATGACCATTTGGTGCAAACAATAAACCTTTTCCAGGAGCAGACTTGAGAAACCTCAAAATTCTATAAACAGTTTCCATGTGACAATGTCTATGATTGACTCACTATTCCCACAGCATAAGATATGTCAGGTCTAGTATGAGAGAGGTATATCAATCGTCCCACCAAACGTTGATACCTTTCTCTATCAACCGTAGATCTCGTGCCTCCTAGATGATGATTAACTTCAATAAGAGAATCAACAGGTTTACATCCTAACATGTCAATTTCTGTTAAAAGATCGGACATACTTCCGTTGAGATAGAAAAATCCCATCGAAAGATCTTGCAACTTTAATACCAAGAAAATATTTCAAATGACCAAGATCTTTGAACTCAAATTCTTTGGCCAGACTCACTTTGAGATTAGTTATCTCCTTTTTATTATCCCATGTCACCACAATGTCATCAACATAAACAATAAGAATGATAGTCTTACCATTTATCTGTTTGACAAATAGAGTGTGATCTGCTCGACTCTGCTTGTACCCAAATCTTATCATTGCTTTGTAGAATCTACCAAACCAGACTCTGGGAGATTGTTTCAGACCATATAAAGTCTTTCGCAGTTTACAAACCCTACCCTTGGTGACAGATGAAGCAAAACCAGAGGGTATTTCCATATATACTTCTTCTTTCAAGTCACCATGAAGGAATGCCTTTTTCACATCCAATTGTTGAATATCCCAACCAAAGTTCATTGCACATAAGATTATGGTACGAACAGAGTTCATCTTTGCTACAGGAGCAAATGTCTCCTAGTAATCAATTCCATGGGTTTGAGTATACCCTTTTGCAACTAGCCTAGCTTTGAGTCCTTCAACTGTCCCATCTGACTTCTGCTTGACTGTATATACCCATTTGCAACCAACTGATTTTTTACCATAAGGAAGAGTAACTAGTTCCCATGTATCATTCTTTTTAGGGCATTCATCTCCTCAATCATAGCCTGTTTTCAATTCTTATCACTGATTGCTTCTATCCACCCCTGAGGAACAGATATTGAAGACAAGGAAGAAACAAAAGAGTGGTAGGATGCAGATAATTTATTTAAGGGTACGGAATTAGAGATAGGATGTTGAGTACAAGATCTAACCCCTTTTCTGATAGCAATAGGAATGTCAGTATCATCAGAAGAACAAGTAAGGTTAGGATTCTCACCATTAGCATTGTCAAGATCAGGTTTGGAGCAAGGTTGGTGTAGTGGTGCAAAAGCAGCGACCTTATTCTTGCCTTTTCGAACATAGGTCCTCAATTAAGGCTTAGACTCATGTAACTCCCCCTGTGTAGATTTATCGGAGGCAACAACAAGAATAGTTAAAAACTCATGTAACTCCCCCTGTGTAGGATTATCAACAGGAATAGGGAAAGTAAAACTTGTAATACCAACCTCAGAAGGAAGTTTTTCCTCGTTAATAATATTCTCCCCCTGAGGAGAAGCTGAAGAAGAATAAAAAGGTTCTAATTCCCAAAAAGTTACATCTCGAGTGACAAAAACTTTGTTAGAAAGAGGATGATAACATTTATACCCTTTTGGGTTGGAGAATAACCAATGAAAATACATCGAAGAGCCTTGGGATCTAATTTGTCCCGAGTGAGAGATTTGTCATGTACATAGCATACACACCCAAAAACTCGAGGTAAAGGAGAAGAATTGGCTGTGTGTTTGAGAAAAGAGATAGAACTTTTGTTCTCAAGAATTCTAGAAGGAAAGCCGTTAATAAGAAATGCAGCAGTTCCCACAGAAACTTAGGGGTTGTCATGGTGAACAGAAGAGTGCAGGCAACCTGAACCCCTAGTAAGTGGCGATTTTTCCTTTCCGCCACTCCATTTTGTTCTGGAGGTTTACACAGGAGGTTTGAAGAACGATGTCATGTTAAGAGAGGTAAAATTCAAAAACATGATTGTTGCTATATTCACGACTATTACCACTATGGAGAATTTTGACTTTAGCATGAAATTGGGTTTGAATCATGTTATGAAAGTCCTGAAAACAATCAAATACCTCATATTTGGAACGCAAGAGATAAATCCAAATGACACGAGAATGACAATCAATAAAGTTAACAAATCATCTAAAACCAAAACGGGAAACAACCCGAGAGGGTCCCCACACATCAGTATGGATAATAGCAAAAGGCTTAGAATGTCGACTGTTAATAGCAGAATAGGTCGAACATTTGTGTTTACCGAATTCACATAATTCACACAAAAACTGAGTTTTGTTACATTGCTTAACTAAAGATGGAAACAAAGACTCCAATACAAAAAAAGAAGGATATCCCAAGCGTCGATGTCATTGATGAAGAGAGGTCAGGCATGAGTCAGAAGTAGAGTGGAGAGCCTTGAGTGGAGGACATGTTAGACAAGGGAACATCTAGGTAATCAAGACCATCAACTGCACTACCACTCCCAATCTTCTGCCCCGTCACCAAGTACTGAAAAACACAATGATTTGGAAAAAAAGTTACTGAACAGTGTAGAGATTCAGAAAGATGTTGGACAGATAATAAATTCGCAGTAACGAAGGAATATAAAGAACAAATGATAATATTAATGAAGGAGTACAAAATACAGAACCATGCCCGGATATAGAAGAAAGGGAACCGTCAGCTACTCGAACCTTATCTTTTCCAGGACAAGGCGTGTACGAAGTAAAGAGGTTTGAGGAACCAGTCATATGTTCGAAGGCACCTGTGTCTATAACCCAACTAGTGCAAGTTAATGAAACAAAAAAGGCATAAGAATTAGCATAATGAGAAGGAGTAGATTTGGAACATAATTTTCAAGAAACTAAAATTTCCTCGGGAGTAAGTGAAGTAGTAGTTTTTGAAGTATTGGGTGCATCAATAAGAAGTGGTGGAGAAGACATGTAGGCCTGGGATCCACGACCACGACTTGACCGACCTCCACGCCCTTTAGGACGCCCATGAAATTTAAAACATCGATCCTTGGTATGATTCTTTCCCCCGCAATAATCACATTCGCGGGACTCCTCAACAGGAGACTGAATTGGGAAGCCGGGCTTAGGATATGAAGCAACCAGGGCTAATCGGTCAACCGGATTTAAGTTTAAAACCATCACCCGATGTCTACTTTTCTCTTATTGAACTATAGCATGAGTCGCTCGTAGTGATGAAAAAGGTGTCTGACCGGTCAACTATGCTCAAACTTGATCAAACTTTAAACCAACCAAGAAATCAACAACTCGATCTTTATTAACAAACTTTTGATAAGTAGTTGTATCTTCCAGACATTTGGCTGAAAAAACCCGATAATGATCAAGTTCCTGCCAAAGTGCATTAATATCTGAAAAATACTGTGTCACAGACTTCTCCCCTTGACCCAGTTCACGGATTCGCTTACGAATGTCATAAACCTTAGACATCACCAGAATCAAAGAAAGTTTGGGAGATAGCCACCCAAAGTTCATAAGCTATGTTTAAAAACATGTAACTACTCCTCAAACTCGATTCCATAAGAGTTAAAAATCCATATTTTGACCATGGAGTTATCAAATTTCCAATCTTCTTGGGTCACACCTGTTGAGGAGGCATGATTGATGTACCATTGATGAAGTGTTGCATCCGGTTAGCTTCAATTGACATACGACACGGTTGAGACTAAGCAAGACAGTTGTTTCCATTCAACTTAAATGGACTAAGAGCCAAAGCAGAGTTGAGATGATGATTTCTAATTAGTTGCCCTTTAGGTGTTTCAGTAGTACCAATACTGTGAATGGAACTAGAGTCTGCCATGATGAGGTAATGGGAGCAATAAGAATATCCAAGGAAATATCAACTAGGATAATATAACAGTTCAAGAAAAAATGGCAGGGAGATATTCCAGAAAACCAAAACCAGTTAATTGTACTACCCAATAAACCCACTTTAATTAGCAGTACAGGAGCAACAAGAATTATCCAGGAAATAACAACAAAGATAATTTACAGACTCAAATTAAAATAGCAGAGAATTATTCCAAAAAAAAAACAAATTAATGCAGTTTAATTTGCTCTTTTAGAATTAGCTCAAAATAGCAGTGACGGAAGCCTCTTTTTAAGAGATTAAGTTGGCCAAACGAAGTAACAGAAAAAACAGGAAGCCAACAACCAATAAAACCTGAATATCGCTCTATAAGACCACTGCAGATAGCAAGAGGAGAGAGAATCGATCAAGCCAGGAAGAAGCCACGTCAAAAATGTCACCGGAAAGTGGCTCACGCGCCGTCAAAGGGAGGCGTGTGGCATCGGCATCGGCATCAAGCATATGCGACAGTGGGTCAGGAAATTGAGAGCTCCAATCAGGTCGAATGGCACTGTAGAACCTTAATATGGGTTCAATTTCTCAAAACAAACTAATCTTGGAAGATTTCTAATGAAATTTGTGATCGGCAGTGAACATAAAGAAAAGAAAAAAATTAAAATGAAAAGTAGGTCTATGAATCAGGCTCTGATACCATGTTAAATTGTATTCTCTGTTGTATTTCTTCTTATTGCTAGTAGCTCCTTTTATACACAAAATAATGTCCTAATTGTAGGAAGAAAACTGGGAAATTTTAACAAGGAAAGAAGGTTAACATGGAAAGGAAAACGAGGAAAGGAAAACAGGGAAACTTATTTTCCCTACACATGCTAACATTAACTAACTAATGTAACTCTTGGTCCACTTAAGACTAACGACATGCGTCACAGGCCTTATAAATCTTTATGCATGTGTTATTACTATTTTAGAGCTACTTCATCACCAAGACGACTAGGAATTCAAATTTGAATAACTTATACTTGTTGAATTATCTTCTAAAACACCGGCTAGCATAAACTATCACCAAGAATTTTGTCAATCTGCGTCAATCTAAAGCATCTACGGAAGCACTTTTATGCCAACATATGTTAGTCCGGAAAGCAGCAAAAGATAAAACAATTTTCCCAGGTGAAAAATTTTCATTGTTGGTTGAACGGTGATGTTGCCGGAGAAGCTCAAGAGAATACAATGTGAAACCCTTCACATATCTTGGAACTGAGTTAAACAAATAAAATATCCCAAATATTATATTTGGGTAGAGCTCAAGGTCATCATAACTACACACTTCTGACTGGATATATCAAGACAAAAGATATTAAATACGCATCAAAGCCTTAAAAAAGTGAGTTGAATAGATTAATGCTAGCCTTGGGGTACCAAATTTTTCTAACAAATAGTATTCAACTTTGCAAGTAGTTTACAAAAGCCTATTTCCTAAAAGATTTTCTTTTGAAAGACAAATGAAAAGTTTGATATTTACCTTTATTGACTCTTAATAATGCATCTCAGTTAATTTGCGGAAAGGATTTGACACGTTTTACTTTCAAAAAGACGAGGTTCTCTATGATTGTACTGATTTACTAAATCTAGTTACTGTAGAGATGGCCGATACCAGAAAATTCCAGATTGAGAAGAATGGAAAGGTTTTCAATGATTCTTACAAGAGCTCTGCTTGTAAGAAATAAAGGATACCCCACAAATAAAATACTAAAGTGCCAATATTTGTTTCGTAAAATTAAATATTACCAAAAAAAATAAGTTAGAACCAGTAACAATGTCTTTCTGCCAACAGGGGAAAAAATGTGTGCGTAGGCATGTGTGTAAGCAAAATTCTATAAGAATTTTCATAGAAACCCAATTAAACATGACAGTAACATCACTAGTGTATCAGGAAATGATGAAATATCTTCCATCAAACATGTATGGTGTGCCAATAGTAACATATGAAAGAAACATGCCATAAGCATATCCCAAGGAACTCACTAGAACAAGAAAGTAACAGCATTACGATGAGTTGATTAAATACCTTCCATCAAACATATATGAAAGTGCCAATGCAGACATGAATCGTGCCATTTTTGATGCAGATGAAGAACAAAGGTGCATTAGAGCTGGAACCCCCCCATCCTCCACTATTCGGAGAGCATTACAAGGATTGAAAGCGAGATTCCAAAGAGCTCCAGCGGCAGTCTCATGGACATCCTGAAAGAGAATAAATACATTAGGTTCAACGGCTATATATTTACACATACACACACTTATTAGGTGATGCAGGAATCATAAATAAATTACGAACTAAGATGCATTGTTGAATCATCCAAATAGCTCCTGGAGTGCTTCTGAAATCACTGCACAATAGCAGAGAGCCATGCATGGTGCTGACATGCTACTGAAGAATGTTTCCTAACATTCTCAGTGCTAGAAGTCGACTCAAGTTGCTGATATGCTTGTGACGAATACATTAGAACTTTCTCAGTAGAAAAGGGAGAGGAATCACATCATATCTCAACTCAATGTAGCATAAAAATTAACAAGCCAGTTTCTATTATTTATTAACAGATGGAAGAGAGGAGGGGTAATACTCTCTTCCACTCAATAGAGATGGCTTTCCACTACAACATTTCTTTCTCAGCTATAACTATGTCTGAGTTTGTTTAGTTCTCTCCCCAATTTAGTCGTGCGTGTTATCTGATAAATGTCTTCTCTGCCTTTGAACATAAGTAATTAAGTACACCATCCTTGAGTTATGTGGATTATGCCACAGTCCCACATCTTCTAAATGTCGGAGTTCCCTTCCCATCTTCACTTATAAAGGCAACCTTGAGAAGGGATGTTTTGACAATTAGATGATGACTCTAAACAAACAATGAAGCGAAAAAACAAAATAGAGAACTCAAGATTACTTGGTTCGGCTTTTGGTCAACATCCATGCACGGGAAAGAGATTATTCCGCTATGCTTAAACAGAGGAGTGCAAAAACTGTGAGGAACACTCAGAACAGAGAGAACCTCTATGAAAACCATAATATAAAATTACACTCGATCCTTTCTCATTCTTTTAGTTACTAACTAAAGATGTAATACCCAAGTCTCAACTCTACTACCGAAAGTACCAATAACTTGTCCTTGACTGGGTTTGTGATCGAGCTATGTGATTACAACAAGTTAGCCTAGTGTTAGTTGTTTATATTAGCTTGGCATAGTGTAGGGGGGAATTGTTAAAAGACACTCGAATAAGCAGAACATAACTAATAACATAGCCCATGTAGGAAGGAGCCAATAGCGTACTCCACTTTTTTTGTTATGTTTTTTCTATTTCTTTATGTTTCCTTACCTTTTCTTTTTTGTTTTCTTTTAGCCTTTTTAAGTATATGTATGTATTTATGTCATCTTTTATTTGACATTCTCCTATCATTTTTATTATTTTATTTTAAAATTAATTATTTCATACTTTTCTTTTATTTTGTTTTATTTTCTTATATTCTTGTCTTTAGATTTTTCCGCAACATGGGATTCAATTCCAACCTACCAAACTAGATAAAAAGGGTGTTGAGTTGACAGAGACTATTTTAGTAAGATTGTACCGAGTAATAAAGAATTAATTCGAGTAAACTATAATATGGACTAACTTCGGATACTTAATTCAGCCGCAGATTGTGCTAGCGTCTAAGAGCTATAAGCAGTATTTTTATATATAGAAAGAACTAATTTTAGTTCTACAATAATGGATAACAAATATCTATCTTCGATAAAATATAATATGGATCAACTTCAAACACTTACTTCAGCCTCAGACCGTGCCAATGCTATAAGCGGTAAAACACCTCCTTCTCGCCCAATAGCAATGCTAATACAGATTCAAAGTATAACAAGGCATCAATTATTTAGTAGGATAAATAAAATTAAGAGAGAGAGCTGAAAACTTTAAATATATCTTTACGTCAGAAAACATTATTTACCAGAAAAATTATTAAATAAGAGTTATGGGCCTATGAGTTTACAACAAACAATGTGACCAAATATGGTGATAGTGTAACAGTAAGAATGAAGATGGTAAAAATTTGATTTTTTAAAAAAAATTATGCATCCTTTCTATCAAAAAATCATGCAATCTTAGTCCTCGGTCCTTACCTATGAAGAACATGACCCTACTTTGCCTTTTAATCACCACTGTATTATGCAAGCTATGAAGCAAGGATATTGAGTGCATGATACGAGGTACAGGGGTTTGTCAAATCTTAAAAGTGGGGATTCAAATGCAGCAGGGATGCGGCGCATATTTAATTATTATGCGTGTAATAAATTAAGGTTGATTTTTATAATTGAATAACCTTGAGGGACTTAAGTGCAAAACCTTGAAATGTGAAGGACTTGAGACAAACGGAGATAACCTCGAGGGACTTGATAGCAATTTAACAAAATAAATAAATACTCCCTCCATCCTAGATTAGATAAAAGTCTTGGTTGACTTTTTGTACATATTAAGAAAGATGATAAAATGACAAAATGTCCATATTTAAATTATCATTTAATTACCTAGTTTTCTACACATAACTAGTGATGTTCCATAAATATACATAGTGAATAGAAATATGACAATTAATACTAAGGGTATTATAGGCAAATTATTATAAAAAATAAATTATTTAAGATAAGTAGACATTTAACTTGAATTATCTAAAATAGTAATAAGGGTTTTTAGCCTGGAATGGAAGGAGTATAAAAACGTGACTTCACAACTCCTCAATTCATTATGCATAATTTAGATCTCAATTTATTACACAAATCATAGCGGCTGAAGTTCGCCAAGACGAGATAAATCCTCACGGTGGTTCATCAGAGCCATTGAGTGGGAAGTCAAAGGCATAACTAGGATGAAAATAGTTTCAATTCCACATAGCTAGTTAGAGACATTTTGACTTCGTGATATGGCATCGATCGATCGATCTGGTAAGTTTCTCTCTACCTCTCTTTAATCTTCCTAGATCTCCTCACTGATTGAGCTCTCTTCATATCGATTACTAACACGATTTTACCTAGATCTATTTTTTAAGCGATAAGGGTGAATAGCTCATAAAATAATTTGATCTATTTTTTAAGCGATAAGGGCGAATAGCCCATAAAATAATTTGAGGATACGGCAATTTGTTGCACCCGGGATACTCCCGGCGCATCGGGCTCACCCGATGCGCCTTGCGCCTTGCGATGCCTTATATCCACACCCCAGATTCCTAACCACAAGTGGATGACCAACTATCACCTAAACATGGTTTTCCAAACCATCCTGACTTAGATTGTGCATATAATTTGATGTTTTGATATTTATCGATGGAGTTTTAAACCCCTCCAACGAGTTTGAATTTGTTAAAGATGAGCAAAAAGGCCTCAACTATCAAAGGATGGTTGTAGTGGCAGTGAGTGACTGTAAAAATTACAAATATTATTTATTTATTTTCTAGAAAGGACACTTCAACTATTATTATTCTCGTTTGATCTTATAAGACGTTGCAATTATTTTCATTTAAGAGATTACTTTAGAGGATAACATCTAAAGTGAGGAGCAAGCACTCCATTTGTCTTCATAAATTTAGAGATCCTTTCCCTGTTTTACTCGAGGGACAATCAGTAGGGACAGAGTTATTTAATGATATTGCTAGTTTGATTTCTCCTTCCATAATAAAACTGAGTATTTTCAAATTTTAACTAAAGAAGATATGATGTAGTTAAATATGTTGCTAATGCAAATGTAATACAAGGCCCGTATCTATATAAAATACAAGTATTTTATATGGATCTAATGTACAGATAAGGATTGTGTATCAGACTATCAATTTATAATCTTAATTACTCCCTCTGTCCCATAAAAGTTGTCTTTAAGTAAATTTGACACACAATTTAAGAAAATCAAAATTGGAGGAGAGAATATAAATAAGCTTTCATTTTACCCAAAATGGATCCCATGTAAGTGCACTAAAGATTCTCTCTTTTCTCTAAAAGTAGTAGACCCTATTCATAAGTACGTTTGAGGGTAAAATAGACTTTAGGTAACATTTTGCATTAGAATTGCGTACTTTAAAAATCTTTTATAGGACAATAAAATTTATACTTGAGTCATCTTTTGTGGGACAAAAGGAGTATCTATCATGTCTGTAATTGGATCAAAAGTCAATTTAATTTATTTGAATTTTGCTCAAACAAGTTCGGTATGCATCTCTCGGTGAAATATTGTCCTACATCACTCAGCATAAAGTTTTAGAGATAATAATTTTACTTCCATGAAAGTTCTAAGAAAATTAATTCCTATGTATATACAGAACATGCTTACGGTAGTCCCTCGATGCATGAACAAATATGTTCTGACTACCACTTGATAAAATTGATAAAAGATATGGAGCAAGGGAAGAGTAGGTTGACATAAGACCAGACAAAGAATGACACAGAACCACCATCATCATTACACTAACATAAAAATATTGAAATTGCACGTACCTATTAGTTTCTGATACAGATAATCCCCAGATAGCACCAGCAGCCCTCTCCTGAAGACCAGGAGAGGCATCTGAGCAGGAATGTGCAAGGGCAACCTAAATAACCAGAAAAGCTTGTACAGTTAAAAACAAAAATATTCATACAGGAAAGAATGAAACCTCAATTGAAGGAATTTAATCCAAAATATTATATCTAGAACAGCAATATGCAGCTAGTTTTTTTGTTGTTGCACATTTTATAGAACATTTGCTCAAACATCAGTTTTATAGAAGCATATATTAATGAAGTAAACTTTTGAGTTTGAAATAATGTCTCTCATCTAGATAGGGAACAACAAAGAGAATGGAGAAACTAATTAACTGGACATTACACTATAGTTGCACTTTTTCCCTACAGAAGTGCAGAACGCAAACATCTTCATGTAATGCCCGCACAAATTCATTTTAATAAATAGGATAACCAGATTATCAACGAAATATCAGGAACTGTATTGACAAAAGAAAAAGTATTTGTTTAAACCCCCCATCAACTGAGATGTAAAAAGATGATTACATGACTTACAGCATTATAACCGATGTTTAAGGCAGCAATGAAAATATGTCATGAATGGTCGATGTGGTTTTAAAAGGTAGGCTAGGAAACAAATAATAAGGTCACAGGAATAGAAATCCAACAACTACGGAAGAAAATTTTAATAGAGTAATTGCTTCAAGCTATTAATACCTTAAGGGCTATTTTGGCTGGAGTATATATAAACGGCTGTGAAATAGTGGAGCAAAATAAACATCCATGAAACAAGAGTGAGGAGCAAGGAAATCCAAAAGGTTGGGTAGAGAAGAAAACTTTCAGGAAGGAGTAACATCTTTTTATCAATCAATGGCTGCCTGCATTACCACTAATCATAGATATATAGTCATTATAACCAAATTACAACTATAATAAGCCATGCAAGCACAAGCCTTGGTTAATCAACCAAAAGCTCTGATACCAACTGGAGCAAACTACACTGCTATGAAACAAGAATGAGCAGCAAGAAGCCCAAAAGGTTGGGTAGAGAAGAAAACTCTCTAGAAAGAGTAATATTATTTTATCAATCACTGGTTGCTTGTTATGTATTACGCATAATGGCACATTACAACAAGAATAATAAAAGCTTCCTAGTTCCCAAAACTTGATATCAATGTCAAATGTAGACTTGGTCGACTGCATTAATGTAGAACTAGTTCTAGGATACCAGTTCACGGAAAACTATTTCCAAAATACCCTTCTGATATTATTAAAAGTTCTAAAGAACTCTCCTAGAAATGCTGAAAATATTATAATATTCTAAAAACGCTAGATATACTAGAATATCCCAGGTCTATTGGGGATTTGTATTTATGATTATATAGGGAGGAGTGAAGATATGGCAATGAGAAGTAAATATCAACTATAACTTCAAAAAAAGAAATTAAACCTCCAAAAAAAATATCCAATAATGAACAGAAAACAAAATTACATCCAAAATATAATCCCAATACTCCAAATTACAATAAAATTTCCACAACTCGAAATGATAAATTTACTTCCAATTTGTCTTAACAGCGAGTCACTAACTACTCAATTAAATAAGCTAAAAATAACTAAATTTTAATATCTCCAAGCATGTCCATGTCACCCCATTCCAACAATTCATCCATAATTTTATGACCTTGATAACTTAATCTGAAAAATTATGATAAATAGGATGAGCTCGACTTGTAAGAAAATCTCACACAAAATTAAAGGATGTATGAAACATATTATAATAGAAATGTTATTTCAACAAATCCAATGATCCAAAAACAACTTCATAAAACAAGTTGACAGAATAATTTACATTCAGATAATATCACCAGCATAATATTCTCTTCCAACTGTACAAGTAATAAAAACAGACGAACACATATAGTGCATAAGGTGTACTAAACAGACGGAACTCAATAGGGACACAATAACAGATGAGAAGGCAATGTATAGATATCACAGACAGCAATTTACAGTGATCGTAATAAATAGTTTGGAAAAACCTTTCAGCTCAGAGAATATATCGTAAACACAACATAATCGGTATAGAGTAATTTTAAACATTGATATGAGTTTTTGAAAATAGATTTGAGGCATAAAACATGCATACAGAGTTCTGTACCCACAACTGCATGGAAGCACGTGTATCTGTGCAAAGCTTGAACTTGTAGTCGTGCATTATGGTGTATACGTATGCAAGGATACATTTCCACATGCATGCATAAATCCACACACATGAAAGGGCAAGTGGCTGGACACTACAACCAAGACATATTTTTGTTTTTTCCCTTTTTATGGTAAGCAAAGTATTTCACTGAACTGCAATAATCCAGTGGTAGATTTTTCCACAAAAGGTAAGAAAACTACATGTTCAATTCCCCAACTGCACAGTAACAAGAGGAACAAAAAAAGCATACTCAAGATCATATACTTCAATTTGGGAAAAAATGAGAGTTCTATTCCCTTTACCTCCTGAAGAACCTCCCATCCTTTTCATTCCAATTTTCCACATATATGACATGAAAACCCTGCCTGAATTCTTCTCCTAAAAGATTTCTTTCATACAAACAGGCCAGCACAGACAGCATGTTGAGGAAATAGATTTGTTTAAGTTGTGGTTTCCAATCAAAAAACTACCAAAATAAATAGAAATTGGAAGGATGTCAAAGATAAAGTCGTGAAACTACCCAATAAAAAAATTAAGTAAAAATGCCAACTTACTAATTTTAGACATACGAATGTTGCTTTTTGAGCTTAAGGTTGGATTTTATAATTTTTATTTTTTTGATAGAGGTTCAGGTTGGATTTACTTGAACATATCTGGAGGAAGTGGGTAATGACCAAAACTAGGGGGAAAGTAGTCATATACTCGCAGTAATAATGAGTGTGAGAGGTAGCTTGATAAAGATCAAATCTATATCAGATAAATGTGACAATAAATGAATACCTGAATGTATAAATGCACACATGCATGTTTCACAGATGCAGTACTCCCTCCCATTCAGCAAGCTTTTACACCACAAATGTGGAAGGAAATGCTCAAAACCAAAGGAAAGAACATAAGATATTTTCCACTTGAGCCACAATTATAAACCTACACCCTAATTATATACAAAAGTAGGATTCCAGTACAACTTATTACTATCCATTCCTCAGTAAATATCAGATACTGAATAAGTAAATTTTTCTCGAGCCAAAAAGAGTAGAAACATTTATATACACATGACAGAAACAGTACGACTCTACTAAAGCACGGAAAGTTCTTCATGAGTTGTTGCAACCAGACAACTAGTATACTACTTTCACGAATGGTCAACTCATAAAATACTTCCCCATGAAGTATTTTAATTTAAATTGTATAAGATGCTACAGTGTAGTTTATTATTTAACACATAGGTTCTCAAGGATGAGAAGTCATACCAAGGCTTCAACACCCCCAGCTACTGCAATTGCTTCTCGATTTCTGTCATCAAATGATAAATTCCACAATGCACCAGCAGCTTCTTGTCTGTTAAGGAAAAGAAACTAAGATTAAGCCACAAAGACTATTAGGCTACGGTTGGAACTTTATAACAAGAGGGAATAAAAGGAAAAGGGAAAATGAAATTTCTATTACTTAATTTATTTATTCTTTCTATGGGAAAGTTTGGTACCAAATATGGGGAGAAATTATAAGAGATTTTAAGAAGTCTTTGACACTTTAATATTTACTTGGTGTCAGAAGCTGTAAAAGTATATATACTTAGTATTATGTTTACTAGGAGGATTTTTCTAATTTATTTGTTACTTTTCCTTTTCCTTTTCCTTTTCCTTTCTTTGCCCTTGAATTTCAAAGTTCCAAACATAGCCTTAAAGAAAATAGTATCTAATTAAAACACAGAAGAAGATTTTTGTTCAACAAGAAAAATAAGACACAGAAGATGACTACAATATTTTCTTATATTTTCTAACAAATACACATGACAAATAACAATTGACAGGAATTGATTATAGGCTTCAAAGTTAATTCAAATAGACATATTTTTTGGCCTATATTTCGAACTATAAGTTTATAGGTGCCTAACTTTGACACGTGGCATTAAAAGTATGAAGCAGTTCCGTGCAAATTCTCCTATTAGGAAGTAACTGGGAAATCAACAAATATAGAAGCTAAGTTGGACAGTGTTCTTTAATGAGATCAGGGAGTAAAGAATTACCTTAAGCTCAATCAAACACAACAGATATAGTGCGTAATAATTGACAAGAAGCAAAAATGTAAAAATAATTGAGATTAATTCCTTAAAATTGCAACTTATTTATTCCTTAAATACCAAAGTGAAAAATTAGCGTCAAACAAATAGTTCCATAAAACGATACATGTGCTTCTCTCCAAGCTGAAAGGAAGTTACGGAAACAACCTCTGCCTGAGTTCTTATAAGAAAAAACCAGTTATGGACCATTTATTTCCCTTTTGGTGGGAGGGTGTGGAAGGACTTACACACACATAATATGGCATAAAATGAAAAGAAAATTATAAGAAATGAATTTAAAAAGTCATCCTGTAGGCTATACATAGACTGGGCTAATGAGGTTACCAATAAAAGCCACTACATTATTAGTGAGGACAGATTTTAACAAGGAAGAGGATGACTCATAGAAGGTGTTATTTATGCATAAATATTTATAGCTATTGTTCTTTTTGATGAGAGGTCATTTTGTATTGTTTATCCTATCCTATTTTCTTATGTTGGTCTTGTCGACTGCACTGGGAAGTTGGGTGATGTAATGATCAAGTCCATATGAACATATTTTCTAAAGATGGTAATACCTCACAAAAGATGTGTAAAGGAACTAATACTTACATAACAAGATCAGGTAAGACGGAAGAAAAAAAATTCCAAATTGGCTATTCGAAGTCTATGTAAACTAGAGGACTAGAGGACTCGATGCCTCTATATTTTCAATTGGAATCTAAAAGCAATATGACTCAATCGGAATCTAAAAGCAATATGACATTGTTAGCCTTATCAGCGCATGTGTCCTAAACTTAACAATGAGCATGGTTTTATCTTTCACCCGTTGCACAAAAATGGATTGTTCCTAAGAGAATTCACAAAGACCAAATTCAAAAACACCATAGAGCAGTTGAAACAGATACCAAAACTCCAGATTCAAGATAAACCACCTGACACCGTCATGAGGAGAACGAATAAGTTGCACAAGCGCTTCAAGAGCTCCAGCCTCTTGCCCAACAGCAGCATTATTACTATTGCTATCTCCATGGGCAGCTAAATTAGCTAATGCACGCGCAGCCTAGCGAATAATCAAATGGGAAATTCATTAGTGGGGAATAAATTTAAGAAACATATGGACATTTTAGTACGTGAACTGCAATTGAAGATCAAGGCAGGTCTAGGATCTAGGAAGCACGGACACTTCCCGGATGGCCACCAATTTGTGTCAGACACGAAATCGCTCCAACCCGACACATGTCCGAGACCTCCTTTTTTTTTTTGCTTTTCCTTTAAAGCTTGGACACGCCTTTGGATACGTCGAGACAAGCTAGAGGACACGCCTGGGATCAAAATTTTAAGAAGAAAATTGCGGAACTTAAATTGTAATATAAAAATTTAAAAGTTATGGGGTATTTTATGTCCTTTAAGTTTTGACATTATTATGTAACTTTAAGATATGTATTATGCAATGTGTTTATGTTTCTAATTATTTTGTTCAAGTTTTCATCATACTCTATTAATATTAAATTTATTTATTGTAAAAAACACATTTATATTATTAAAAATATATTTATAAAATTGAATGCATCCTCGACGTATCATATCTTGTTCTTTTGGAAAATGTCATATCCCGTGTCGCGTATCATGTCGTGTCCGTGTCCCATGTCCGAGTCGGTGCTTCATAGTCTAGGATTGTTCAATACATAATCGAAGCCTATGACAAGGTCGTTGATTAAGCAAAACCTAAAGTATTGAGAAGAATTCAAAAGCCAAAGACAATGTTTTTATTAATTCATCAAAAATCTTTTTAAAAGCTGCATAAATAAGAAAATATATTTAATCCTACCCCCTTAAAATAATCTAATCTCAGCCAAATAATTTAACCTAAGAAATAAAAGAAGAAAATTACTATTTGTGCTATTCAGCTCCTAAAGATTAGAAAAAAACTTAGTAGTAATTGAAGCCTATGTTACTTGGTGAGAAACAAAGGTAAAACCTTGAAAAGGTTGGTCAATAAGCAAAAACCTAAAGCTCTAAGAAGAACTCAAAAACCAAAGGAGATTTTTCTTAAATTCATCTAAAGTGTCTCACAAAGTTGTCATAACTACTATTTACAAGGAAAAAAACTATCAAACCCTAACAACATTAAATTCTACCCCTTATAATAGTCTAACCTAAACCACATAATCTAACCTAATGAATGAAAGTAGAAAAAAGGTATCTGTCCCCTAAATATTGAAGAATATTGTAGCAGAAACAGTACTTTTGCTACTGTTTTGCTACAGTTAATGAAAAGTAATTTTCTATTTTCTTTCGGAATTTCCCATGTATCAAGAACCACCTTGTAATATGCAAAATGAAGAACAATGTTAATGTGAGTTTGTCGGATTAGCTGAAAGATATTATTCTCCATCAACTGAATTAATGTGGTGCATAATGTGGAGGATAGGTATCAAAGTAAAGCACAAGATGCAGTATCACTGGACAGACTACAAATGAGCCCTTTTTATTTATTAATAAGAGAAGAATTTCAATAGAAAAGAAGGAAGAAGCGAAAAACACGAGAGTTGCACAGAAGAATGACAAAGAACAAGGATGCACAACATGCATGTGAACTCAACCACAAACTAAATAGTGCACACGCAGTCTAACAGTATATGAACCTATAACCCAATGGAAACTTGAAGGAACAAGGTTCTTCATTACTGTTGTGGGGGGGAAGCACTTGCTTATTACAAAAAGATAGGTAAATGGTTCGAGTGAATTTGTTTCAAGAGATTTATCGACAATGATAATTGTCAATAATGATGGTCCATGAACATTCCGAAAGTCCTACATACTGTAATGCATATTAGGGTTTAAAATTGTTGGTTCGTTTCTAAAATTAGCTCACTTGATTTCCATCACATAATCTTGTATCATTTGTACAAGGACAATGGTTCTTGGAGAGGCAAAGATCAATGTGACTCCTTTCATATCACTTGGAAGTTCTACCTGTTCTTGCACTCCCTCGAACTTACAGCTTCGAGCAAGCATCACCAAAGCATGAACACCACCTACCCCAGCAATCACCATGCTACACTTGTCATCAGCAGCCAAATTTGCCAGCGCACCAGCTGCACGCTCCTGCAAACAAGAAATAAGCATGAACCAAATTAACTTTCCACAACATAGCCATCATATTGGATATAGTTCATTAATGTCTGACATAGATTTAATGAAAGTGCCATATTGAAATGCATGTATACATGACAAAAACACGTACTAGAACTCCATCACCACCAGTAGACCATTTAAAGATTAGATCAACTAACGCTTTTATAGCACCAGCTTCAGAAATACCATCCTGAAATGTAAATAATATTTTAATATAATTTAAAGTGTGGAGTACATGACAATTAACACTGCAAAATAGGCAACCTTGTGCTCTTCCCCAACAGAAAGGTTCCATAGGCCTCCTGCAGCCTCTTCAGCGACAACTCTGTTCATAGATCTTGCCAAATTTACTAGAATATTGATTCCTCCATTTTCTGCTACAGCTTTTGCGACAATTGAATTCACAGACAAGTTTGCTATTGCCTACACAACCCAACAGATTGCAAATTAACCAATCTTCTCCCGCTAGACATGAAGGTTAGCTAAAATGTATGTTGCTACCAACCTAGTTATCTTACTAAAAGAATAAAAAAATAAAGTACTGATTGTGGATCTGGGTGAACTCTATCCAGTGAATCAAATGAGGAGATTAAAACCAACATAATTCATCAACTATTAAAGTTACCTTTGCGGCTTCTGACTGAAGCCCCTCCTTCCAGGATCTTGCCAGGTGTAAAAGGAGTCTTATGCCACCATCCCGCATAACTGCTTCAGCCCGTCCACTGTCAATACTAGCATTTTCATCATCAACGACTACAAAAGTTGCAAGGCATGTAGCTGCCCTTTCTTGAACATCCTCTTCTGAGCTCTGTGTTAAACTGAGCAACAGTGCTGCCCCTTGGCTGATCCAGAAATTATCCAAACCCTGTGGATTGCTCTCTGCAATACGTAGAAGCGAATGGGAGAGGATCCATTCCAACCAAGTCATAATCTCATTTAGTTTCCAATCCTTATTATCTGAATTCCTCCAATCCGAGAATACATTCTTCTCTTTCATTGTAGTATCGGCAAATAGAGAAGCTACGCCTTTGAAGATGTCAGTAAAAAGGGCAAGTAGCAGTTTACCTTTATTACTCTTATGGGCCACAAAGCTAGCATCTTCCTCAAGTGCTGGACAGTTCAAAGCACACAGGACCTTCAAGCTTTGCAAGGATAAAAACAATCTAAAAACAGCATTAGGAACAATATCAGTCCTCGAAACATCTAAACCTTTCAAGTTTGGCAATTTACTCCAGTGCTCTGAAATTGAAAGCCACTTTATATTTGAAGTTCCTGCAACCGAGAGGAAGCGAACTGATACAACATTACCTAAAGACTTCACATCGACATTAAGACAGTCAATGAAACCAATGTCGGTCAAGTTCTGACAATTCTTAGCCAAGGCATTAATAGCATCTCCATCAACTTCCCTAATTCCTGAGAGCCGAAGCTTCTGTAGTTTGGGACAGCAAACAGCAATTGCTTTTATTGCATCACTGCTGATCCTTTCGCAGAAATCTGGCCCAAGTTGGAGGCTCTCAAGTGCCTCGTGCCGAGCCGCAATCACAGAGAGTGTAGCATCAGTAATTTTCCTGCAGTAATCGCCGTTAATTTCGCGCAAATCCCTAGCTTGAAGATTTATTAATGCATCAGCAGATTCTGCCCCACGGAAACGAAGCTTCTGCAGATTACCACACCGAGAAGCAAGCAAAGTTGATGTGGTGTCATTACATTTGTGGGTACGAAGATCCAATGATTGCCACAAACATGGAGAAATTCCTAGAATCCTCCAAGTCCGACAGGTTGAAGACA
This sequence comes from Panax notoginseng, assembly GCA_016801055.1. NCBI lineage: Eukaryota > Viridiplantae > Streptophyta > Magnoliopsida > Apiales > Araliaceae > Panax > Panax notoginseng. The sequence goes on from CM029017.1 coordinate 203,502,566, forward strand.
AACTTGCCCGGTCCCGGTAATTCAGACATGAAAACAACTGAATTACCGTATCATCAGGCAATCTAGTCCAATCAACTAACCCTTTTTCATCCAAACTTACATTCTCTGGATTGCTTGGCAAATCCACCTTATTGCTCCCCCTCCTCGCCACCTTCCTCCGGACTCTCCGACTCATATTTCAACTGTTACACACAAACAATGCAGGAGCTAAGAACCTTTACCCTCTTAAAACTCCGATCCTTAAGCCAGTAATCAAGCAAAAAAAGTTAAATCTGTAACCTCAAAGACTCAAAAATCCCAGCAAGTAAAAGTACTGATAACAAACCAAAAAAATAAGAGAGAGAGAGAGAGAAAAGACATTCTTACACTTCAAATAAACTCAGATGATCAAACCAGGAATGAGATATAGAATTGCTAGAAATGAAACACACCAACAAAGTAGCACACACCCTTTTTACAACAAAGAACCAAATATTCAAAAAAAGGATTCATGCTAAAATAACCAGGAAACCACCACCTTTCAACCTCAAAAACCCAAATCCAAAACTAGTTAAGGAATGTATAAGACCCAGAAACAAATGCCAATTAACTTCATAAACCCTAATTCTCATCCATTGACAGCATCAAATTAAAATTTTAAATTATACAAATTTAAAAAAAATAGACCAATCTATTTAATATACAATACAGAATTACAGAATTCCAGGCCAAACACGAGAAAGTTCCAAATTATTAATGCATTGCGGTGAATAAAGTGACAGTTTTCTAGAATTTGAAAGCTTACCCCTTGTGAGACCAAAAGACAAGTCCTTAAACCTATTAGCTTTCAGGGAAATTGCACCAAAGAAAGCTTTAATGGAGCACCTAATGGTGGCCAGATAGATACATACACAGAGAGAAATATAGGAAGATAAACGCAGTGAGATATAGAAGAGAGACAGAGCTCAGAAGGGGGCGCAGAGAATTCAGGTAAAACTCAAAAGAGTTATATGAAAACAAAGCCAAACCCTCATAGCACTTGGCTACCTGACCCTTCTTCCAGGTGTAAGATTTCTATCAATTACAGAGATAAGAGGTGAGAGGAAAAGAGAATTACAGTAATGGGGTTTGAGAATTTTGAGAGACAAAATTATATTTGAAGCTTTTAATTCAATAGAGAAGATTAATTTAAGGTGTTCTTGGCTTCTTGCAATGCCAATGGGCTTTTGTATCATAACAATAACAATAACAATGTGTTTTCCTTTCTTTATATTACCAGCTATATTTGCCATTTGTTGTATAAATATTGTATTTGCCATTGTGTACTTATCAAACTTTTAATGCAAAATCTGATATTAATAAAAAAAATGCAAGATTAGTGGGTGTAGATATTAGTGTGGAATATATTGATTTCATTGTAGTTGTTTGTTGGTTTTAAATTTTGTTACCATTGTAGTTATTTATTGTACATTTAATGAAAATATTGATTTTTGCATATTTGTATTTATCATTTGTTTTTAAAGTTTGACTATTGTATTGTCTTTTTGTATTTGATAATTTATTGAAAAGGTGACAAAATGAAATATTGATCATACTGAGTTTATTCATTTTTGTTGTTTTGATTTGATAACGTATGTTTGTAACTGAAGTATAAGATATTGTGTTTAATCAATACATATCTCGTAAAGAATAATGCTAGATACACAAATTATTTTATAAATATTTTATAAACTACTGATGTGACATACTCCACCTCAACACATTGCGTGAGATCGAAAACTATATCGAAACAATTTGTTAATTAATATGCTGAGGTGGAGTATGCCACATCAACAATTTATAAAATATTTGTAAAATAGTTTGTGTCTGTAGCATTACTCATCTTGTAAAAGGGATATTTATTTTTAAGCTTGTAAGTAAATGGGTCGTAATTTTTTTTTAAGTATTGATGTTCTTTGTATAATTTATGTGTTCAACTATTTTTTTGTTGTAATTGTTCGTGTTAACGTCAAGATCCGTATATTAACACTCTCTATAGATAATTATAGTAATAATCACTATCCCTCTAGTTTTTCAAGTAACAGTCAGCACTCATCTAGTCTATAATAGGTAACATTCACTACCATCAATATGGTTGACCAACTAATATTCAAAAATATTTATAATATAATGTATAATATACCCTTTGTGACGCCCCCAAAATAGGTATACAACACCCATTCTGAGTCGCCAAATACATGGTACAGAAAGTAAAATACAACTTCAATAATACAATTATCGTGCAAAATACGACAACACATACTGTGAGTTTAAATACAAATATTGTCTTCTAGACAATATCCACACTCAAATAAGTCCTCATTACAATTATTCAAACACTATTTTACAAAAATAGTGAGGACTGTTAAAACATCTTTCTAGAACCATCACTCCATACCCCGACTAGATCCTGCTATGTTCTCACCTCCTGAGAAGAAAAAATGGAACAAAAAGAAAAAAGGTGAGCTCAACTAGCCCAGTAAAGAATATTATGACTAAGATAATATACAACAAATTATCGTTAGTCTTCAACAGGAAAAAATCTGATAGAATATAATCGACAACAAGTTTTAGATCAACAACTGCAGCGGAAACATCAAACCATTAGAAGAATCAAGTAGAGAATGAATTCTACTATCTTCTAAGATTTAAAAGTCCATCATCAATATTTTATCCCTGTAACATCAATTAATAATCATTTTTATCCAAATATTCATGTTTGCACTACAGGCCAAAGATATTCATTTGTATCACCTGTCAGTCATGTTCATCTCAACACCTGTTCATCTTTGCACTACATGCCAAAGATATTCATCAAGTAATCATACATCTTTGCACTACATGCCAAAAATATTCAGTAATATCATCATTTAGGACTGAGGATGATGAAAAATATCTTAAAGAGAACGAATCCAGTGAGACAGAAGGACAAATATTAAGGATTCGTATAACAGTTTATCCAAGATCAATAATACTTCATAATAATCAATTGTGAAGCAGAATTCAAAAATAAAGATCAAAACATGGATACAATCAAAGATAGTAACCATAATAGACATCTTGAACAAAAAGAGAAAATTTTATTTTTTGGTGAATAGTGCCGTATTCCTGAATAGTACCGTATACGTGAATAGTGCCGTATACGTGAATAGTAACTCCGACACAAAAAGTTCCAAATTTGATAAAAACTCATATCAATATTTCAGCATAATGATATTGAAGAAAATAATATCATTTAAGAAGAAAATAATATCCCTTACCTCAAGATATCAGTACTTCTGGTCGGAATACTGGTATAAGGCTGAAAGAAACTTGCTCTGATGAATAGAAACTCTCAAAGTATCTAAATACTCACAAAATACACTCAATAATCTAGAGAGAGAAAGAGAGAAAACTTGTTTCTGGTGTGATTTTCAATTCTAAATTAACCCTCTATTTATAGGAAAATTTTAGTAGGCTTGACCTGTAACCTGATGGCTTTACCTGCTACTATTTCCACCCACCACATTTGAAATATAATTCAGCACATTTTTTCACCAACCACAAGTGGGGCCCACAAATTCTAGAATTTTCCATCAAAATGATAAACTCCGAAAATTCAACAATTTCTGAACCAGTCATCTTGTAAAATTCATAATAAATCATACGTTCATTTTTAACGGTTCAAAATTTGTGGGCATATACTCAACTTATATATGTATAACATATCCAAAAATTACCACGATCCAACGGTCGGATTAAAAATTATAACCCCCGCAAAATATCTCAAAAACCCTGATTTATAATACCTCCATTCCGACAAAAATACTGATAAAAACCTCAACATTAACTCCTTCATTTTTAACCACAAAAATATATCCCTCATTTATATCCACATAAAATAAATATTTCCTTATCATATGAATCAATAATTAATTATTCACAAATAATATTACAGAATCACATTTATGATAACCAGACCGTTCCCATGAAAGAGGGGGCTTTCCAATAAGGACTTCTCCTTACTGGTGCGTAATTAGATGACCAAACCTCTCCTTAGACAGAACTTTCTAGACATTGCCAATAATGTTATCTAATAATATTATTCAAATAATATGAATTATTGATCTGATAAAGGAAAATACTGTGCAACAACAATTATTGAAACAACAATAATATAAAATATCAACGCAGTAATTATTGAATCAATAAAATAAAATATTGAATAATAACTACTGTAATAATTATTGAGTAGTGCCTTCCTTCGTAAGAATCAATAATTGGTGCAATACCGTGTGCTACTGTATTTTAACCACCGGGTATTCCAACAGTATTAACGATAACAACTACGCCGTTATTTATAAACAACTTATACTTGTCGTTTTCTTCATCCAATCGCTTTCCGTTATGGGGCCCACACAAGGCTGCGCCGTCGTACGAATATTCCCCGACAGCAAGAATATTTCACGACCAAACGAATATTCCCCGACAAAATGAATATTTTATAACCACTTGCTTATTTTATAAAATTTGCACATTTCACCCATAACCAAAGTATTATATCAAATTAACCCCTTATTATTCATAATAATATTTAGAGAAAATTTGATTATATTCATTAATAAGTTGGGGTCTTACACCCTTCACGTTATAATATTTAATATATATACTAAATATAAATTTGTAAGTTATAATTTTTGCTTAACTTGATATAATTAATTAAATTATGAATTTGTGCAATAAATAACATAAATGTCAAAAAATAATAAATATTTATTTTATCAAGAAAAAAATTCATACACTTTTTGGTAATTAAATCTCTTAAAGATTAAAATTTACGTAATATACATTCAAATATTTTTTTTTGCAATTAAAAAGTAAAATTTTAATAAGCATAAAAGTAAAAATTAATGCAAAAAAGTTATAATTATTTTCACAGATATTAAAATTTACGTAAAATAAACTTATTATTACATAACGAATCTTATTATTAGTATAAAAAGTATTAAAAATTATTTTTTTTTTTCTCAAATATTAGACTAAATATAAATCACACTTAAGCATAATTATTTACAATAAAAATGACAAATGTTATTACTCAAAAAAAAAAAAATACATTAAAAACTTATTTTAATAAGATAGATGTAGTAATAAATATTATTATATTTTCTTTTATTCAATATTTTATAAAAATAATACCAGCTGTATATTAAAAAATATAATTAAAGTTATAAACATCCCAAAATTTGATATATCTTCAATAAAATTTAATATATAAAAATCATAATATGAAACTAAGAATTCAAATAATAATTTATGTTGTTAAACACCAAAAATTAAACTATAAACATACTCAACCACTTTAATTAGAAAACCTCTTAAAAATTTTAATATTTGTATCACTTATCCAAAAATATGTGTTACTTAAATTAAATTAATAATTTATGTTGTTAAACACCAAAAACTAAATTATCAGCATACTCAATTACTTTAATTAGAAAACCTCCATTAATAATTTAATTTAAAATTCTTAATATTTGTATCACTTATCTAAAAATATGCATTAATTAAATTAAATTATTTGAATGAGATAGTTTTAATTACAAATAAAACTATAATTAAAATGTATTATATTAAAAAAGAATAATTAAACATGTGACGCCCCCAAAATAGGTCCACACAACCCATTATAAGTTGCCAAATACATGGTACAGAAATTAAATATAATTTCATTTATACAATTATTAACTATCGTGAAAAATACGACAAAACATAATATGTGAGTTTTAGTACAAATATTATCTCATAGATAATATCCAAACTCAAATAAAGTTATCACTATAATTATTATCACACTATTTTATAGAATAGTGAGGACTACTATAGCAACCATCTTGGACCATCACTCCATTTCCTGACTAGTCCTAGCTATATTCTCATTTCCTGAAGAGAACAATGAAAGAAAAGGGTGAGCTCAACTAGCCTATTAAAAAATATTATGACTAAGATAATGCATAATAAATTATCCTTAGTCCTCAACAGATAAAAATTGATAGAATACAATAGACAATAAGTTTTAGATCAATAACTGCAGCGGAAATAGCAATCCATCAGAAGAGTCAAGTAGAACATGATGTCTACTATCTTCTATGATTTAAAAGTCCATCGTAAATATTTTATCTCTGTAACACCAATCAATAAATATTTAAAATAAACAAATTATCCATGTACTATTGGCCAATGATATTCGTTTGTATCGCCAGTGGTCATGGTCATGCCAAACACCTGTTCATCTATGCACTACAGGCCAAAGAGGACTTTTATCACAATATTTATCTGTAACATTACAGGTCATGATTATACCAATACACAATTCCTGGTCATAATCATACCAATCAACAGTCCATCTATTCACTACGGGCCAAAGATGATTTTTACCACAATATAAGCATGAGGATGATGATAATGATATAAAGGAATCAATCAAGTGAGATCAAGGATAAATATTAGAGATTTATAATTCAATTTATCTAGAGTTCAAGAATGTCCAAATTGTCAACATGATAACTAATTGTGGAGTAAAATTCAAGAATGATATTCATGTATCAAAAATAATTTGAACAGAAAAAAAATTAAATTATGTTGTGAATAGTACTCATGAATAGTACCGTGTAAATAGTGCACATAAATAGTACTATATGAATAGAATGGAAATATTAAAATTTAATAAGAAAGTTCAAACCAATATTCAAGTAAAACGATATTAGATGAAGAGCAAAACGCAAGGGTATTCTACTTATTTTAGGGATTATAGAAACAATACTTATCAAAGTAAGTGTAGATTTAGGAATATGAAACGAAATAATATCACTTACATATTATAGAGTATGAAAGAAAATAATATTCCTTACGAATATTGAACGAAAATAATATTCCTTACAAAAAAAAATATCATTTACGAATATTGAACGAAAATAATATCTCTTATGAATATTGAACGAAAATAATATCACTTACGAAAAAAAATCCTCAATATACTCAATAAAATTTAACATATAAAAATAATAATATGAAACTAAGAATTCAAATAATAATTTATGTTGTTAAACACAAAAAATTAAACTATCAACATACTCAATCACTTTAATTAGAAAACCTCCATTAATAATTTAATTTTAAATTCTTAATATTTGTATCACTTATCTAAAAATATGTGTTAATTAAATTAAATTATTTGAATGAGATAGTCTTAATTACAAATAAAACTATAATTAAAATGTATTGTATTAAAAAAGGATAATTAAACATATATATATATATATATATATATATATATATATATATATATATATTATTCAATAATAAAAATTTGATAACATACAAGGATAAATATATAATTTTATTTATTTAGTCAACCCTAAAAACTTGCAAGGGTACTAACCGTTCTTATTATTATGGTTATCTAGAAAGATTGTCACTGTATTTTATCCTAAATATTAATGATCTTTTAGTGTCCAAAAACTTTCTAAATTCTATATCATCATCCTATCTTTTAGTTGTGGAATAGGTTGGGCATCTTACTGATAAGCATATATATATATATATATATATATATATATATATATATATATATATATATATATATATATAGTTCTCCTTTTGACCGCTAATTATGCCATAATAATGATTCAAACGGTAAACGAATTGGGTCAAGTTGACTTTTGACTTGATGAGCTCATAAAAAAGTTAAACGAATCGAGTTCCTAAACAAGTTCATAGAATGGCATTCAAGCTCGACTCGTTTAAAACGAGTTGTTCGCAAGCTTTGCTTATCAAGTCAAGTCGAGTATAACTTGATTTTTTCTTCTTTTTTTAAAAAAATAAGAAACTATTAATTTAATTATTATAGTTACATAAAAATATTAAAAATATAACAATATTATTAAATGAGTTGAGTTCATGTAAGTTGAGTTTTTGAGACGAATAACGCATAAACTTGAGTTTGACTCGTTTATATTCATATGCAAAAAGTAAATAGTTTGAACTCTACTATTTAAACAAACTCAAGTGGAGTTGAGTCAAACTTAGTTGAGTCAAGTTAAGTTTTGTTTGTGAACAACTCGTTTCATTTATAGCCGATACTGGCAATAATTATATTGCTAAGATAATAATTATACTATAAGAGTTTAATATTATTAAAAATTCAAAAATATCACTAAAACAAATATAAAAATTTAATTAAATACATATTTACTCGGGTAACATAAATATTACTCTAACGATCGCGAGTAACAACTAACATTATCAACAACCATTTTTCTTTTCAATCATTTTAAAACTTAGAATTAAAAATTTTCTCTGCATATTTATAGGTTTTGCTACACTCCCTAGCACTCACTTCTGAGTTTTCTGAGTTTTGGATTGAAAATAAAAGAATGCAAAAACTTAATTTATAATGTAAAATAAAAGAATAAAATACTTATATATTTTCATTCATGTTGTACAAGGGAAAAAAAGAAAATCTAAATTTTACATTTAATAAAGTTACTAAATAACCCTTATATTACTTTTATTATATTCATAATTTAGAAGGTATAATAGAGATCATCTTATGTTATTTAATTTTTTGTCTAAATTTGCTTATTTTTAAACGAAAAGGTTTAACAAGAAAAGTGGTTACATTTTTGTCAATTTCTTTTCTTTTTCGTTCATTAAAAAACTCGATAAGAAAGGAATTAGATAAAAAAACTTAGTTTTCAGTCAACTTTAAAACTCAGTAAAATTGTGTTTGATTGCCTCTAAATATTTCTTAATAGATGTACATCTGATTCAGTCAAAGGTTATAGTTGCTTGGTAAATATTTTTTGACTCTTAATACCTCTTAATTGGTAAAAGACAAATATAACTCTAAATCATTTAGAGGTACATCTTGTTAGAATTTAAGCTTTAAATAACGTTTTAAGCTTGGATTTTTAAGTTAAAATTAAAATGGGTTATATTAATCATTTGAGCTGAATCCACATATTAATATGTTCCACTCCATGAGTAGATGAAAATCAAATATTAGGAAGCTCAAATCTATGGGATAGTGAATGAGAAATTTACTCGTGATCACCCTTAAATATAATAATAAATGTTTGTGTGAAGTTAAAGTCTCACATTGAATGAGAACTAAACTTTAATTGAGTATATACACAATTAGATTATTCTTGGGTTTGGCCCCAAATGGCACCCCACTTTTGTGAAGGGGAGAGGATCTAGTCAAGGCTTGGTTTGACCACGCGCCGCCGACCGGTTGGGTCGGGCTCGGGCCGTGGGTCCTTGTATATAACAAGATGTACCCGTTGTTCAATTTATATAATGACAAATACGCGCCCACAGAGAATAGTTACTAACAATTATTCTAATTATCAAGCTTCTACCAATTTATTCCACTTAAACATAGGAATACAATTTTTCCAATTGCTTTGCAAAAATCGTTTTATCTTATTCCCACTTAATTAATCCAATGAGTTGCTAACTAGGATTGCTTATGAATTTACTAACATTTTTCAATGATTAATAAAAAGACTTATTTCAGTTATTTTGCTACTTTCGTGCAAGACACTTAAAACAGATTCATTAAGCACAAACTCCTAACAAAGTTACACATGACATACAAGTACTTGCGTCTCATACATTGTTATGTTATCCTTTAGAAGAATAAAAAAATTCATGCGTTATTATATTCAAATCTAATTTAAGATTTTCTCTTTCAATTCCATAAAAGATATCAGGTTAATTGTTGGCCAAACAATTATTTAATCAAACACAAAATATAATAATCAACTCAATAAGATCAATAAGTGATAATAAATATAAAAGAATTATTGCATCACAAAAGGTTCCATTGTACCTCTAATTGGAAAATTAGTTCATCATCATAATAGAAACAAGAAGATCCAAATTAAATAGCATCATAAGTATAAATATTAAAATTAAGAAAAGATGAAAAACTCTGTCGTGAAATCTCCAATCTCTGCCTTCAATATTCTCTAATGCAATCTTCGAGTCTCCACAAAATGGGTCTCAATGATTTCTAGTCCAAAAGTCTCCAAATCCAAGTTATAATTAAGTATTTATAGTCCATTAAAATAAACTCTAGAAAGTTAGGAAACTAACAATCTTATTCTAGCTCAAATTGGACAACATAACACCCAAATCAGCTCTCTCCCTGTCATCCGGCGAGCCTAGCGCTGTTCCTAGACCAATTTGGGTGCACCCCGCGTTAGAGATGCAGAAAATCTGATGGTCCGGCGCTCCTCACGTCGGTCACTTTTTTGTTGCGAGGTCTTTTAGTAAAATAGCCATAACTTTTGATCTGGGAGGAGTTACGAGGCCTGCTACCTATCAAATCGAAGATATCGATGAGATCTACAACTTTTATTCGTTGAGAATTGACAAATTTTGGACGAATCAAGGTCGAAATTTGGCTTCAAGTGGCTGATATGTAAATGACAAGCATGATAACTCTAAGCTTTGATCTTTGTTGATAAAAAAATCATAACTTCTTCATAGGAACTCTAATTGAGACAATTCAAGTTGTTCCGAAAAGCTAAGAACTAAATCTATAATAAAATCCAAGTTTCAAGCCAAGAACGAATCCAATTTGGTTTTAAAAGCCGTGCAATCTTCCCTTCTTGCATTTGCTTGTATATTTTAGTCCAAAAGATGTCCGAATTGCTTTTCCTTGGTTCTTCATGCCAATGTCGTGTCATATCCTAGAAAATAACATAAAATGTATGAAATGCACACAACACAACATTGATTAAAAATAATCCAAATCTAATGAGATCTGATTCGTAAGTATAAAACTTAATCATCAATACCTCTGAATGGTATAGAATAATCTTGTTAGAATTTCTGAATGGTTTAGAGTTATCTTATAAGAATTTCAGTACGCTGCTTCTGGCTTTGATTCAAAGCACCTGTTTAGCCATATTCAATTTTTTATCATCATTTCTATCATATTCACACTCAAATTGAGAGATAAAAACAGGTCATGTGCAAACATGAAGGGTCATAAATCACCCTATAAATATTTGACAAATTCAGTAATTCAATTTTGTATCATCATTTCTATCATATTCATAGTCAAATTGAGAAAGATAAAAATATTCATTGGTTCACTGTGTATGCTGTTTGTAGTGCTGTTATAGCATACGTTGTCAATGTATCTTGTGAGACAAGTGATGATAACTATAAGCACCAATAAGAAGGGCATAATTGTCTTAAATATATAGTACCAGGTATTAGTTGTGACGCCTCCAAAATAGGTATACATCACCCACTCTGAGTCACCAAATACATGGTACAGAAAATAAATATAAACTTTGTGACGCCCCCAAAATAGGTATACATCACCCATTCTGAATCGTTGAATACATGGTGCAGAAACAACTACAACTTTATTAATACAATTGTTGTGTAAAATACGACAACACATAAATTGTGAGTTTAAAATACAAATATTGTCTTATAGACAATATCCACACTCAAATAAGTCCTCATTATAATTATTGATACACTATTTTATAAAATAGTGAGGACTACTATAACAACTACCTTGGACCATCACTCCTTACCCCGGCTAGTTCCTGCTAAATTCTCACCTCCTGAGAAGAAAAATGGAACATAAAGGAAAAGGGTAAGCTCAACTAGCCCAATAAAGAATATTATGACTAAGATAATACACAATAAATTATCATTAGTCTTCAACATGGAAAAATCTGATAGAATATAATAGACAACAAGTTTTAGATCAACAACTGCAACGGAAACAACAATTCATTAGAAGAGTTAAGTAGAGAATGAAATCTATTATCATCTATGAATTTAAAAGTCCATCATTAATGTTTTATCCCTGTAATATCAATCAATATACATCTTGAATCAAATATTTATCTTTGCACTACGTGCCAAAGATATTCATTTGTATCACCAGTTGGTCATGTTCATCTCAACACCTGTTCATCTTTGCCCTACGGGCCAAAGATATTTATTAGGTAATCATTCATCTTTGCATTACAGGCCAAAGATATTCATCAAGTATCATCATTAAGGACTGAGGATGATGAAAAACATTTTAGAGAGCGAATCTAGTAAGATAAAAGGACAAAAATTAGAGATTCGTAATTTAGATAATTCAAATTTAAAAATACTCCATAATGGACTAAAATTCAAGAATGAAGATCAAAACATGGATACAATTAAATATAGTAATCATAATAGATATCTGGGACAAAGAAGAGAAAATTTTATTTTTTGGTGAATAGTGCCGTATTTGTGAATAGTGTCGTATACGTGAATAATAATCCCGACACAAAAAGGTAGAAATTCCACAATAAAGTTCATATCAATATTTCGGCATAATGATATTGAAAGCAGTCATATCATTTACGAAAAAATTAACATCCCTTACTTCAAAATAATAGTACTTCTGTTTAGAATATCAGATGTAAAGCCGAAGGAAACTTGCACTGAATAGCAACTCTCAAAGTATCTAAATACTCACAAAAATACGCTCGACAATATAGAAAGAGAAAACGTATGTTTCTGGTGTGATTTTCAATTCTAACTTAAGTACCTATTTATAGGAAAATGATAGAACGTCAAAGGAGACTAAAATAATAAAATAATATTATTTCTTTTCTTTTCTTCTACGCACCAACCATTTGAATCATCCAGCATGCCATCTTAGAAAACATATTTGCAGCCTACATGTTTTCAAACAAAAGTGGGCCCCACCCAATTTTAATAAAAAATATTTAATTTCTGAAACTTCAATAATTCCTAATAAATAGCCCTTTTATCAGAAAAATATGAATTTTATATCCATTCCATACGAAATCAAATTCTCTACAACTTTGTAGCTTTAAGTTTTTTCAAATTCTAAATAGAAAATATCATAAATTCACAAACGGATGATTTTTAATACCCCTATTCCGATAAAATACTGATAAAACATCTCAGCTTTAATTCCTTCATTTATAACCACATAAAATAAATATATCCATCAATTATATCCACATAAAATAAATATTTACTTATCATATAAATCAATTATTAATTATTCACAAATAATATTACAGAATCACAATAATGACAACCAGGCTGTTCCCAGGAAAGATGGGGCTTTTCGATAAGGATTTCTCCTTACTGGTGCGCAATTAGGTGACCAAACCTCTTCTTGACAGAACTTTCTAGATATTGCCAATAATGCTATCTAATAATATTATTCAAATAATATGAATTATTGATCTGATAATGAGAAATATTATGCCATGATAATTATTGAAACAACAATAATATAAAATTTCAACGCAGCAATTATTGAATCAATAAAATAAAATATTGAACAGTAATTACTGTAACAATTATTGAGTAGTGCATTCTTACGTAAGGATCAATAATTCAAAAATACTGTGCAATACCGTGTGCTACTGTGCAACCACACGTATTACTGTACATTAACCACCGGGTATTCCTACAGTGTTAACGGTAACGATTACGCCGTTATTTATAAAAACAAAAATTTATCGTTTTCTTCATCCGATAGTTATTCTGTTATGGGGCCCACAAATGGCTGCGCCTGTGACTCCCCCAAAATTAGGTATACATGACCCATCTTGGGTCGCCAGATACATGGTACAGAATACAAATACAACTTACTAATACAACTGTCGTGTACAATACGACAAAACATAACTGTGAGTTTGAATACAATTATTGTCTACTAGAGGCTATACAAACTCAAAAGGAGTCCTCATTACAATTATTGTCACATTATTTAACAGAATAGTGAGGACTACTAATACTATCATCTGGTCCATCACTCTGTTCCTCGACTCGTCCCAGCTATATTCTCATTTCCTGAAGAGAACAGTGAAAGAAAGGGTGAGCTCAACTAGCCCAGTAAGAAATATTATGACTAAGATAATGCAGAATAAATTATCATTAGCCTTCAACAGTGTTAAACTGATAAAATATAACGAACATCAAGTTTAACTGCAACGGAACAAGTAATCCATTAAAAGAGTCAAGTAGAGAATAAAATCTACTATCTTCTATGATTTAAAAGGTTTTTCAACACTGTTATCGCTGGGACTCATCTTAATAAAATAATCCACATCATCGAATCACCCCTGCACTACAGCCAAGGATATTCTTTAGTATCACGACCACAATTATCCATGCACTAAGGGCCAAGAATATTTGTGTACTCATTAATGGTCATGATCATGCCAACAACTGTTCATCAATGCACTACGGGCCAATAAGGACTTTTACCACATCATTTGTAACATTACGGTCATGATTATATCGAATAATCCCTGGTCATAATCATACCAAGTCCATCTATGCATTACAGGCCACAGATGACTTTCAACATTTTATAAACATGAGGATGATGACAATGATATAAGAATTCAATAAAACAAGTTCAAGATTTAATTTAACCAAGAATTAACAACGTCCAAATTATCAACATGATACTGCTTTGTGGAGTAAAATTCAAGAATGCTTAGAATAATATTTTCATGAAAAGATACTGGATGAAACACAATTATCAAGGATATTCCACTAATTTCATGGAGTATAGAAGTTAAAACTTAACCAACTGAGTATGATAAAGAATGGAATAACAAAAGAAATCACCCGGCATGCGATAGACCGCACAGACAGGTTATTTTAACAGAATAATAAATAATGGAACCAGGTCCGGCGTAAACGCACAGACAAGATATTTCGACAGAATAATAAATAATAGAACCAGGTCCGATGTAAAACACACAGACAGGATGTTCCAACAGAATAATAACAAGACTGAACCAGGTCGGTGTAAAACACACAGCCAGGATGTTCTAACAAAATAATAATAAAAACGGAACCATGTCCGGTGTAAAACACGCAGACAGGATGTTTCAACAGAATAATAGAAGAATGTCACCAAGTATAGGGTAGACCGCATATACAGGTTATTCCAACAGAATATTCCAACAGAATAATAAGAAATAGAATAACAAAAGTTCTCTTCATGAATAAGAAAGAATAACACCCCTTACCGTTTTAAAGAAGAACTGAAATAAGGAAGTAGTTAAGTAGCAGAATACTTTTCTTCTCTCTCTATAGTTTCTCTCTATAGTTTCTCTCTCTAGAGTTCAGTGAATTCCTAAGAAATAATGAAGGAATGAGCTACTATTTATAAAAAAATGGAATGCATAGTAACTAATTCATGAACGGTCCAGATTGATTACTTTAATCTGACGGTCCATATTTAAAGAAAAATCTTTTAAATAAAATATAATATATTCTATTTATAAAATAACTTTAATAAAGTATTCTGTTTTATATAAAAAAGATGTTTCTGTTTTATTACGTTAATAATACGAATAAAACAAAACGTCATTATCGCTAAATAATTCATATTATTAACTGACAATAATTGAATCAAACTGGAGTAGTTCAACAGTATCAATGGTAAAACTTCCGCCATTATTTTTAAAAAAATATTTTTGTCGTTTTTTCAATCCGACAATAATTTCGTTGTGGGGTCCACCAATGATTGTGCCGTTGTACGAATATTCCCTGTTAAAACGAATATTCCCCGACCAATCGAATATTATATAACAACTTACGTACTTTGCAAAAGTTATAAATATTATCCACAACTATAACATTATATCAAATTAACTCCATAATATTTAAAAATGATATTTATAGAAAATTCATCTTTATTTATAAAAGTTGGGGTCTTATAACCTCCCCTTCTTATGAAATTTCGTCCTCGAAATTAGGGTACGTACCTAGTATATCGAAGAGGTAATGATACCTTGACTTCATTTCATATTCTAACTCCCAAGTCATTTCCTCAACATCGTGATTTCTCCACAAAACTTTGACTTGAGGTATAACCTTGGAGCGTAGAATATGTTCCTTCTTATCCAAGATTTGAACAGGAACTTCTTCATACGTCAAATCCTCCACTATTTCGTCCGGTTCTAACTCAATAATATGGTTCGGGTCTTCCACATATTTACGTAATATGGATATGTGAAAAATGTTACGAACACGAGACATACTTGGCGGTAAAGCGAGTCTATAAGCCACAGTTCCTACTCGATCGAGGATTAAAAATGGACCGATGAATCGAGGAATTGAGCTTTCCTCTCTTTCCAAATCTCGTAACTCCTTTCCATGGAGCAACACGTAAGAACACATGATCTCCTATATCAAATTCCACGTCCTTTCGATGAAGATCAGCATAACTCTTTTGTCGATCTTGTGAGGTTTTATACGTTGTCGGATTGCTTGAATCTTTTCTATAGTCATACGTACCAACTCTGGTCCCAACAACGTTGCTTCACCCACCTCATCCCAGCATACTGGAGAACGACATTTTCTTCCATACAATGCTTCGAATGGAGCCATGTCAATACTTGCTTGATAACTGTTATTGTAGGAAAACTCCACCAATGGTAAGAACTTGTCCCAACTTCCCTTGAAATCAAGGACACAGAGTCTTAATAGATCTTCAAGAATTTGAATAGTCCTCTCTGATTGTCCGTCCGTCTGAGGATGATATGCCGAACTAAATCGTAAATCTGTGCCCATAGCTTTTTGTAAACTAATCCAAAATCGTGAAGTGAATCTTGGGTCTCGATCAGAAACTATGGATACTAGCATACCATGCAGTCTTATAATCTCGTTTATGTACATACGATCAAGACGTTCAAGTGTATAAGTTTCTCGTATCGGTAAGAAATGAGCAGACTTGGTCAATCTATCAACAATGACCCAAATCGCATCTATACCTTGAGAAACCTTAGGTAGACCGGTAACGAAATCCATGGTAATGTGCTCCCACTTCCATTCTGGAATTTCAAGTGGTTGCAATGGACCTTTTGGTACTTGATGCTCCGCTTTGACTCGTTAACAAGTTAGACACCTCGAGATAAACAGCGCTATCTCTCTCTTCATATTGCTCCACCAAAATGTATGACGAAGATCATTGTGACAACCCCAAAATAGGTCCATTCCATCCAACCTATTCTGAGTCGCCAAATACATGGTATAGAAAACAACTGTAACTTTATTACAACAATTATCGTGCAAAATACAACAACACATATGCTATAAGTTTGGATACAAATATATACCAAATATGACTCATGTTCCAACCGTGGACATCACCTCACAATGACACCTTACATAAAGGTATAGTCAAAAACTGTTTTAGAAATTAGAATCTTTGGAAAGTGCTCAAGAAAACCTTCGTACATGGGAGGCCACGCGTCTAGGTTATGATAGATATCATATGGCCACAGAATTATCCTTGGTTGACCCAATAGACCCCAAAGAAAAACGAGAAGATTACTATCATATTCTTCCCAATGGTGAGTCTTCTCTTGACTTATCATTATCTCCACTGTCTCTAATTGAGAATTATACTTCAAACAAACACCAAGATTATATAGGTAGTGCCCATAGATATACTCAGCAAGTGGATGAGCACAACCCTGTCTTATGATGACACGAGGTTGTATGTCATTAGACATCTTGTATGATAGTGACAAAACACCCTTCCAACGTTGGGTTCGCCTCACCCTATTTTCTTCACCAAATATAACTACTAAATGATGACCACCGTTCTATTCCCTTGTTACCCCCGCTCGACCCAGCTACACTCTTATTACCTGAAAGAAATTGTGAAGCAAAAGGGTGAGCACAACTAGCTCAGTAAAGAATATCATGACTAAAGATAATTCAATTATCAATAGCCTTCATCAACAATAAATCAGAGATTTAGAACATATGGTAAATGATAACAATTTCAACCATAGTTGCAGCGGAACGAGCAATCCATTAGAAGAGTCAAATAGACTATAAAGTCTATTATCTTCTCCATGTTAAAAATCCATCAACAATGTTTTATCCCGTAACATCAATCAACAATTCTGGTCCACAATCATATGAATAACTCATAATCATAACTGTAGTTCTAAATTCCTCTTCTCATCCAGGACGAAGATAATTTTCATCACCTATCTTTACCTGAAACATCAAAGATCATGGTTACACCAAATCACATTTCCTGTTCATAATCATACTAATAACTTCATCTTTGCACTACGGCCAAAGATATTCATTTGTATCACCAGTTGGTCATGTTTATCTCAACATCTGTTCATCTTTGCACTACTGGCCAAAGATATTCAACAACATGTCATCTTTGCACTACGGGCCAAAGATATTCATCAACAATTCATCTTTGCACTACAGGCCAAAGATATTCATCAATATTTCATCTTTACACTACAGGCCAAAGATATTAATATCTCAAAGAAATATATAATCATTTCAGAATTTATATAAACAATAATTATAACCATGTTGATCAATTCACCTTTGCACTTAAGCTAAAGATATTCACTTATAAATTTAATGGTCATGATCATACCAATCAACGATTCAACTTTGCACTACTGGCCAAAGATAACCCATAGTCATGATCATACCAAAAATCTACCCATCTTTACACTCAAGTCAAAGAGAAATATCATCATTAGGGTTATAAAAACGTTATATATAATAATAAAAATAATATGATCAACATCTAGTTTTAATCTCAAGAGTAATATTCGTAAATCAACTATAATTTGGTTAGAAAAAAGAAACCAATTTTTATCGTAAATAGTATCTCGTGAATAGTAACTCATGAATAGTAACTCGTGAATAGTAACTCATAAATAGTAAACCCGACACAAAAAGGTAGAAATTTCACAATAAAATCCATACCAGTATTTCGGTATAATGATATTGAAAGAATAATATTTCTTAAGCTTATAAACAATTTATTTAAATTGTTTACACTTTACTAAATAATGCATTTAATCATTCTAAAATACCAAACTCATAAGATTTTATCACCAATAATCAAAACCCTCATCAAAAATCTGCATATACCTCATATAGAATTCTCAAGCCATAAAATCCTATTTTCTAATTTTCTTACTTCACATAACATATTTAATTCATTTACTCACAACTAGACCATTTTCATGAAAAATACCAAATCAGTTTCAAAAATATTTCTTTTCTGAGATTTAGCATAATATAGTCCCATAGTGAACATATATTTTTCTCAGAATTTTTAAAAGTCATTTACTATTTTTCATATGGCCAAAACAGCCGAATATTTAGACATTTATCAAAAATTATACTTTTGTCCAAAAATTCTGAAATTTACAGAGTATACTTCTATCATATACATGTACTTCCAATAAAAATTTCATCAATTTTGGAGTTAACCACAAGGAATTATAAGCGGTTACTTTTAAAATAGTCTTTTCTCATAAAATTCATAACTCTCAATCTATACATCCAAAAATCACCATTTTTGGACACAAACAAGAAAACTCATCAAAATATCATTTTAAATTTTTCCAGAATTTTTGAATGTCAGAAAAATTACGAAACTGAAAAACATAACAACCCTTAAAATCCCTTACTATCCCTTACTATCCCTTACCTCAAAAGAGCAGTACTTCTGACTGGATATCGGATATGATGCTGAAGGAAACTTGCACTGATGAATAGCAACTCACCAAGTATCTAAAAACTCTCAAAATATGCTTCATAATATAGAGAGAGAAAGAGAGAAAGCTTATGTTTCTGGTGTGATTTTCAATTCTAACTTAGCCCTCTATTTATAGGAAAATTTTGGTAGGTTTGACCTGCAACCTGATGGCTTTACCTGCTACTATTCCCACCCACCACATTTGAAATATAATTCAGCACATTTCTTCACCAACCACAAGTGGGGCCCACCAATTCTAGAATTTTCCACCAAAATGATTAACTCCGAAAATTCAACAATTTCTGAACCAGTCATCTCGTAAAATTCATAACAAATTATACGTTCATTTTTAACGGTTCAAAATTTGTGGACATATACTCAACTTATATATGTATAACATATCCAAATATTACCACGATCCAACGGTCGGATTACAAATTATAACCCTCGCAAAATATCTCAAAAACCCTAATTTTTAATACCTCCATTCCGACAAAAATACTGATAAAAACCTCAACATTAACTCCTTCATTTTTAACCACAAAAATATATCCCTCATTTATATCCACATAAAATAAATATTTCCTTATCATATGAATCAATAATTAATTATTCACAAATAATATTACAGAATCACATTTATGACAACCAGGCCGTTCTCAGGAAAGAGGGGGCTTTCCAATAAGGATTTCTCCTTACTGGCGCGCAATTAGATGACCAAATCTCTCCTTAGACAGAACTTTCTAGACATTGCCAATAA
This sequence comes from Panax notoginseng, assembly GCA_016801055.1. Lineage (NCBI taxonomy): Eukaryota > Viridiplantae > Streptophyta > Magnoliopsida > Apiales > Araliaceae > Panax > Panax notoginseng. Next base: position 203,522,941 of record CM029017.1, read on the forward strand.
TGTTATATAATAATATTATTCAAATAATATGAATTATTGATCTGATAATAGAAAATACTGTGCAGCAACAATTATTGAAACAAAAATAATATAAAATATCAACGCAGCAATTATTGAATCAATAAAATAAAATATTGAACAGTAATTACTGTAACAATTATTGAGTAGTGCCTTCTTACGTAAGAATCAATAATTTTAAAAATACTGTGCAATACCGTGTGCTACTGTGCAATAACGCGTATTACTGTATTTTAACCACCGGGTATTCCAACAGTGTTAACGGTAACAACTACGCCGTTATTTGTAAAAACTCAAATTTGTCGTTTTCTTCACCCGATAGTTATTCGTTATGGGGCCCACAAATAGCTGCGCCGTCGTACGAATATTCCCCGACAGAAAGAATATTCCACGACCAAACGAATATTCCCCGACAACAATGATTATTTTATAACCACTTGCTTATTTTGAAAAAAAATTCATATTTCACCCATAACTTTAAACTTTTATCAATTTAACCATTTACTGAATAGTAATTATAAGAAAAATTGAATACTTTTATTTCATAAAATTTGGGGTCTTACAATCTCCCCTCCTTATGAAATTTAGTCCCCGAAATTTACGTACCTGGTATTTCGAAGAGTTGAGAATACCTTACTTCCATTTCAGATTCTATCTCTCAGATCATCATGATTTCTCCATTGCTCATCTCCCATGATAACTTCATTTGGGTTCCTCATTTGTTGGGAAGTCATGACAACCGCCATCCCTCGAACTACTCGGCTTTGACTTGTCTGGAGCAGCATTTGGCGTCATCATTACCGTTGGAATATACCTTTCTATAGGACATATTCCTCCCTCAACTGCCTCTTCGTACTCCTCATTCATGATCTGAATCATCAATCTTCGATCCATATCGGATTCAGGTTGACCGCTATGTACAGGGTAATTCAAAACTCGATGTTGGGTTCTCCCAATTGCTTTCCAAAAAGAGAAATTCATATCATCTATTTTAGCCTTCTTAGATCGAACATCTCTTTCCACAATATCCACGTGTCGTGCGGCTTTTGCCCATGCATCACTTATTCTCACTCGTTCAGTTTTTTCTTCTTTCAGCTCAGATTCTATTTTTATCATCTTATACTCTGCCAAAGAATGCTTCTGTTCAAGCATCACATATCAGGTAACACAAGCTTGAATTGTTGCATCCTTTTGTTCCACGACCGCCTGTCGTTCTTCTGCCTGCTCTTCTAACTCATGAATACGATTTTGAAATTCTACATTTTGATCATATAATACCTCTAATAAACTCTCCTCTGGTACTTCTTCTTCCTCTTCTTCCTCAGTCTCAGCTGTTACCTCTGCTACTATATCGGGTGTAACTATCAATTCTTCACTCACCACATGGATATCTGTAATTCCTTCTTCGTCTGACATCACATTATCACGGTTAGTGATTAGAGGTATCCCCACAGTCTCATTCACTCCATTGTTAGCATTCTCAGCTGCCATTCTCAAATACTGCCATAAAACAAGGGTTAATTAAACAAATTAACATATCACATAATATCTCAATATTATGACTGACCAACAAATAAGCTTAGGTAGGACACACTAGCGAAGGATTTACTCATCTCTCCCCTCCTAGTTGTATTCCCCGATCTCCGCCAGAGATCATATCCCTAAGCTCTGATACCAACTGTGACAACCCCAAAATAGGTCCATTCCATCCAACCTATTCTGAGTCGCCAAATACATGGTATAGAAAACAACTGTAACTTTATTACAACAATTGTCGTGCAAAATACAACAACACATATGCTATAAGTTTGGATACAAATATATACCAAATGTGACTCATGTTCCAACCGTGGACATCACCTCACAATGACACCTTACATAAAGGTATAGTCAAAAACTGTTCTAGAAATTAGAATCTTTGGGAAGTGCTCAAGAAAACCTTCGTACATGGGAGGCCACGCGTCTAGGTTATGATAGATATCATATGGCCACAGAATTATCCTTGGTTGACCCAATAGACCCCAAAAAAAAACGAGAAGATTACTATCATATTCTTCCCAATGGTGAGTCTTCTCTTGACTTATCATTATCTCCACTGTCTCTAATTGAGAATTATACTTCAAACAAACACCAAGATTATATAGGTAGTGCCCATAGATATACTCAGCAAGTGGATGAGCACAACCCTGTCTTATGATGACACGAGGTTGTATGTCATTAGACATCTTGTATGATAGTGACAAAACACCCTTCCAACGTTGGGTTCGCCTCACCCTATTTTCTTCACCAAATATAACTACTAAATGATGACCACCGTTCTATTCCCTTGTTACCCCCGCTCGACCCAGCTACACTCTTATTACCTGAAAGAAATTGTGAAGCAAAAGGGTGAGCACAACTAGCTCAGTAAAGAATATCATGACTAAAGATAATTCAATTATCAATAGCCTTCATCAACAATAAATCAGAGATTTAGAACATATGGTAAATGATAAAAATTTCAACCATAGTTGCAGCGGAACGAGCAATCCATTAGAAGAGTCAAATAGACTATAAAGTCTATTATCTTCTCCATGTTAAAAATCCATCAACAATGTTTTATCCCTGTAACATCAATCAACAATTCTGGTCCACAATCATATGAATAACTCATAATCATAACTGTAGTTCTAAATTCCTCTTCTCATCCAGGACGAAGATAATTTTCATCACCTATCTTTACCTGAAACATCAAAGATCATGGTTACACCAAATCACATTTCCTGTTCATAATCATACTAATAACTTCATCTTTGCACTACGGCCAAAGATATTCATTTGTATCACCAGTTGGTCATGTTTATCTCAACATCTGTTCATCTTTGCACTACTGGCCAAAGATATTCAATAACATGTCATCTTTGCACTACGGGCCAAAGATATTCATCAACAATTCATCTTTGCACTATAGGCCAAAGATATTTATCAATATTTCATCTTTGCACTACAGGCCAAAGATATTAATATCTCAAAGAAATATATAATCATTTCAGAATTTATATAAACAATAATTATAACCATGTTGATCAATTCACCTTTGCACTTAAGCTAAAGATATTCACTTATAAATTTAATGGTCATGATCATACCAATCAACGATTCAACTTTGCACTACTGGCCAAAGATAACCCATAGTCATGATCATACCAAAAATCTACCCATCTTTACACTCAAGTCAAAGAGAAATATCATCATTAGGGTTATAAAAACGTTATATATAATAATAAAAATAATATGATCAACATCTAGTTTTAATCTCAAGAGTAATATTCGTAAATCAACTATAATTTGGTTAAAAAAAAGAAACCAATTTTTATCGTAAATAGTATCTCGTGAATAGTAACTCATGAATAGTAACTCGTGAATAGTAACTCATAAATAGTAAACCCGACACAAAAAGGTAGAAATTCCACAATAAAATCCATACCAGTATTTCGGTATAATGCTATTGAAAGAATAATATTTCTTAAGCTTATAAACAATTTATTTAAATTGTTTACACTTTACTAAATAATGCATTTAATCATTCTAAAATACCAAACTCATAAGATTTTATCACCAATAATCAAAACCCTCATCAAAAATCTGCATATACCTCATATAGGATTCTCAAGCCATAAAATCCTATTTTCTAATTTTCTTACTTCACATAACATATTTAATTCATTTACTCATAACTAGACCATTTTCATGAAAAATACCAAATCAGTTCCAAAAATATTTCTTTTCTGAGATTTAGCATAATATAGTCCCATAGTGAACATATATTTTTCTCAGAATTTTTAAAAGTCATTTACTATTTTTCATATGGCCAAAACAGCCGAATATTTAGACATTTATCAAAAATTATACTTTTGTCCAAAAATTCTGAAATTTACAGAGTATACTTCTATCATATACATGTACTTCCAATAAAAATTTCATCAATTTTGGAGTTAACCACAAGGAATTATAAGCGGTTACTTTTAAAATAGTCTTTTCTCATAAAATTCATAACTCTCAATCTATACATCCAAAAATCACCATTTTTGGACACAATCAAGAAAACTCATCAAAATATCATTTCAAATTTTTCCAGAATTTTTGAATGTCAGAAAAATTACGAAACTGAAAAACATAACAACCCTTAAAATCCCTTACTATCCCTTACTATCCCTTACCTCAAAAGAGCAGTACTTCTGACTGGATATCGGATATGATGCTGAAGGAAACTTGCACTGATGAATAGCAACTCACCAAGTATCTAAAAACTCACAAAATATGCTTCATAATATAGAGAGAGAAAGAGAGAAAGCTTATGTTTCTGGTGTGATTTTCAATTCTAACTTAGCCCTCTATTTATAGGAAAATTTTGGTAGGTTTGACCTGCAACCTGATGGCTTTACCTGCTACTATTCCCACCCACCACATTTGAAATATAATTCAGCACATTTCTTCACCAACCACAAGTGGGGCCCACCAATTCTAGAATTTTCCACCAAAATGATTAACTCCGAAAATTCAACAATTTCTGAACCAGTCATCTCGTAAAATTCATAACAAATCATACGTTCATTTTTAACGGTTCAAAATTTGTGGACATATACTCAACTTATATATGTATAACATATCCAAAAATTACCACGATCCAACGGTCGGATTAAAAATTATAACCCTCGCAAAATATCTCAAAAACCCTAATTTTTAATACCTCCATTCCGACAAAAATACTGATAAAAACCTCAACATTAATCCCTTCATTTTTAACCACAAAAATATGTCCCTCATTTATATCCTCATAAAATAAATATTTCCTTATCATATGAATCAATAATTAATTATTCACAAATAATATTACAGAATCACATTTATGACAACCAGGCCGTTCCCAGGAAAGAGGGGGCTTTCCAATAAGGATTTCTCCTTACTGGCGCGCAATTAGATGACCAAACCTCTCCTTAGACAGAACTTTCTAGACATTGCCAATAATGTTATCTAATAATATTATTCAAATAATATGAATTATTGATCTGATAATAGAAAATACTGTGCAGCAACAATTATTGAAACAAAATAATATAAAATATCAACGCAGCAATTATTGAATCAATAAAATAAAATATTGAACAGTAATTACTGTAACAATTATTGAGTAGTGCCTTCTTACGTAAAAATCAATAATTTTAAAAATACTGTGCAATACCGTGTGCTACTGTGCAATAACGCGTATTACTGTATTTTAACCACCGGGTATTCCAACAGTGTTAACGGTAACAACTACGCCGTTATTTGTAAAAACTCAAATTTGTCGTTTTCTTCACCCGACAGTTATTCGTTATGGGGCCCACAAATAGCTGCGCCGTCGTACGAATATTCCCCGACAGAAAGAATATTCCACGACCAAACGAATATTCCCCGACAACAATGATTATTTTATAACCACTTGCTTATTTTGAATTTTTTTTTCATATTTCACCCATAACTTTAAACTTTTATCAATTTAACCATTTACTGAATAGTAATTATAAGAAAAATTGAATACTTTTATTTCATAAAATTCGGGGTCTTACAATCATGATACATTTTGGTACTTCCAGGATGGATTGTAAACGGTGTGTTGTGCGCCTCCATCATGATTTCATACTTTAAATCAGGGTTGTTACGAACACAAAGTCTGGAGTTGACTCGAAGTATTCCTTCTTCATCGATTCTTGCTTCCGGCATAGCACCTTCTTGCACTTTCTTCCTCATACGCATCAGCTCCAGGTCTGTAGCTTGAGCAGCTTTAACTTTATCGATTAAAGTTGGTTCTACTCGTATATTCGCCATCATCACATGGGTTCCTGGAGTCTTTAACTCTATCTCCATCCTTTGCAAGTCACACAAAATGGGCCTTTGTGTTGACAATATCGCACTCGTACTTGCATATGATCTTCTACTCAATGCGTCAGCTACCACGTTCGCTTTTCCAGGATGGTATTGAATGGTATGATCATAATCTTTCAACAGTTCAAGCCAACGTCGTTGTCGCATGTTGAGTTCCTTTTGAGTGAAGAAATATTTAAGGCTTTTATGATCCGTAAAGATCTCCACCTTTTCCCCATACAAGTAATGCCTCCAAATTTTAAGTGCAAAGACAACAGCTGCCAACTCTAGATCATGAGTAGGATAATTCCTCTCATATTCCTTGAGTTGTCTTGATGCATAGGCTATGACTTTTCCATGTTGCATGAGAACGCATCCCAACCCTTTGCTCGAAGCATCACTGTAGATGATAAATCACTCCGAGCCAGATGGTATTGTTAGAACAGGTGCTGAAATGAGTCTCCTCTTGAGTTCTTGAAAACTCTTCTCACATTCTTCGCTCCAACCAAACTTTGTATCTTTCCGAGTCAGCTGAGTTAATGGAGTAGCGATTCGAGAAAATCCTTCCACGAATCTCCGATAATAACCAGCTAAACCAAGAAAGCTACGTACTTCGGTCACTGATTTAGGTTGCTCCCAGCTTTGAATAGCTTCAATCTTTGTCGGGTCAACAGATATTCCACGACTTGATACTACGTGCCCAAGGAATGCTACCTCCTCCAGCCAGAACTCACATTTCTTCAACTTGGCATAAAGCTTGTATTCACGAAACTTTTGAAGTTCCAGCCTCAAGTGTTGCTCATGATCTTCACGGCTTTTGGAATAAATAAGGATGTCATCAATAAAGACGACCACAAAGTGATCCAAATATTCCTTGAATACCCGGTTCATCATATCCATTAAGGCAGCAGGAGCATTAGTCAATCCAAAGGACATGACTAGGAATTCATAATGCCCGTACCGAGTTCTAAAAGCCGTCTTTGGAATATCCTCAGTTCTAACCCTCAGCTGATGATATCCAGAACGAAGATCGATCTTTGAAAAGAATTGTGCTCCTTGCAATTGGTCAAACAGGTCATCAATACGTGGCAATGGGTACCTGTTTTTGATGGTGACATGATTCAACTCCCGATAATCAATACAAAGTCGCATACTTCCATCTTTCTTCTTTACGAATAGAACAGGAGCACCCCAAGGAGAAGTACTAGGACGAATAAAGCCAATGTCTAACAATTCCTGCAGTTGGATCTTTAACTCCTGAAGTTCAATAGGAGCCATTCGATATGGGGCTTTGGAAATGGGTTTTGTACCGGGTTCAAGGTCGATACAAAATTCAATTTCACGCTCTGGAGGTAGGCCAGGAAGTTCTTCAGGGAATACGTCAGGAAATTTATTAACAATAGAAATATCATTCAAAACTGAGGTATTTTTGTTTAGATCCGTGACATGAGCTAAGAAAGCGTGACATGAGCTAAGAAAGCTTGACATCCGTATTTTAATAAACGAATAGCTTTATGGCTTGAGATGACAGCGATTGATTTTAATGGTTTGGTTGCTTGAATTCGCATAATAGGCCGATTAGGAATATGAAAGCTAACAACTTTACGAAAACAATCAATTTTTGCATGATGAGTAGTTAACCAATCAATCCCTAGAATCACGTCAAATGCAAGTATTTTTAATGAAATAAGATCGACAGGTAATGTGTGGGTACCAACTTGAACCAAACAAGACTTATAAACCGTGGATGTAATGAAGGTTTCTCCCAATGGAGTTTCAACAGATAAGTCAAAGTCTAATTTCTCCAGAGTCAAATTTAATCGATGAGCGCAAGTAGGAGAAATAAAAGAATGGGTAGAACCGGTATCAAATAAAGTATAGACTTCGTTAGAGTTTATGATAAGCTTATCCGTGATGACCTCATTCGGGTTCCTTACTTTCTGGGAGGTCACAACAAACGCTATCCCTTGCACTACCGATTTTGACTTTTCTGGGACGGCCTTCGGTGTCTCCATCCTGGCTGAACTTGTTTTTGGTAAACGACAAAAGCGAGATAAATGACCTTCTCTTCCATAATTATAACATGCTTTAGACGGCATCGCGCAGTTTGGACTGATGTGCCCCTCCCCTCCGCATTTGAAACATATGATAGGTGGTCGTTCTCCTTCCTTAACAATGGGTGCTGGTGCTGACGTATTTCCATCATTGTTGAATCTCCTCTTCTTGAAATGACCATTCTTATTGTTTTGGTCCTGATTACCACCGAAGTGGTTACCATTTTTGGCCTGTTGATTCCCTCAACGCTTGTTGTCACCGCTTCGATGACTGCTTTCACTGGTATTATCATTTTGCCGACTGCTCTCTTTTGGTTGCGTTGACTCATTATCGCGCTCCACTAACAGAGCCCTATTCACAACATCTGAATACAAACACAGTTTATGAGAAATAAGATGTTGACGTATCTCAAGTTTCAAACCTCACAAAAATATTCGCGTCATTCGCTCTTCATTATCCACCAAGTGGGACGCAAACCGGGATAACTCAGCAAATTTAGCCTCATACTGCGACACGGTCATATTATTCTGCTCTAATTTGATGAACTCCACCTCCTTCATGTGACGAACACTTTCGGGAAAGTATTTGTCATTGAACAACTCTTGTAACTTCTCCCAAGACATCTTCAGTGTGGCAGGTTGAGTACGCTTAATCGATTCTCACCAGTAATCTACCTCTCCTCGCAACATAAAGGCGACAAAGGGAACCTTTTGCTTCTCAGAGCATCCCAAGACATTAAATATCTTGGTGATCTGCTATATCCATGTTTCCGCTATAAGTGGTTTTGGCTCTCCCTTAAACTCCGGTAGTCCCAGCTCCTTGAACTGTTTAGCGGTGACCGTCCGAGAGTTTTCAGTGTTTCCACCTACATTTTGAACAGGAGCCGCTCTCGCCTGCTGTTGCATGAACTGCATAAAGCTTCTGAACATTTCATCATTCATCATTTGGTCAGTATTGTTGTTTGCATGAGGATTGTCGCCTTCCGGATGCACATTATCCCGATTATTGATATGTGGTGAATCAACAGTCGCCTGTGCTCCATTGCTATTCTCAACATTCTCGGATGCCATTTTCAGATACTGCCACAAAACAAAAGTTAATTGATATGTCATATATTATCCTTATATTCTGACCGACCAATTAAATACCATGCAAATAAACTTAGGTAGGTCATACTAGCGAAGGAATTCCCCGTCTCTCCCCTCCTAGTTCTATTCTCACATCTTAGCCAGGGATCATATCCCTAAGCTCTGATACCAACTGTGACGCCCCCAAAATTAGGTATACATCACCCATCTTGGGTCGTCAGATACATGGTACAGGATACAAATATAACTTACTAATACAACTGTCGTGTACAATACAACAAAACATAACTGTGAGTTTGAATACAATTATTGTCTACTAGAGACTATATAAACTCAAAAAGAGTCTTCATTACAATTATTGTCACACTATTTAACAGAATAGTGAGGACTACTAATATTATCATCTGATCCATCACTCCATTCCCCGACTTGTCCCAGTTATATTCTCATTTCCTGAAGAGAACAGTGAAAGAAAGGGTGAGCTCAACTAGCCCAGTAAGAAATATTATGACTAAGATAATGCAGAATAAATTATCATTAGCCTTCAACAGTGTTAAACTGATAAAATATAACGAACATCAAGTTTAACTGCAGCGGAACAAGTAATCCATTAAAAGAGTCAAGTAGAGAATAAAATCTACTATCTTCTATGATTTAAAAGGTTTTTTAACACTGTTATCGCTGGGACTCAGCTTAATAAAATAATCCACATCATCGAATCACCCCTGCACTACGGCCAAGGATATTCTTTAGTATCACGACCACAATTATCCATGCACTACGGGCTAAGAATATTTGTGTACTCATTAATGGTCATGATCATGCCAACAACTGTCCATCAATGCACTACGAGCCAATGAGGACTTTTACCACATCATTTGTAACATTACGGTCATGATTATACCGAATAATCCCTGGTCATAATCATACCAAGTCCATCTATGCATTACAGGCCACAGATGACTTTCAACATTTTATAAACATGAGGATGACGACAATGATATAAGAATTCAATAAAACAAGTTTAAGAATTAATTTATCCAAGAATTAACAACGTCCAAATTGTCAACATGATATTGCTTTGTGGAGTAAAATTCAAGAATGCTTAGAATAATATTTTCATGAAAAGATACTGGATGAAACGCAATTATCAAGGATATTCCACTAATTTCATGGAGTATAGAAGTTAAAACTTAACCAACTGAGTATGATAAAGAATAGAATAACAAAAGAAATCACCCGACATGCGATAGACCGCACAGACAAGTTATTCTAACAGAATAATAAATAATGGAACCAGGTCCGGCGTAAACGCACAGACAGGATATTTTGACAGAATAATAAATAATGGAACCAGGTCCGACGTAAACGCACAGACAGAATATTCCGACAGAATAATAAATAATGGAATCAGGTCCGGTGTAAAACACAGACAGGATGTTCCAACAGAATAATAACAAGACGAAACCAGGTCCAGTGTAAAACACACAGACAGGATGTTCCAACAGAATAATAATAAAAACGGAACCAGGTCCGGTGTAAAACACACAGACAGGATGTTCCAACAGAATAATAGAAGAATGTCACCAAGTATAGGGTAGACCGCATATACAGGTTATTCCAACAGAATAATAAGAAATGGAATAACAAAAGTTCTATTCATGAATAAGAAAGAATAACACCCCTTACCGTTTTAAAGAAGAACTGAAATAAGGAAGTAGTTAAGTAGCAGAATACTTTTCTTCTCCCTCTATAGTTTCTCTCTATAGTTTCTCTCTCTAGAGTTCAGTGAATTCCTAAAAAATAATGAAGTAATGAGCTGCTATTTATAGAAAAATGGAATGCATAGTAACTAATCCATGAACGGTCCAGATTGATTACTTTAATCTGACGGTCCATATTTAAAGAAATTTTTTTTAAATAAAATAAAATATATTCTATTTATAGAATAACTTTAATAAAGTATTCTGTTTTATATAAAAAGATGTTTCTGTTTTATTACGTTAATAATACGAATAAAACAAAACTTCATTATCGCTAAATAATTCATATTATTAACTGACAATAATTGAATCAAACTGAGTGACTTCTCACATAAGCATTAATAATCAATACCGTGTGCTACTATGCAACCACACGTGTTACTGTACTTTTACTACTGAGTAGTTCAACAGTATCAATGGTAAAACTTCCGCCGTTATTTTTAATAAAATATTTTTGTCGTTTTCTCAATCCGACAATAATTTCGTTGTGGGGTCCACCAATGATTGTGTCGTTGTACGAATATTCCCTGTTAAAACGAATATTCCCCGACCAATCGAATATTATATAACAACTTGCGTACTTTGCAAAATTTATAAATATTATCCACAACTATAACATTATATCAAATTAACTCCATAATATTCAAAAATGATATTTATAGAAAATTCATCTTTATTTATAAAAGTTGGGGTCTTACAGCGCCGTCGTACGAATATTATCTGACAGTAAGAATATTCCACGACCAAACGAATATTCCCCGACAACAATGAGTATTTTATAACCACTTGCTTATTTTATAAAATTTTCACATTTCACCCATAACAAAAGTATTATATCAAATTAATTCCTTATTATTTCAAGATAAATAAATAGGAAAAATTCAATTTTATTTATAATAAGTTGGGGTCTTACAAACTTAGTTATACAACTGTTGTGTAACATAAGCTGAGAGTTTTAACACGAATATTGTCTCCTAGATAATATTCAAACTCAAATGAAGTCCTCATTACAAATATTATTATATTATTTCACAGAATAGTGAGGACTACTAAAGCAACCATTTGGACCGTCACTCCATTCCCCGACTAGTCCCAACTATATTCTCATTTCTTGAAGAGGATAATGAAAGTGAAGGGTGAGCTCAACTAGCCCAGTAAAGAATATTATGACTAAGATAATGCAGAATAAATTATCGTTAGCCTTCAACAGTGTTAAATTGATAGAATACAATAGACAACAAGTTTAACTGCATCAGAACAAATAATCCATTAGAAGAGTCAAGTACTACTATCTTCTATGATTTAAAAGTTTATCATCAATTTTATCGCTGAGACTCAGTTCAATAAATAATCCACATCACTGAATTATCCATACACTACGGGCCAAGGATATTCATTATTATAACATCCACGAATCATCCATGCACTACGGGCCAAGGATATTCGCTATAATCACAAATTGTCATTATTATGCCAACAACTGTCCATCAATGCACTACGGGCCAAAGAGGATTTTTACCACATCATTTGTAATATTACAGGTCATGATTATACCGAATAACCCCTAGTCATAATTATACCAATAAATAGTCCATCTATATATGCACTACGGGCCAAAGATAACTTTCATCACAATATAAATTCAATCAAACGAAATCAAGAATAAATATTAAAGATTTTTAATTTATCCAGAGTTTAAAAATGTCCAAATTGACAACATGATAACTGATTTATGGAGTAAAATTCAAGAATAATATCCATGTATCAAAAATAATTTGGACATAAAAAAAATCAATTTTTTGAGTGAATAATACCCAGGTGAATAGTACCTCGAAATGAAAAGATTAAAATTTAACAAGAATATCCAGAAAAATATTCCTATGAAAAGATATTCAATGAAGCACAAATTTCAAAGATATTCTACTAATTTCAAGAAGTATAGAAGCAATACTTTAACAAAATGAGTGTAGAATTCGGAATCTGAAACGAAATAATATTATTTACATACTACAGAGTATAGAAGAAAATATTATTTCTTACGAATATTAAACAAAAATAATATCCCTTACCTTAAAAAGGAGAGTATTCCGTCTGGTATAGCGGGGATATTCTTGAAGAAAACTTATATTGTTTTCTACGCTCAAAGCTTCTTTAAACTCAAAAGAAATACGCTCAATATTATAGAAGAAGAATTCTCTGATTTTGGTGTGATTTTCAATTCTAAACTAAGCATCCTATTTATAGGAGAATGTCATGGCACTATTTAAATTTAGAAAATCACAGGTGAACAGTGTATGTGACGTTCCCAAAATAGGACCATTCAACCCAACCCATTCTGAGTCGCCAAATACATGGTACAGAAAATAACTACAACTTTATTAACATAATTGTCGTGCAAAATACGACAACACAAATATTGTCATCTAGACAGTATTAAAACTCAAATGGAGTCCTCATTACAATTATTGATACACTATTTTATAAAATTGTGAGAACTACTAAAATAACTATCTTGAACCATCACTCCATACTCCGACTAGTTCCTGCTATATTCTCATCTCCTGAGAAGAAAAATAGAACAAAAAGGAAAAGGGTGAGCTCAACTAGCCCAGTAAAGAATATTATGACTAAGATAATATAGAACAAATTATCGTTAGTGTTCAACAGGGAAAAATCTAATAGAATATAATGGAAAACAAATTTTCGATCAACAACTGCAGCGGAAACAACAATTCATTAAAAGAGTTAAGTAGAGAATGAAATCTACTATCATTTATGAATTTAAAAGTCCATCATCGATATTTTATCTCTGTAACATCAATCAATATACATCTTGAATCAAATATTCATCTTTGCACTACGGGCCAAAGATATTCATTTGTATCACCAGTTGGTTATGTTCATCTCAACACCTGTTCATCTTTGCACTACGGGCTAAAGATATTCATCAAAAAGTCATTCATCTTTGCACTACAGGCCAAAGATATTTAGTAATATCATCATTTAGGACTGAGGATGATGAAAAATATTTTAAAGAAAACGAATCCACTGACACAAAAGAACAAATATTAGGGATTCGTACTTTAAACAATCCAAGTTCAAAAATACTCCATAATAATCAATTGTGGATCAGAATTCAAAAATGAAGATCAAAACATAGATCCAATCAAAGATAGGAACCATAACAGACAATTTTGGACACAGAAAAGAAAATTAAATTTTTCTGTGAATAGTGTCGTATTCGTGAATAGTGTCGTATACATGAATAGTGTCGTATACGTGAATAGTAACCCCGACACAAAAAGGTTGAAATTTCACAAGAAAATTATCATACTTTGTGAATAGTACCCGTGAATAGTAACTCGTGAATAGTAACTCATGAATAGTAACTCGTGAATAGTAACTCATGAATAATAACTCGACATGAAAAGACAAGAATTTCACGAGAAAAATCTTATAAATATTCTGGCATAATGATATTGAAAAAAATAATATCATTTATAAAAAAATAACATCCCTTACCTCCAAAAAGACAATACTTCTGACTGGAATACTGGATATTGTGCTGAAGGAACTTACACCGTATAGCAACACTCAAAGTATAAAAATACTTACAAGAATACGCTCAATATATCGAGAGAGAAAGAGAGAGAAAACTTTAGTTTCTGGTGCGATTTTTAATTCTAACCTAAGCACCATATTTATAGGAAAATGCTTAGAACACCAAAGCAGAAAATTTAATAAAATATTATTATTTATATTACAAATTCCTACGCCCACTTTTACCAACTGATTTCAGCCACCTTGCACATGTTAATGATACCCACAAACATTTCAAAAACGTTTTTCTTTTAACACAAATTTAAAACTTTTAAAAAATAATTATTTCGGAACTTCAGAACTTTAATAGTTAATAATAAATACCTCTTTTATCAAAAAAATTCAAACTTCATGTGTTTTCCATAGAAAATTCCATTCTCTACAACTTTGCAGAAGAAATTTTTTCCAAATTCCAAACAAAAATTGACCGAAATCCATAAACGGACGATTTTACAGGCTATAATCAAATTTCAGTCAAGAAATGGGGTCCACCAACATGAAAAACATGTTTTAAATATTTATTGTAACAAAAATATTCTTCCTCCTCATATACTCATATATCCCACATTCATTGTAAAAATATCACCATTATTATATTATTAAAATATAATAATATATTTAAATGAATTATTTTATCAGAAAAAGATAAAATATTAATTTTCAACAATTGTCACATTAAAAATTTCCTCCATCTATATTCACATAACATCAATATTTTTCTCATCATATAAATCAATAATTAATTATTCATAAATAATATTACAGAATCACAATACTGATAACCAGGCCGTTCCCAAGAAAGAGGGGGCTTTCCAATAAGAATTTCTCCTTATTGGCGCACAATTAGGTGACCAAACCTCTCCTTGGATAGAACTTTCTAGACATTGTCAATAATGTTATCTAATAATATTATTCAGATAATATGAATTATTGCTTCGATAATGGAAAATACTGTGTAATGACAATTATTGAAACAACAATAATATAAAATATCAACGTAGCAATTATTGAATCAATAAAATAAAATACTGAACAGTAATTACTGTAACAATTATTGAGTAGTGCCTTCTTATGTAAGAATCAATAATTGGTGCAATACCGTGTGATACTGTATTTTAACCACCGAGTATTTCAACAGTATTAACGGTAACAACTACGCCGTTATTTATAAACAACTTATACTTGTCGTTTTTTTCATCTAATCGCTTTTCGTTATGGGGCCCACAAAAGGCTGCGCCGTCGTACGAATATTCTCCGACAGCAAGAATATTCCACGACCAAACGAATATTTCCTGACAATAATGAATATTTTATAACCACTTGCTAATTTAAAAATATTTGCGCATTTTACCCATAACTAACCACATTAATCAAATCAACCCTTACTATTTCAAAATAAAAAATAGAGGAAATTTAATTTCATTTATAAAAAGTTAGGGTCTTACAACCTCCCCTCCTTATGAAATTTTGTCCTCGAAATTGACGTACGTACTTGGTGTTTCAAAAAGGTGAGGATACCTCGCTTTCATTTCTATTTCCAACTCCCAGGTCATTTTCTCAATAGCATGGATCTTCCACAAAACCTTGACTTGTGGTATAATCTTTGTGCGTAGGACATGCTCCTTCCTATCCAAGATCTTGACAGGTACCTCCTCGTACGTTAAATCTTCGGCTATTTCGTCTGGTTCTAACTCAATAACGTGGTTCGGGTCGTTCACATAATTTCGTAACTTCGATACGTGAAAAACGTTATGAACACGCGATATACTTAGCGGTAAAACGAGTCTATAGGCCACAGTTCCTATTCGATCGAGGATTTCAAATGGACTAATAAATCGAAGGTTTGAGCTTTCCTCACATCGCCGATTCTCGCTTTTGGAATAACAACTTCTTGCACCTCCTTCTTCATATTCATCAGCTCCGGTGTGTAGCTTGAGCGATTTTAACTTTATCGATTAAAGTCAATTTTACTCGTATATCATCACGTGATCCATAGAGTCTTTAACTCTATCTCCATCTTTTGTAAGTCGTACGAAATGAGTCTTTGTGTTCGACAATATCTCATTCGTACCCGCATACGATCTTCTACTCAACACTTCAGCTACCGCGTCTGCTTTTCCAGGATGGTATTGGATGGTATGATCATAATCTTTTAACAGCTTGAGCCAACGTCGTTGCTGCATGTTGAGTTCTTGGAAGCTCTTCTCACATTCCTCGCTCCATTCTAATTTTGTATCTTTTCGAGTTAGCTGAGTTAATGGAGTATCGATTCGAGAAAATCCTTTCACGAGTCTCCGATAATAACCATCTAAGCCTAGAAATCTACGTATTTTGATTACTGACTTAGGTTGCTCTCAAATGTGACTCATATCCCAATCTTGGATAGCACGTCACAATGACACCTATCAGTTTACCATCGCACGAATATAGTGTCCCCTACGGAGAGTCTGACTTTGGTGCATTCCACAAAGGAAGTCACCAGATAGAGGCTAGGGTACCAACTCCTGTAGTTAGGTTTTTAACTCCTGAAGTTCAATAGGAGCCATTCAATATGAGATTTTAGAAATGGATTTTATACCGTGTTCAAAGTCGATACAAATTCAATATCATGCTCTGGGGGTAGGCCAAGAAATTCTTCAGGAAATACGTCAAAAAATTTACTAACAACAGAAATATCATTCAAATCTGACGTATTTTTGTTTAAGTCCATAACATGGGCTAAGAAAGCTTGACATCCGTTTTTTAATAAACGAATGACTTTATAGCTTGATATGAAAGAATTTAACTTCAATGGTTTGGTTGCTAAAATTCGAATAACAGGTTGCTTAGGAATATGAAAACTAACAACCTTACGAAAGCAATCAATTTTGGCATGATGAGTAGTTAACCAATCAATCCCTAAAATCACATCAAAAGCAAGTATCTTTAAAGAGATAAGATCAACAGGTAATGTGATGGTGCCAACTTGGATTAAACAAGATTTATAAATAGTGGATGTAATGAAAGTTTCTCCTAATAGAGTCTCCACAGATAAGTCAAAGTCTAATTTCTCCGGAGTCAAGTTTAAACGTTGAGCACAAGTAGGAGAGATAAATGAATGGGTTGAACCAATATGTAATAAGGTATAGACTTCACAAGAATACTTTATGATTAACTAACCCGTGATAACTTCGTTCGGGTTCCTCGCGTTTTGGCAGTCACGACAAACGCTTTTCCTGAAACCACCGACTTTGTTTTGTCCGTATCCGCCTTTGGTGCCACCGTCCCATCTGGACTTGATTTCGCTATAAGACAAATCGAGCTATGTGACCGCCTTTTCCACAACTAAAACATACTTTGGAAGGTTGTGGACAGTTTGGACTTATATGTCCCTCTTCTCCGCATTTGTAGCATCTAACTGGCGTTCGTTCTCCTCCCCTAGAATTTGTTGCTGGTGTTGCTGCCGATGTCTTCCCGTAATCGTTAAATATTATCTTCTTAAAATTTTCACTTGAATCATTTCTTATATTATCTTGGCCATGATTACCACCGAAGTGTTTACCATTTTTGGCACGATAATTTCCTCCACTATGGTTATCATTGCTTTGATGATTGTTTCCACCGGTACGACTCTGGTTGTGGTCCCCCGATTGAACGTACTCATTATCTCGCTCTAATAATTGAGCCTTGTTGACAACATCTGAGTACAGAGAAAATTTGTGAGAAATAAGATATTGCCGAATCTCGGGTTTCAGACCTCTCAGAAACATCCGCATCATACGTTCCTCATTCTCTACCAAATATGGTGCAAACCTGGATAACTCCGCGAACTTCGCCTCGTACTAGGACACCGTCATGTTGTTCTGTTCTAGTCTAATAAACTTTACCTCCTTCATATAACGAATACTTTCAGGAAAGTATTTGTTATTGAACAGTTTCTGAAACTTTTTCCAAGACATGTTGAGTGCGGCTAGCTGGGTACGCTTCACAGATTCCCACCAGTAATCTGCCTCGTTATGAAACATAAAAGTGGCGAATGGAACCTTCTGTTCCTCCGTGCATCCCAAGACATCGAATATCTTGGTAATTTACTTGACTCACGTCTCCGCTTTAATCGGATCCAGCTTTTCCCAGAATTCTGGTGGTCCCAACTCTTTGAACTCTGTGTGTGTATGCCTTTGTTGTGAGGGCAAAGGATTATATATATATATATATATATATATATATATATATATATATATATATATATTTAGGGGGCTAATCTATAGCTAATGTTGTAAAAAAGATGCTAGCCTTACAATAAATTATGATCGTCCATCCGAATATCTAACAATTAGTATTGCTCATGTTTGCAGTTTAATTTTTAATATTTCATAGTTTAATATTGCAGAAGGGACAGATGACCAAAATACCTGTACTTGTAAATGTCTCCCGTCCGTAGTATTAAACTGCGAATGCTAGGTAAGGCTAAATGGCCAACTGGAAAATGATGTCATTTGCAAATAAGTCTTATCTGCAGTACTAAACTGCGGATGCCAAATTCATTTTTTTTAGTTTACAAGTCTCCGATCAATAATGATTGCATCATCATTACAGATATAAAAGGGGCCAAATTTCTACCAAAAATAATTCAAATTTCTTTTTTCCCAATAAACAAGAACTACACCTCCTTGTAATAGAGAGAATATTGCTCTAACATCAAATCCTTCAGCTGGATCAGCCTCCATAGTGTGAAGTTCTTCATTAAAACGAGCAACCTGATAGTAATCAACAAAAGCATTGAAAAATAAATAAGACATATTGCATAACAAACATCGAGGGACAAGGAGGAGTGTGGCAAAATCAAAAGACTGGAAGATATATAGTTTAAAAACGGGGAGAGCAAATTGACTTACAACTTTTATTTTTTTCTTCTTTATCAGCTATATAAGGCAAAATGGCTCCTAAAATATCAGTATAGTGAGGAACTAGATACAAACCCGCGCTTTGCGACGGGATTATTCATTTTGTTAATAATAAATTTATACATGCAATTAATAAATTAAAATATAATAAGAAGATGGTAGATTGTTGTGCGATTATCAAATTTTAATAGCATATGTTATATAGTGTTGCATAAAAATTTTGTGCACAAATACATATCTAAGTATATAATTAATCTGATCACTAAACCCTAGAACATTACATAACAGTTGTGTGTGTGTGTGTGTGTGTATATATATATATTAATGTCTTGATAAAATTATTTATAATGTACCCAATATGGTTAAAAATGGGAAACTCTTTCATTCTAAAGTACTAACAAATATTTAGAAAGTGTCATGCACAATGTCATCGAATTATTATATTGATATGATTGCTAGTGATATATTTGAAGTCTGTTACACATTACACAAACCTCACCAAGCCTCAAATATCTGACACATATACTTGATGCATTTTGAAGATCCATGTCTCATATACGCTTACTTGCACCAGAATTCTAACATCCAAACGAAAGGGAAAACAGTGAAAGAATGTCTCAGTTTCGGTCCTAAGACATGAAGGGAAAGCACATGTTACATGCGAAAACTGAAAAGCACGAGAATTAATAATTATGTTAGATCTTCATGTTAAACAAACACCATGTCCAAAAACGTAGCAGTATAGCATCGTGTCATACATAACACAAAGTTATAGTTAAAGAAAGAATGCATTGCCTCATTAGTTTTTTTGTCAATTTTTGACAATTGTATAGGCACTCACAGTATTACCATAATGCCAAAAAAAAATATATTAATGATGATAAAAATGATTTACCGGATGCTAGTACTTAACAAATCATGCAAAGCCACAATCCATATATGTGACGCCCCCAAAATTAGGTATACATCACCCATCTTGGGTCGTCAGATACATAGTACAGAATACAAATACAACTTACTAATACAGCTGTCGTGTACAATACGACAAAACATAAACTGTGAGTTTAAATACAAATATTATCTTCTAGAGAGTATTCATACTCAAAAGGAGTCCTCATTATATTTATTAATACACCATTACATAGAATAGTGAGGACTACTAAATAATACTATCATTCAGACCATCACTCCGTTCCCCGACTTGCCCCAGCTACGTTCTCATTTCCTGAAGAGAACAGTGAAAGAAAGGGTGAGCTCAACTAGCCCAGTAAGAAATATTATGACTAAGATAATGCAGAATAAATTATCATTAGCCTTCAACAATGTTAAACTGATAAAATATAATAGACATCAAGTTTAACTGTAGCAGAACAAACAATCCATTAAAAGAGTCAAGTAGAAAATAAACTCTACTATCTTTTATGATTTAAAAGGTTTTTCAACACTGTGATCGCTGGGACTCAGCTTAATAAAATAATCCATGTGACGCCCCCAAAATTAGGTATACGTCACCCATCTTGGGTCGCCACTTACATGGTACAGAATACAAATATAACTTACTAATACAACTGTCGTGTACAATACGACAAAACATAAACTGTGAGTTTGAATACAAATATTATCTTCTAGAGAGTATTCATACTCAAGAGGAGTCCTCATTACATTTATTAACACACCATTACATAGAATAGTGAGGACTACTAACTAATACTATCATTCGGACCATCACTCCGTACCCCGACTTGTCCCAGCTACGTTCTCATTTCCTGAAGAGAACAGTGAAAGAAAGGGTGAGCTCAACTAGCCCAGTAAGAAATATTATGACTAAGATAATGCAGAATAAATTATCATTAGCCTTCAACAATGTTAAACTGATAAAATATAATAGACATCAAGTTTAACTGCAGCGGAACAAGCAATCCATTAAAAGAGTCAAGTAGAAAATAAACTCTACTATCTTTTATGATTTAAAAGGTTTTTCAACACTGCGATCGCTGAGACTCAGCTTAATAAAATAATCCACATCATCGAATCACCCCTGCACTACGGCCAAGGATATTCGTATATTCATCAATGGTCATGATCATGCCAACAACTGTCCATCAATGCACTACGGCCCAATGAGGACTTTTACCACATCATTTGTAACATTACGGTCATGATTATACCGAATAATCCCTGGTCATAATCATACCAAGTCCATCTATGCACTACATGCCACAGATGACTTTCAACATTTTATAAACATGAGGATGATGACAATGATATAAGAATTCAATAAAACAAGTTCAAGAATTAATTTATCCAGGAATTAACAACGTCCAAATTGTCAACATGATACTGCATTGTGGAGTAAAATTCAAGAATGCTTAGAAGAATATTTTCTTGAAAAGATACTGGATGAAACGCAACTATCAAGGATATTCCACAAATTTCATGGAGTATAGAAGTCAAAACTTAACCAACTGAGTACAATAAAGAATGGAATAACAAAAGAAATCACCATGCATGCGATAGACCGCACAGACAGGTTATTCCAATAGAATAATAAATAATAGAACCAGGTCCGGCGTAAACGCACAGACAGGATATTCCGACAGAATAATAAATAATGGAACCAGGTCCGGTGTAAAACACACAGACAGGATGTTCCAACAGCATAATAACAAGACGGAACCAGGTCCGGTGTAAAACACACAGACAGGATGTTCCAACAGAATAATAACAAGACGGAACCAGGTCCGGTGTAAAACACACAGACAGGATGTTCCAACAGAATAATAACAAGACGGAACCAGGTCCGGTGTAAAACACACAGACAGGATGTTCCAACAGAATAATAATAAAAACGGAACCAGGTCCGGTGTAAAACACACAGACAGGATGTTCCAACAGAATAATAGAAGAATGTCACCAAGTATAGGGTAGACCGCGTATACTGGTTATTCCAACAGAATAATAACGAATGGAATAACAGAAGTTCTCTTCATGAATATAAAAGAAATAATATTCCCTACCTTTGAAAGAAACTGGATATAGAAGTAGTGAGGGAGCAGACTTCTCTTCTTCTATAGATTTTCTCTCTATAGCTTCTCTCTATAATTTCTCTCTATAATAATGGCTCTAAAGCTTTAGTGAATTGGTGAAAAATGAAGGAAGAATGAGCTTCTATTTATAGGAAAATATAGTTTCGATAATTGCACGTTTTGGGGCTCGAAATATTATAGTACAATACCTCCAACTTTTCTTTCATTTTTAATTCAATCATCCAAGTATTATCAAACTTGCACCAACTCCCCTAATAGTAATTCATGTGAATCAATAGTAAAATCATGTGACTCAATAGTTCTAAACATGTGAAAAATTAATTACAATATAGTACCTCCCTCTATACCTCCATTTTTAACTTAGTCATGCAAGTATTATCAATCTTGCACCAACTCTCCTAATAGCAACAAGAATGTGAGTCAATAGTATAACATGTGAACAAATAGTTATAATCATGTGAAATAATAGCAATCAATTGCTCATTTATCCGGTTAAATACCCGATTGATCAATATAACCTCCAGATATCAATTATTATCGAAATAAATGTCGATTTTCACTAACACAAACAATTCCAACATAATGAAACCATTTTTAGCAAAAGTATAAATTTTAAAATTTCGAAGTTTGACTTTTTCTGAAAAAGTCAACTGTTGACTTTTTGACCAAATAGTGAATTTCAGAAAATTTTGTGTTTATAGACTATTTTTACTAATTTCGACGTTTCGGACTCAAATATCACGTCCGCGTCTCCAAATTCAACTCCGAACAACATTCATCATTAATATTATAACTCATGAATAGTAACTCGTGAATAGTAACTCGTGAATAGTACTCCGACACGAAAAGTGTCCCGAATACCCGATTGAACAATACTGAGTGACTTATCACATAAGCATCAATAATCAATACCGTGTGCTACTATGCAACCACGCGTATTACTGTACTTTTATTACCGAGTAGTTCAACAGTAACAATGGTAAAACTTCTGCCGTTATTTTCATAAAGTATTTTTGTCGTTTTCTCAATTCGACAATAATTCCGTTGTGGGGTCCACCAATAATTGTACCGTCGTACGGATATTCCCCGACAAAAAGAATATTCTCCGACCAATTGAATATAATATGACAACTTGCATACTTTGCAAAATTTATAAATACTACCCATAACTATTATATCAAATCCACACCATAATATAAAAAATATATATATATATATATATATATATATATATATATATATATTTCGAGAAAAATTAAATATTTATTCATAAAATCTGGGGTCTCACAATCTCCCCTCCTTATGAAATTTCGCCCTCGAAATTTACGTACGTACTTGGTATGCCAAACATGTGAGGATACCTTGACTTCACTTCAAATTCTAACTCTTGAGGTATAACCTTTAAGCATCGAATATGATCCTTCTTATCCAAGATGTTAACACGTATCTCCTCATACGTTAAATATTTCGCTATCTCGTCCGGTTCTAAATTAATAATGTGGTTCGGGTCGTCCACATATTTACGTAACATCGATATGTAAAAAAAATGTTCTGAACACGCAACATACTTGACGGTACAACGAGTCTTTAGGCCACAGTTCCTATTTCATCGAGGATTTCAAATGGGCCAATTAAATCGAGAGTTGAGATTTCCTCTCTTCGTCGATTCTTGCTTCTAGAATAACGCCCTCTTGAACCTTCTTTTTCACATTTATCAGCTCTGAGTATGTAGCTTGAGCGGCTTTAACTTTATCGATTAAAATCGATTCTAATTGTATATTCGTTATCTTCACGTGGGTTTCGTATATTCGCACTTGTAAACACATACGACCTTCTACTCAACGCGTCAGCTACCACGTTCGCTTTCCCACGATGATATTGAATGGTACGATCGTAATATTCAACAGCTCGAGCCAATGTCTTTGGCGCATAATACGTTCGTTTTAGTTGAAGAAATATTTGAGGGTTTAAGAAATGAGTTTTGTACTGGGGTCAATACAAAATTCAATTTTACGCTCTGGGGTAGGCTAAGAAGTCTTCAAGAATACGTCAAGAAATTTATTAACAATAGAAATATCGTTCAAAACTGCGACCCTCATCCAAGACTTGGATAACACGTCACATTGATACCTATCAACTTGCCATCGTCATTTACAACGTCTCCTACGGAAAGTCTAGCTTCGGTGCATTCCACACCAGGAAGTCAACAACGAAAGGAACGGGGATTTTTACTTATGGCTTGATACGACAATGATTGACTTTAGTGATTTGGTTACTTTGAATTTGCATAACAGGTTGGTTAGGAATATGAAAGCTAACAACCTTACGAGAAGCATGATGAGTAGTGAACCAATCGTTTCAAAAAAATCACATCAAAGGCAAGTATTTTCAAAGAGATAAGATCGACAGGTAACGTGAAAGTGTTGATTTGAACAAGATTTATAAATAGTAGAGGTAACGAAGGTTTCTCCCAACTGAGTTTAAATAGACATATCAAAGTCTAAGTTCTCCGGAGTTAACTTCAAACATTTAACACAACTAGGTGAAATAAAAGAGTGAGTAGAACCGGTATCGAATAAGGTACAAACTTCACAAGAGTTTATGATTAGCTTACCCGCGATAACTTCATTTGGGTTCCTCACTTGTTGGGAAGTCATGACAACCGCTCTCCCTTGAACTACCCGGCTTTGACTTGTCTGGGGTAGCATTTGATGTCATCTCTATCGTTGGAATTGACTTTAATATAGGGCATATTCCACCCTCAACTGCTTCATCGTACTCCTGCTTCATGATCTGAATCATCAATCTTCGATCCATATCGAGTTCAGATTGACCGCTCTGTACAGGGTAATTCAAAACTCGATGTTGGGGTTCCCAATTGCTGTCCAAAAAGAGAAATGTATATCATCTATTTTAGCCTTTTTGGATCGGACATCTCTTTCTACAATATCAACACGTCGTGCGGCTTTTACCCACGCATCCTGCATTCTCACTCGTTCAGTTGTTTCTTCTTTCAGCTGATCCTTGATATTTGAATTCTCAGATTCCAACTTTAATATCTTACACTCTGCCAAAGCGTGATTTTGTTCGAGCATCACATATCGGGTAACACAATTTTGAATCGTTACATCTCTTTGCTCAACGACTGCCTGCCGTTCTTCAGCCTGCTCTTCTAACTCATGAACACGATTTTGTAATTCTAAGTTTTGATCATAGATTTCTTCTAACCAATTCTCCTCAGGTTCCTCTTCTTCCTCTTCTTCCTCACTCTCAGCTGATACCTCTGCCACTAGCTCGGGTGCAACTATTAGTTCTTCACTTACCACGTAGATATCTCTAATTTCTTCTTCGCCTGATATTACATTATCTTGGTTGGTTATTAGAGGTGTCACGGTCTCACTCACTCCATTGTTGACATTTTCAGCTGCCATTTTCAAATACTGCCACAAAACAAGGGTTAATTAACATATAACATATTATCCATATACTTTGACCGACCAATTAAATACCAAATAAACTTAGGTAGGTCATACTAGCGAAGGAATTCCCCGTCTCTCCCCTCCTAGTTCTATTCTCACATCCTAGCCAGGGATCATATCCCTAAGCTCTGATACCAACTGTGACGCCCCCAAAATTAGGTATACGTCACCCATCTTGGGTCGCCACTTACATGGTACAGAATACAAATATAACTTACTAATACAACTGTCGTGTACAATACGACAAAACATAAACTGTGAGTTTGAATACAAATATTATCTTCTAGAGAGTATTCATACTCAAGAGGAGTCCTCATTACATTTATTAACACACCATTACATAGAATAGTGAGGACTACTAACTAATACTATCATTCGGACCATCACTCCGTACCCCGACTTGTCCCAGCTACGTTCTCATTTCCTGAAGAGAACAGTGAAAGAAAGGGTGAGCTCAACTAGCCCAGTAAGAAATATTATGACTAAGATAATGCAGAATAAATTATCATTAGCCTTCAACAATGTTAAACTGATAAAATATAATAGACATCAAGTTTAACTGCAGCGGAACAAGCAATCCATTAAAAGAGTCAAGTAGAAAATAAACTCTACTATCTTTTATGATTTAAAAGGTTTTTCAACACTGCGATCGCTGAGACTCAGCTTAATAAAATAATCCACATCATCGAATCACCCCTGCACTACGGCCAAGGATATTCGTATATTCATCAATGGTCATGATCATGCCAACAACTGTCCATCAATGCACTACGGCCAATGAGGACTTTTACCACATCATTTGTAACATTACGGTCATGATTATACCGAATAATCCCTGGTCATAATCATACCAAGTCCATCTATGCACTACATGCCACAGATGACTTTCAACATTTTATAAACATGAGGATGATGACAATGATATAAGAATTCAATAAAACAAGTTCAAGAATTAATTTATCCAGGAATTAACAACGTCCAAATTGTCAACATGATACTGCATTGTGGAGTAAAATTCAAGAATGCTTAGAAGAATATTTTCTTGAAAAGATACTGGATGAAACGCAACTATCAAGGATATTCCACAAATTTCATGGAGTATAGAAGTCAAAACTTAACCAACTGAGTACAATAAAGAATGGAATAACAAAAGAAATCACCATGCATGCGATAGACCGCACAGACAGGTTATTCCAATAGAATAATAAATAATGGAACCAGGTCCGGCGTAAACGCACAGACAGGATATTCCGACAGAATAATAAATAATGGAACCAGGTCCGGTGTAAAACACACAGACAGGATGTTCCAACAGCATAATAACAAGACGGAACCAGGTCCGGTGTAAAACACACAGACAGGATGTTCCAACAGAATAATAACAAGACGGAACCAGGTCCGGTGTAAAACACACAGACAGGATGTTCCAACAGAATAATAACAAGACGGAACCAGGTCGGTGTTAAAACACACAGACAGGATGTTCCAACAGAATAATAAATAAAAACGGAACCAGGTCCGGTGTAAAACACACAGACAGGATGTTCCAACAGAATAATAGAAGAATGTCACCAAGTATAGGGTAGACCGCGTATACTGGTTATTCCAACAGAATAATAACGAATGGAATAACAGAAGTTCTCTTCATGAATATAAAAGAAATAATATTCCCTACCTTTGAAAGAAACTGGATATAGAAGTAGTGAGGGAGCAGACTTCTCTTCTTCTATAGATTTTCTCTCTATAGCTTCTCTCTTAATTTCTCTCTATAATAATGGCTCTAAAGCTTTAGTGAATTGGTGAAAAATGAAGGAAGAATGAGCTTCTATTTATAGGAAAATATAGTTTCGATAATTGCACGTTTTGGGGCTCGAAATATTATAGTACAATACCTCCAACTTTTCTTTCATTTTTAATTCAATCATCCAAGTATTATCAAACTTGCACCAACTCCCCTAATAGTAATTCATGTGAATCAATAGTAAAATCATGTGACTCAATAGTTCTAAACATGTGAAAAATTAATTACAATATAGTACCTCCCTCTATACCTCCATTTTTAACTTAGTCATGCAAGTATTATCAATCTTGCACCAACTCTCCTAATAGCAACAAGAATGTGAGTCAATAGTATAACATGTGAACAAATAGTTATAATCATGTGAAATAATAGCAATCAATTGCTCATTTATCCGGTTAAATACCCGATTGATCAATATAACCTCCAGATATCAATTATTATCGAAATAAATGTCGATTTTCACTAACACAAACAATTCCAACATAATGAAACCATTTTTAGCAAAAGTATAAATTTTAAAATTTCGAAGTTTGACTTTTTCTGAAAAAGTCAACTGTTGACTTTTTGACCAATAGTGAATTTCAGAAAATTTTGTGTTTATAGACTATTTTTACTAATTTCGACGTTTCGGACTCAAATATCACGTCCGCGTCTCCAAATTCAACTCCGAACAACATTCATCATTAATATTATAACTCATGAATAGTAACTCATGAATAGTAACTCGTGAATAGTACTCCGACACGAAAAGTGTCCCGAATACCCGATTGAACAATACTGAGTGACTTATCACATAAGCATCAATAATCATACCGTGTGCTACTATGCACCACGGTATTACTGTACTTTTACAATTCGGAGTAGTTCAACAGTAACAATGGTAAAACTTCTGCGTTATTTTCATAAAGTATTTTTGTCGTTTTTCTCAAATTCGACAATAATTCCGTTGTGGGGTACCACAATAATTGTACCGTCGTACGGATATTCCCCGACAAAAAGAATATTCTCCGACCAATTGAATATAATATGACAAACAATTGCATTACTTTGCAATTTAATAAATACTACCCATAACTATTATATCAAATCCACAACATAATATAAAAATATAATATATATATAGATAATATTATATATATATATAGATATATATATATATATATATATATTCGAGAAAAAAATTAAATATTTATTCATGAACTGGGTTTCACAATCCACATCATCGAATCACCCCTGCACTACGGCCAAGGATATTATATTCATTAATGGTCATGATCATGCCAATAACTGTCCATCAATGCACTACGGGCCAATGAGGACTTTTACCCATCATTTGTAACATTACGGTCATGATTACACCGAATAATTCCTGGTTATAATCATACCAAGTCCATCTATGCACTACAGGCCACAGATGACTTTCAACATTTTATAAACATGAGGATGATGACAATGATATAAGAATTCAATAAAACAAGTTCAAGAATTAATTTATCCAGAATTAACAACGTCCAAATTGTCAACATGATACTGCTTTGTGGAGTAAAATTCAAGAATGCTTAGAAGAATTTTTCTTGAAAAGATACTGGATGAAAGCAACTATCAAGGATATTCCACAAATTTCATGGAGTATAGAAGTCAAAACTTAACCAACTGAGTATAATAAAGAATGGAATAACAAAAGAAATCACCATGCATGCGATAGACCGCACAGACAGGTTATTCCAATAGAATAACAAATAATGGAACCAGGTCCGGCGTAAAACACAGACAGGAATATTCCGACAGAATAATAAATAATGGAACCAGGTCCGGTGTAAAACACACAGACAGAATATTCCGACAGAATAATAAAGAACAGTATATAAATAATGGAACCAGGTCCGTGTGTAAAACACACAGACAGGATGTTCCAACAGAATAATAATAAAGACGGAACCAGGTCCGGTGTAAAACACACAGACAGGATGTTCCAACAGAATAATAGAAGAATGTCACCAAGTATAGGGTAGACCGCGTATACTGGTTATTCCAACAGAATAATAAAAAATGGAATAACAGAAGTTCTCTTCATGAATATAAAAGAAATAATATTCCCTACCTTAAAGAACTGGATATTGAAAAAAGTGAAGTAGCAGAATACTTTTATTCTCTCTCTCTTATTCTCTCTATACTTTCTCTCTCTATAGCTTGAATGAATTCGTGAAAAATAATGAAGCCCTAGGCCTCTATTTATAGAAAAAAACTGAAGGTGGCTCTTGGTCTTAACGAAGGGTCAAATGACTCTTGGTAATATTGAAGGGACAACTACTATTGACGAAAGTATTACTATTGATCAAGGTAATACTATTGACGAAGGTAATTACTATTGACCAAGGTAAATACTATTGACGAAGGTAATTTACTATATTGACCAAGGTAAATACTATTGACGAAGGTAAATACTATTGACGACGGTAATTACTATTGATGACGGTAATTACTATTGACGAAGAAAGAACTCTTAGATGATGACATATGGCCCCCCATAAAATAACCAAACTTACCACAACGTCTCAATTATTGATTTATTAATATAACATATTATACAGATGATACTATGACAATAATTTAGGAGATATGATGCAGCAATTACTGTAGCAATAATTGAGTATAGCTGAGTGACTTCTCACGTAAGCATCAATAATCAATACCGTGTGCTACTATGCAACCACGCGTATTACTGTACTTTTACTACCGAGTAGTTCAACAGTTTTAACGGTTTTAACGGTAACACCTCAGCCGTTATTTTTAATAAAATATTTTTGTCGTTTTTCAATCCGACAATAATTCCGTTGTGGGGTCCACCAATGATTGTGCCGTTGTACGAATATTCCCTGACAAAACGAATATTCCCCGACCAATCGAATATTATATAACAACTTGCGTTACTTTGTAAAATTTATAAATATTACCCACAACTATAACATTATATCAAATTAACTCCATAATATTCAAAAATGATATTTATAAAAAATTCATCTTTATTTATAAAAGTTGGGGTCTTACAACCTCCACTTCTTATGAAATTTCGCCCTCAAAATTAGGGTACGTACCTAGTATGTCGAAGAGGTAATGATACCTTGACTTTATTTCATATTCTAACTCCCAAGTCATTTCCTCAACATCGTGGTTTTTCCACAAAACTTTGACTTGAGGTATAACCTTGGAGCGTAGAATATGTTCCTTCTTATCCAAGATTTGAACAGGAACTTCTTCATACGTCAAATCCTCCGCTATTTCGTCCGGTTCTAACTCAATAATGTGGTTCGAATCTTCCATATATTTGCGTAACATGGATATGTGAAAAATGTTATGAACACGAGACATACAAGGCGGTAAAGCGAGTCTATAAGCCACAGTTCCTACTCGATCGAGGATTAAAAATAGGACCGATGAATCGAGGATTGAGCTTTCCTCTCTTTTTCCAAATCTCGTAAACTCCTTTCCATGGAGCAACACGTAAGAACACATGATCTCCTACATCAAATTCCACGTTCTTTCGATGAAGATCAACATAACTCTTTTGTCGATCTTGTGAGGTTTTTATACGTTGTCGGATCGTTTGAATCTTTTCTGTAGTCATACGTACCAACTCCGGTCCCAACAACGTTGCTTCACCCACCTCATCCAGCATACTGGAGAACGACATTTTCTTCCATACAATGCTTCGAATGGAGCCATGCCAATACTTGCTTGATAACTGTTGTTGTTGTAGGAAACTCCACCAATGGTAAGAACTTGTCCCAACTTCCTTGAAGTCAAAGACACAGAGTCTTAATAAATCTTCAAGAGTTTGAATAGTCCTCTCTGATTGTTCATCCGTCTGAGGATGATATGCCGAACTAAATCGTAACTCCGTGCCCATAGCTTTTGTAAACTAACCCAAAATCGTGAAGTGAATCTTGGGTCTCGATCAGAAACTATGGATACTGGCATTCATGCAGTCTTACAATCTCGTTTTATGTACATACGAGCAAGACGTTCAAGTGTATAAGTTTCTCGTATCGGTAAGAAATGAGCAGACTTGGTCAATCTATCAACAATGACCCAAATCGCATCTATACCTTGAGAAACCCTAGGAAGACCGGTAACGAAATCCATGGTAATGTGCTCCCACTTCCATTCTAAATTTCAAGTGGTTGCAATGGACCTTTTGGTACTTGATGCTCCGCTTTGACTCGTTGACAAGTTAGACACCTTGAGATAAACAACGCTATCTCTCTCTTATTATTGCTCCACCAAAATGTATGACGAAGATCATGATACATTTTGGTACTTCCAGGATGGATTGCAAACGGTGTGTTGTGCGCCTCCATCATGATTTCATACTTTAAATCAGGGTTGTTAGGAACACAAAGTCTGGAGTTGACTCGAAGTATTCCTTCTTCATCGATTCTTGCTTCCGGCATAGCACCTTCTTGCACTTTCTTCCTCATACGCATCAGCTCCAGGTCTGTCTGTAGCTTGAGCAGCTTTAACTTTATCGATTAAAGTTGGTTCTACTCGTATATTCGCCATCATCACATGGGTCCCTGGAGTCTTTAACTCTATCTCCATCCTTTGCAAGTCACACAAAATGGGCCTTTGTGTTGACAATATTGCACTGTACTTGCATATGATCTTCTACTCAATGCGTCAGCTACCAGTTCGCTTTTCCAGGATGGTATTGAATGGTATGATCATAATCTTTCAACAGTTCAAGCCAACGTCGTTGTCGCATGTTGAGTTCCTTTTGAGTGAAGAAATATTTGAGGCTTTTATGATCCGTAAAGATCTCCACCTTCTCCCCATACAAGTAATGCCTCCAAATTTTAAGTGCAAAGACAACAGCTGCCAACTCTAGATCATGAGTAGGATAATTCCTCTCATATTCCTTGAGTTGTCTTGATGCATAGGCTATGACTTTTCCATGTTGCATGAGAACGCATCCCAACCCTTTGCTCGAAGCATCACTGTAGATGAAAAATCCCTCCGAGCCAGATGGTATTGTTAGAACAGGTGCTGAAATGAGTCTCCTCTTGAGTTCTTGAAAACTCTGCTCACATTCTTCGCTCCAACGAACTTTGTATCTTTCCGAGTCAGCTGAGTTAATGGAGTAGCGATTCGAGAAAATCCTTCCACGAATCTCCGATAATAACCAGCTAAACCAAGAAAGCTACGTACCTCGGTCACTGATTTAGGTTGCTCCAGCTTTGAATAGCTTCAATCTTTGCGGGTCAACCGATATTCCACGACTTGATACTACGTGCCCAAGGAATGCTACCTCTTCCAGCCAGAACTCGCATTTCTTCAACTTGGCATAAAGTTTGTATTCACGAAGCTTTTGGAGTACCAGCCTCAAGTGTTGCTCATGATCTTCACGGCTTTTGGAATAAACAAGGATGTCATCGATAAAGACGACCACAAAGTGATCCAAATATTCCTTGAATACCCGGTCATCATATCCATGAAGGCAGCAGGAGCATTAGTCAATCCAAAGGACATGACTAGAAATTCATAATGCCCGTACCGAGTTCTAAAAGCCGTCTTTGGAATATCCTCAGTTTCTAACCTTCAGCTGATGATATCCAGAACGAAGATCGATCTTTGAAAAGAATTGTGCTCCTTGCAACTGGTCAAACAGGTCATCAATACGTGGCAATGGGTACCTATTTTTGATGGTGACTTGATTCAACTCCCGATAATCAATACAAAGTCGCATACTTCCATCTTTCTTCTTCACGAATAGCATAGGGGCACCCCAAGGAGAAGTACTAGGACGAATAAAGCCAATGTCTAACAATTCCTGCAGTTGGATCTTTAACTCCTGAAGTTCAATAGGAGCCATTCGATATGGGGCTTTGGAAATGGGTTTTGTACGGGTTCAAGGTCGATACAAAAATTTATTTTTCACGCTCTGGGGGTAGGCCAGGAAGTTCTTCAGGGAATACGTCAGGGAATTTATTAACAATAGAAATATCATTCAAAACTGACGTATTTTTGTTTAGATCCGTGACATGAGCTAAGAAAGCTTGACATCCGTTTTTCAAAAACGAATAGCTTTATGGCTTGAGATGACAACGATTGATTTTAATGGTTTGGTTGCTTGAATTCGCATAATAGGTCGATTAGGAATATGAAAAGCTAATACCTTACGAAAATAATCAATTTTTGCATGATGAGTAGTTAACCAATCAATCCCTAGAATCACGTCAAATGCAAGTATTTTTAATGAAATCAGATCGATAGGTAATGTGTGGGTACCAACTTGAACCAAAACAAGACTTATAAACCGTGGATGTAATGAAGGTTTCTCCCAATGGAGTTTCCACAGATAAGTCAAAGTCTAATTTCTCTAGAATCAAATTTAATCGATGAGCGCAAGTAGGAGAAATAAAAGAATGGGTAGAAACCGGTATCAAATAAAGTATAGACTTCGTTAGAGTTTATGATAAGCTTACCGTGATGTCCTCATTCGGGTTCCTTACTTTCTGGGAGGTCACAAACAAACGCTCTTCCTTGCACTATCTGTTTTGACTTTTCTGGGACGGCCTTTGGTGTCTCTATCTTGGCTGAACTTATTTTGGTAAACGACAAAAATCGAGCTAAATGACCTTCTCTTCCACAATTATCAAACATGCTGTAGGACGGCATCGCGCAAGTTTGGACTGATGTGCCCCTCCGCAT
>CM029017.1:203557365-203619401 GCA_016801055.1 Panax notoginseng
CGCACAGACAGGTTATTCCAACAGAATAATAAATAATGGAATCAGGTCCGGCGTAAACGCACAGACAGGATATTCCGACTAGAATAATAAATAGTGGAACTCCCAGGTCCGGCGTAAACACACAGACAGGATATTCCGACAGAATAATAAATAATGGAACCAGGTCCGGTGTAAAACACACAGACAGAATGTTCCAACAGAATAATAGAAGAATGTCACCAAGTATAGGGTAGACCGCGTATACTGGTTATTCCACAGAATAATAAGAAATGGAATAACAACTGGTCTCTTCATGAATAAGAAAGAATAACACCCCTTACCGTTTAAAGAAGAGCTGAAATAAGGAAGTAGTTAAGTAGCAGAATACTCTTCTTCTCTCTCTTAGTTTCTCTCTATAGTTTCTCTCTCTAGAGTTCAGTGAATTCGTAAGAAATAATGAAGGAATGAGCTGCTATTTATAGAAAAATAGAATGCATAGTAACTAATCCATGAACGGTCAAGATTGATTACTTTTAATCTGACGGTCATATTTAAAGAAAAATCTTTTAAATAAAATATAATATATTCTATTTATAGAATAACTTTAATAAGTATTTTGTTTTATATAAAAAGATGTTTCTGTTTTATTACGTTGATAATACGAATAAAACAAAACGTCATTATCGCTAAATTATTCATTGTAAACTGACAATAATGAAATCAAACTGAGTGACTTCTCACATAAGCATTAATAATCATTACGTGTGCTACTATGCAACCAACACGTATTACTGTACTTTTACTCCGAGTAGTTTAACAGTAACAAGGGTAAAACTTTCGCCGTTATTTTTAATAAAATATTTTTGTCGTTTTCTCAATTGACAATAATTCCGTTGTGGGATCCACCAATGATTGTGCCGTTGTACGATTATTCCGGTTTAAAACGAATATTCCCCGACCAATCGAATATTATATAACAACTTGCATAGTTTACAAAATTTATAAATATGACCCACAACTATAATTTATATCAAATTAACTCCATAATATTTAAAAATGATATTTATAGAAAATTCGTCTTTATTTATAAAAGTTGGGGTCTTACAATCTCCCCTTCTTATGAAATTTCGCCCTCGAAATTGGGTACGTACCTGGTATGTCGAAGAGTAAGGATACCTTGATTTCATTTCAGATTCTAATCCCAAGTCATTTCCTCAACATCGTGGTTTCCCAAAAACTTTGACTTGAGGTATAACCTTGGAGCGTAGAATATGTTCCTTCTTATCCAAGATTTGAACAGGAACTCTTCATACGTCAAATTCTCCGCTATTTCATCCGGTTCTTACTCAATAATGTGGTTCGGGTCTTCCACATATTTGCGTAACATGGATATGTGAAAACCGTTATGAACACGAGACTACTTGACGGTATAGCGAGTCTATAAGCCACAGTTCCTACTCGATCGAGGATTAAAATGGACCGATGAATCGAGGATTGAG
Organism: Panax notoginseng; assembly: GCA_016801055.1. Taxonomy (NCBI): domain Eukaryota; kingdom Viridiplantae; phylum Streptophyta; class Magnoliopsida; order Apiales; family Araliaceae; genus Panax; species Panax notoginseng. The sequence continues at coordinate 203,558,844 of CM029017.1, forward strand.
CTTTCCTCTATTCCAAATCTCGTAACTCCTTTCCATGGAGCAACACGCACAAGAACAATGATCTACCTACATCAAATTCCCACGTCTTTCGATGAAGATCAGCATAACTCTTTTGTCGATCTTGTGAGATTTTAATAAGTTTTCGGATCGTTTGAATCTTTTCTGTAGTCATACGTACCAACTCCGTTTTCAACAACGTTGCTTCACCCACCTCATCCCAACATACTGGAGAACGACATTTTCTTCCATACATGCTTCGAATGGAGCCATGCCAATACTTGCTTGATAATGTTGTTGTAGGAAAAACTCCACCAATGGTAAGAACTTGTCCCAACTTTCCTTGAAGTGACACAGAGTCTTAATAGATCTTCAAGAGTTTGAATAGTCCTCTCTGATTGTCCGTCCGTCTGAGGATGATATGCTGAACTAAATCGTAAATCCGTTGCCCATAGCTTTTTGTAAACTAACCCAAAATCGTGATGTGTGAATCTTGGGTCTTGGTCAGAAACTATGGATACTGGCATACATGTAGTCTTACATCCTCGTTTATGTACATACGAGCAAGACGTTCAAGTGTATAAGTTTCTCGTATTCGGTAAGAAATGAGCAGACTTGGTCAATCTATCAACAATGACCAAAATCGCATCAATACCTTGAGAAACCCTAGAAGACCGGTAACGAAATCCATGGTATGGTAATGTGCTCCACTTCCATTCTGGAATTTCAAAGTGGTTGCAATGGACCTTTTGGTACTTGATGCTCCGCTTTGACTCGTTGACAAGTTAGACACCTTGAGATAAACAGCGCTATCTCTATCTTCATATTGCTCCACCAAATTGTATGACGAAGTTCATGATACATTTTGATACTTCCAGGATGGATTGCAAACGGTGTGTTCTGCGCCTCTATCATGATTTCATACTTTAAATCAGGGTTGTTAGGAAATACAAAGTCTGGAGTTGACTCGAAGTATGCCTTCTTCATCGATTCTTGCTTCCGGTATTAGCACCTTCTTGCACTTTCTTCCTCATACGCATCAGCTCCAGGTCTGTAGCTTGAGACAACTTTAACTCTATCGATTTAAGTTGGTTCTACTCATATATTCACCATCATCAATGGGTCCTGGGGTCTTTATCTATATCTCCATCCTTTGCAAGTCACACAAAATAGGTCTTTGTGGTCGACATATATCGCACTCGTTCTTGCATATGATCTTCTACTCAATGCGTAAGCTACCACGTTCGCTTTTCCTGGATGGTATTGAATGGTATGATCATAATCTTTCAACAGTTCAAGCCAACGTCGTTGTCGCATGTTAAGTTCCTTTTGAGTGAAGAAATATTTAGGCTTTTATGATCCGTAAAGATCTCCACCTTCTCCCCATACAAGTAATGCCTCCAAATTTTAAGTGCAAAGACAACAGCTGCCCAAACTCTAGATCATGAGTAGGATAATTCCTCTCATATTCCTTGAGTTATCTTGATGCATAGGCTATGACTTTTTAATGTTGCATGAGAAACGCATCCCAACCCTTCGCTCGAAGCATCACTGTAGATGAAAAATCCCTCCGAGCCAGATGGTATTGTTAGAACAGGTGCTGAAATGAGTCTCCTCTTGAGTTCTTTAAAAACTCTGCTCACATTCTTCGCTTCAACGAACTTTGTATCTTTCCGAGTCAGCTGAGTTAATGGAGTAGCGATTTCGAGAAAATCCTTCCACGAATCTCCGATAATAACCATGTTTAAACCAAGAAAGCTACGTACTTCGGTCACTGATTTAGGTTGCTCCCAGCTTTGAATAGCTTCAATCTTTGCGGGGTCAACCGATATTCCACGACTTGATACTACGTGCCCCAGGAATGCTACCTCCTCCAACCAGAACTCGCATTTCTTCAACTTGGCTTAAAGCTTGTATTCACGAAGCTTTTGGAGTACCAGCCTCAAGGTTGCTCATGATCTTCACGGCTTTTGGAATAATAATTATGGATGTCATCAATAAAGACGACCACAAAGTGATCCAAATATTCCTTGAATACCCGGTTCATCATATCCATGAAGGTAGCAGGAGCATTAGTCAATCCAAAGGACATGACTAGGAATTCATAATGCCCGTACCGAGTTCTGAAAGCCGTCTTTGGAATATCCTCAGTTCTAACGTTCAGCTGATGATATCCAGAACGAAGATCGATCTTTGAAAAGAATTGTGCTCCTTGCAACTGGTCAAACAGGTCATCAATACGTGGCAATGGGTACTATTTTTGATGGTGACATGATTCAACTCCCGATAATCAATACAAAGTGCATCGCATACTTCCATCTTTCTTCTTCACGAATAGCACATGAGCACCCCAAGGAGAAGTACTAGGACGAATAAAGCCAATGTCTAACAATTCCTGCAGTTGGATCTTTAACTCCTGAAGTTCAATAGGAGCCATTCGATATGGGGCTTTGGAAATGGGTTTTGTTACCGGGTTCAAGGTCGATACAAAATTCAATTTCACGCTCTGGAGGTAGGCCAGGAAGTTCTTCAGGGAATACGTCAGGGAATTTATTAACAATAGAAATATCATTCAAAATGACGTATTTTTATTTAGATCCGTGACATGAGCTAAGAAAGCTTGACATCCGTTTTTCAATAAACGAATAGCTTTATGGCTTGAGATGACAGCGATTGATTTTAGTGGTTTGGTTGCTTGAATTCGCATAACAGGTCGATTAGGAATATGAAAGCTAACAACCTTACGGAAACAATCAATTTTTGTATGATGAGTAGTTAACCAATTAATCCCTAGAATCACGTCAAATGCAAGTTTCTTTAATGAAATCAGATCGACAGGTAATGTGTGGGTACCAACTTGAATCAAACAAGACTTATAAACCGTAGATGTAATGAAGGTTTCTCCAATGGAGTTTTCAACAGATAAGTCAAAGTCTAATTTCTTCGGAATCAAATTTAATCGATGAGCGCAAGTAGGAGAAATAAAAGAATGGGTAGAACGGTATCAAATAAAGTATAGACTTCGTTAGAGTTTATGATAAGCTTACCCGTGATGACCTCATTCGGGTTCCTTGCTTTCTGGGAGGTCACAACAAACGCTCTCCCTTGCACTACCGGTTTTAACTTTTCTGGGACGGCCTTTGGTTTCTCGGTTTCTCCATCTTGGCTGAACTTGTTTTTGGTAAACGACAAAATCGAGCTAAATGACCTTCTCTTCCACAATTATAACATGCTTTAGACGGCATCGCGCAGTTTGGACTGATGTGCCCCTCCCCTCCGCATTTGAAACATATGATAGGTGGTCGTTCTCCTTCCTTAACAACGGGTGCTGGTGCTGACGTCTTTCCATCATTGTTGAATTTCTCTTCTTGAAATATCCATTCTTATTGTTTTGGCCCTGATTACCACCGAAGTGATTATCACTTCTGGCATGTTGATTCCCTCCACGCTTGTTGTCACCGCTTCGATGACTGCTCTCACTGGTATTATCATTTTGCCGACTGCTCTCTTTTGGTTGCGTTGACTCGTTATCGCGCTCCACTAACTGAGCCCTATTCACAACATCCGAATACAAACACAGTTTATGAGAAATAAGATGTTGACGTATCTCAGGTTTCAAACCTCGCAAAAACATTCGCGTCATTCGCTCTTCATTATCTACCAAGTGGGACGCAAACCGGGACAACTCAGCAAATTTAGCCTCATACTGCGACACGGTCATATTATTCTGCTCCAATTTGATGAACTCCACCTCCTTCATGTGACGAACACTTTCGGGAAAGTATTTGTCATTGAACAGCTCTTGGAACTTCTCCCAAGACATCTTCAGTGCGGCAGGTTGAGTACGCTTAATCGATTACCACCAGTAATCTGCCTCTCCTCGCAACATAAAGGCGGCAAAGGGAACCTTTTGCTCCTCGGAGCATCCCAAGACATCAAATATCTTGGTAATCTGCTTTATCCATGTTTCCGCTATAAGCGGTTTTGGCTCTCCCTTAAACTCTGGTGGTCCCAGCTCCTTGAACTGTTAATTTAGCGTTGACCGTCCGAGAGTTTTCAGTGTTTCCACCTATATTTTGGACAGGAGCCGCCCTCGCCTGCTGTTGCATGAACTGCATAAAGTTTCTGAACATTCCATCATTCATCATCTGGTCAGTGTTGTTGTTTGCATGAGGATTGTCACCTTCCTGCTGCACATTATCATGATTATTGATATGTGGTGAATCAACAGTCGCCTGTGCTCCATTGCTATTCTCAACATTCTCAGTTGTCATTTTTAGATACTGCCACAAAATAAAAGTTAATTGATATGTCTTATATTATCCTTATATTATGACCGACCAATTAAATACCAAGCAAATAAACATAGGTAGGTCATACTAGCAAAGGAATTCCCCGTCTCTCCCCTCCTAGTTCTATTCTCACATCTTAGGCAGGGATCATATCCCTAAGCTCTGATACCAACTGTGACGCCCCCAAAATTAGGTATACATCACCCATCTTGGGTCGTCAGATACATAGTACAGAATACAAATACAACTTACTAATACAACTGTCGTGTACAATACGACAAAACATAAACTGTGAGTTTGAATACAAATATTATCTTCTAGAGAGTATTCATACTCAAAAGGAGTCCTCATTACATTTATTAACACACTATTACATAGAATAGTGAGGACTACTAACTAATACTATCATTCGAACCATCACTCCGTTTTCCGACTTGCCCCAGCTACATTCTCATTTCCTGAAGAGAGCAGTGAAAGAAAGGGTGAGCTCAACTTGCCCAGTAAGAAATATTATGACTAAGATAATGTAGAATAAATTATCATTAGCCTTCAACAATGTTAAACTGATAAAATATAATAGACATCAAGTTTAACTGCAGCGGAACAAGCAATCCATTAAAAGAGTCAAGTAGAAAATAAACTCTACTATCATTTATGATTTAAAAGGTTTTTCAACACTGTTATCGCTGGGACTCAGCTTAATAAAATAATCCACATCATCGAATCACCCCTGTACTACGGCCAAGGATATTCGTGTATTCATTAATGGTCATGATCATGCCAACAACTGTCCATCAATGCACTACGGGCCAATGAGGACTTTTACCACATCATTTGTAACATTACGGTCATGATTATACCGAATAATCCCTGGTCATAATCATACCAAGTCCACCTATGCACTACAGGCCACAGATGACTTTTAACATTTTATAAACATGAGGATGATGACCATGATATAAGAATTCAATAAAACAAGTTCAAGAATTAATTTATCCAAGAATTAACGACGTCCAAATTGTCAACATGATACTGCTTTGTGGAGTAAAATTCAAGAATGTTTAGAAGAATATTTTTATGAAAAGATACTGGATGAAACGCAATTATCAAGGATATTCCACAAATTTCATGGAGTATAGAAGTTAAAACTTAACCAACTGAGTACAATAAAGAATGGAATAACAAAAGGAATCACCATGCATGCGATAGACCGCACAGACGGGTTATTCCAACAAAATAATAAATAATGGAACCAGGTCCGGCGTAAAAGCACAGACAGGATATTCCGACAGAATAATAAATAGTGGAACCAGGTCCGGTGTAAACGCACAGACAGGATATTCCGACAGAATAATAAATAATGGAACCAGGTCCGGTGTAAAACACACAGACAGGATGTTCCAACAGAATAATAGAAGAATGTCACCAAGTATAGGGTAGACCGCGTATACAGGTTATTCCAACAGAATAATAAGAAATGGAATAACAACAGTTCTCTTCATGAATAAGAAAGAATAACACCCCTTACCGTTTTAAAGAAGAGCTGAAATAAGGAAGTAGTTAAGTAGCAGAATACTCTTCTTCTCTCTCTCTATAGTTTCTCTCTCTAGAGTCCAGTGAATTCGTAAGAAATAATGAAGGAATGAGCTGCTATTTATAGAAAAATAGAATGCATAGTAACTAATCCATGAAAGGTCCAGATTGATTACTTTAATCTGACGGTCCATATTTAAAGAAAAATCTTTTAAATAAAATATAATATATTCTATTTATAGAATAACTTTAATAAAGTATTTTGTTTTATATAAAAAGATGTTTCTGTTTTATTACGTTAATAATACGAATAAAACAAAACGTCATTATCGCTAAATAATTCATATTATTAACTGACAATAATGGAATCAAACTGAGTGACTTCTCACATAAGCATTAATAATCAATACCGTGTGCTACTATACAACCACGCGTATTACTGTACTTTTACTACCGAGTAGTTCAACAGTAACAATGGTAAAACTTCCGCCGTTATTTTTAATAAAATATTTTTGTCGTTTTCTCAATCCGACAATAATTTCGTTGTGGAGTCCACCAATGATTGTGTCGTTGTACGAATATTCCCTGTTAAAATGAATATTCCCCGACCAATCGAAAATTATATAACAACTTGCGTACTTTGCAAAATTTATAAATATGACCCACAACTATAACATTATATCAAATTAACTCCATAATATTCAAAAATGATATTTATAGAAAATTCGTCTTTATTTATAAAAGTTGGGATCTTACACACGAAATAGACTAAGATAACTTAATCTAAGTATGAACTCGGAGAACATATAGAGATAACAGTCGATTAATCCTCAAAATAACAAAAAATGTACCGTTTCGTATTTGCACCGGCCTAAGTGAGACATAACATCCAATAACAGTCCCAAACTGGGGACTGTTCGACATTCACCCCTATTGAGTGTATGTCAAACGGGTTTCTAAGTTTCAAAGTATAGTACATAGTTTAAGAGAATTTATGTGGAATCTCTACTTGAGTCGGCAACCGGGAAAAAAAAGGGTCGTAGTTCCTGTTGTGTCCTATACTCGAATAATAAAGTTAATTCAATTACTGCAAACATTCCTCACTGTTCCATCATAACAGATGACAACATCCCGAAGGAGTTCCATTAAGCTATTGAACAAAGTTTCAGCTTAAGCAACCCTCTAGATGAACGAACGATCACTTCTCTGCTAGGAATGAACCATCTCCCCATATGGGTCCAATCCATGATATAGACAACTTCTCACCACTCCGAATTCCTCAAATGGACAGTTCTCATACAAGAGATGAGACATCCTGTGAGAACTACCCATCTGAGGAATTCAGAGTGGTGAGAAGTTGTTTATATCATGGATTGGACCCATATGGGGAGATGATCCAATCCTATGGGAGAAGTGATTGTTCGCTCATTTAGAGGGTTGTTTAACCTAGAACTTTGTTCAACAACTTACTGGCACTCCTTCTGGATGTTGCCATCTATTATGATGGAACAGTGAGGAATGTCTGCAGTAATTTAATTACCTTTATTATTCGAGTATAGGACACAAACAGGAACTACGACCCCTTTTTTTTTAATTGTTGCCGAGGAACCGGTTGGAGTACTATTTAGCTGCAACTATTATGTCGAAACTTGCATACAAGAAAGAGTACATATATGTAGGGAGAGTATTATTGCATTTATATATTAAAAATTGTGGCAAACTAAGCAAATGCTACTTAGTTTATTTTGCCAATGATAATAAACTAAGTAAGTGGTACTTAGTTTATGAGAATTGTTATTTGGAATATATAGAGATTACTGTTCGACATTCATTCCTACTTGTCAAACGGGTTTCTAAGTTTCATATTATAGTACATATATGTATATATATACATATAATACTTAATTATTTAGTTTATTGAAAATTGTGGCAAACTAAGCAAATGCTACTTAGTTTATTTTGCCAATGAAAAACTAAGTAAGTGCTACTTAGTTTCTGAGAATTGTTATTTGGAATATATATGAAGACTACTATTAAATTATTTTATTTTATTTTATAAAATTTAATTGTATTTATTATTGTATTTTATTTTATTTTAAATTTAATTTAATTTAAATTATGGTACTTAAATTAAATTTATTTTATTTTATTACATTTTAAAATATTTTTTATTAAATTTAATTTATTTATTAAATTAAATCAAATTTGTTTTGTTTTATTAAATTTAATTTAATTAAGTATTTTATTTTATTTTATTTTATTTTGTATTACATTATATTATCTAATTTTTAAAATTTATTTAAGTTTATTATTATAATTTCTTTTATTTGTTTAATTTTTTAATTAATAAATATTATATTATCTAATTTTTAAAAATTATATTATAGTATATTATATTATCTTATTTTTAAACTTCACTTATACATTTTTTATAATTTTATAATTTAATTTAATTAAATTTAATATACATTAATTTATTTTGTATAATATTATATTATATTTTAAAATTTTTTATTAAATTAATTATTATTATTTTTATTTAATTTAATTATTATTAATTTTTTATATTATCATATATTAAATAATTTTTTACATTTATTTTGTCTAATAAACTAAATTAAATTAAATTTATTTCATTTTATATTAAATTAATTAAATAATACATACATATATTTGTACGTATCACAAAATTTTCAATTGCAGATTTCTGACAGATATTTCGTTGGGAATTCCATGGGAAATATCAAATATCACATTCTTAATTATACATTGATATACATATATTATGATCCAAACACTGTAATTATTATGACCCAAACACTATAATTGCACAAATAAATCACAATTTTAGCAACATGCATTCACTTGCAGAATTGAAGTCAAATAATCCCAATTTGCATCATGAACAACTTTCGCAAAATCAACAACTTTAACAAAATAAATTTCATAACAGAAATGAACCCAATTTCAGCAAATTAAAATATAAAACCCAATTTCTGATACAATAACTCCAAAATTATTCTCAGTAACACATGAATTAAAGGAGGAGCATTTAGGATTTCTTACCTTGAATTAAAGGAGGATAAACGAGGAAGAGAAAGGAGGAGCTAGGAGCTGGGGGTGGGTGGGGTATCGAGGCAGGGCTGGGGTGAGGGGACCGGGGGAGAGGGACCAGTGGGGGTACCGGGGCAGTGTGGGGGGACCGGGGGAAGGGAGTGGGGGGTACCGGAGCAGGGTGGGTCCGAAGACCGGGGGCGCAGTGGGGGAAACGGTGGCGGTGGCAGTGGCAGTTAGACCTGGCAAACGGGCCCAAAGCTCGCGGGCCGGGCCGGCCCGCCCGCCCGCCAAAACCCGGGCTTTGGGCCGTTGTTTTTAAGCCCATGAAAACCCGGGCCTTTTTGGCCTGGCCCGTTTTTGGCCCGGCCCGCCCGCCAACAATTAAATTTTTTTTTTTAATAAAGTGTTAGGTTGTGAGGCTTGAACACAAGACTTGTAAGTAAATAAATAAGAGTTCAAACCAACTGAGCTACAACAACTATTTGTTTTTAATGTAATCTTCAATATATTGTAACTATAATTGAAAATTAATTAATAATACTAATTTATAATACTATTACAATTTTAATTAATTGAGATATGTAGTTAATGTATGTAATTAATTAATCGTGTTTGTTTGTATTATTGTTTATTATTAATTACTTTATTATTTTTAATATTTATTATTATTATTTTTGGTGTAACAAAGAGTTTGCAAAAAAAAAAAAAAATTAATGGCCGAAGCCCGCGGGCCGGCCCGCGCCCGCCCACCACGGGCTGGCCATTTCCAGCCCACCAAAACCAGGGCCTTTTTGGCCCGGCCCGCCGTTGGCACGGCCCGGCCCGGCCCTCCCGTTTGCCAGGTATAGTGGCAGTGGCAGGGGGAAGGGGAAGGGGAAGGGGAGGGGGGGACCGGTGACTAAATGGGTGTGGGTGTGGGTGGGGGCGGGGGGGATGAGAGAGGCTAGGGAAGGAGAGTGAGAGAGAATGAGTGAGAGAGAATGAGAGAGAGATCAGATAAATCGAGCGTCTGAAATGAAAAGGCAGAAGATGAAAAGTTTATATTTGTTATATCCGACGGAATATCCGTCGGTAATAAGTCCCTCGAACATAACTTAACTTCGACGAAATATCCCTCGGACTTAACGGTTATTCGTCGAAACTACTTTTCGCGATGGCGCGAAATTTGGCGCAAACTGGAGAGTTCTAAGGTCGACGGAATTCCGTCAAAATTATGGTATTTTCGAGGGAATTATATCCGACGTATTATTCCCTCGGACATAATCCTATTTCGACCGAATATAATCCGTCGAGTATACGTCCGTCAGAATTAGTCGGTTTTCTTGTAGTGTATCGAAACTAGGTCCCTCGGACATAATTTAAATACGAGAAAATTCTGTCAGAAATAGAAGGTCGCTTTGAGCGCCAAGCTTCCAGCGAGTGTGAAAACTAAACTCGACGAAAATTGGTTAAAGTCGACGGACTTTCCATCGAGGATAAAGTAATTGCAAGGGAGTTAGTTCCGACGGAAGTTCCATCTGAAATAACTAATAAAACGTAATTAAATCAGATTTCATTTCCTTACAACAGCACCATCTCTCACACTCTCAGTCACATCTCTTTCTCACTCTCATCTCTCGTTTCCTTCGGCCACCACTGTTCCTCCACTCTCTGTTCGCTCCGTCCCAACCATTGTCGTCGTCACCGCCGGTGTTGTTGCCTCCGTTCCACTCCAGTCCACTCCACGTACGCTCATCTGTTCTCTCCCTTTAGGTAGAATCAAACCTAATTTTCAAGGTAAGTATGTTCAATGATTTTTATTGAGCTGCAACATAAGATTATTTGGTATTGATTTGGGTATGAAATTTCATAGGTCTGAAATTTGGTTATTGATTTAGGTCTGAATTTAGTATTAGAATGTGCATATTGGTTTGAAATTGTTGTAGTTTTTTTATTGATATTATTAGAACTACTTAAATTTTTGGTCTGAAATTGGTCAATATGTGTCTGTAATTGGTCAATATGTAGTTGGTCTGAAATTGGTCTATTTGGGTTTGAGGGTTTGAAATTGGTTAATTTTGTCTAGTAATTGGTCTGAGTGCCTGAAATTAGTGAATTTACATGTGCAATTTATGATATCATGTCATGCCCTGACTTTACTATATGTACAATTTATTTTTGATATCATTCTGAAATTGGGATAATTTTGGTATGTTGCTGAAATTCGGTTTCAATTGAATAATGTATTTATTTCCGACGAAATTTCTTATGAAACTTTCTGCTGGAATTATAGAAGGTAATAAATAAATCAATACTTAACTATATTTGTTATTTCTCTGACATAATTCCTGACAGAATTTCTGTCAAAATTGTTCAAATCCAAAATTTGTGGACCCTACATGTTTATATATTATTTAATTAGTCTTTCAATACTAAAATAAACTAAGTAACATTTACTTAGTTTCTTACTACTAAATAATTAAATTGATTAATAAAAATATAATTAAATTATTTTTTTAACTATTTATTTAATAGTCTCTTTAATTCTCTCTCTCTCTCTCACACACACACACACACACACACACACATATATATATATATATATATATATATATATATATATATATATATATATATATATATATATATTATGACGCCCCCAAAATAGGTATACAACACCCATTCTGAGTCGCCAAATACATGGTACAGAAAGCAAACTACAACTTCAATAATACAATTGTCGTGCAAAATACGACAACACATACTGTGAGTTTAAATACAAATATTATCTTCTAGATAATATCCACACTCAAATAAGTCTTCATTACAATTATTCAAACACTATTTTACAGAAATAGTGAGGACTACTAAAACATCTTTCTAGAACCATCACTCCATACCCCGACTAGATCCTGCTATGTTCTCACCTCCTGAGAAGAAAAATGGAACAAAAAAGAAAGGGGTGAGCTCAACTAGCCCAGTAAAGAATATTATGACTAAGATAATATACAATAAATTATCATTAGTATTCAACAGGGAAAAATCTAATAGAATATAATCGACAACAAGTTTTAGATCAACAACTGCAGCGGAAACAACAAACCATTAGAAGAGTCAAGTAGAGAATGAATTCTACTATCTTCTAAGATTTAAAAGTCCATCATCAATATTTTATCCCTGTAACATCAACTAATAATCATCTTTATCCAAATATTTATCTTTGCACTACAGGCCAAAGATATTCATTTGTATCACCTGTCAGTCATGTTCATCTCAACACCTGTTCATCTTTGCACTACAGGCCAAAGATATTCATCAAGTAATCATACATCTTTGCACTACAGGCCAAAGATATTCAGTAGTATCATCATTTAGGACTGAGGATGATGAAAAATATTTTAAAGAAAACGAATCCAGTGAGATAAAATAACAAATAACCAATTTTTGAAGCAGAATTCAAAAATAAAGATCAAAATATGGATACAATCAAAGATAGTAACCATAATAGACAACTTGGATAAAAAGAAAAAAATTTATTTTTCGGTGAATAGTGTCGTATTCGTGAATAGTACCGTATACGTGAATAGTAATCCCGACACAAAAAATTCCAAATTTGATAAAAAATTCATATAAATATTTCGACATAATGATATTGAAGAAAATATCATTTAAGAAGAGGATAATATCACTTACCTCAAAATATTAGTACTTCTGGTCGGAATACCAGTATAAGGCTGAAAGAAACTTGCTCTGATGAATAGAAACTCTCAAAGTATCTAAATACTCACAAAATACACTCAATAATCTAGAGAGAGAAAGAGAGAAAACTTGTTTCTGGTGTGATTTTCAATTCTAACTTAGCCCTCTATTTATAGGAAAATGTTAGCACGCCGAAGCAGACTTAACCTGCAACCTGATGGCTTTACCTACTACTATTCAAGCCTACCACAATAGAATAAAAATCTCAGCACATTTCTTCACCAACAAAGAGTGGGGCCCACCAATTCTAGAATTTTTCACCAAAATGATAAACTCCGAAAATTCAACAATTTCTGAATCAGTCATCTCATAAAATTTATAATAAATCATACGTTCATTTTTAACGGTTCAAAATTTGTGGACATATACTCAACTTATATATGTATAACATATCCAAAAATTTCCACGATCCAACGGTCGGATTAAAAATTATAACCCCCGCAAAATATCTCAAAAACCCTGATTTTTAATACCTCCATTCCGATAAAAATACTGATAAAAACCTCAACATTAACTCCTTCATTTTTAACCACAAAAATATATCCCTCATTTATATCCACATAAAATAAATATTTCCTTATCATATGAATCAATAATTAATTATTCATAAATAATATTACAGAATCACATTTATGACAACCAGGCCGTTCCCAGGAAAGAGGGGGTTTCCAATAAGGATTTCTCCTTACTGGCGCGCAATTAGATGACCAAACCTCTCCTTAGACAGAACTTTCTAGACATTGCCAATAATGTTATCTAATAATATTATTCAAATAATATGAATTATTGATCTGATAATGGAGAATACTGTGCTGCAACAATTATTGAAACAACAATAATATAAAATATCAATGCAGTAATTATTAAATCAATAAAATAAAATATTGAACAATAACTACTGTAACAATTATTGAGTAGTGCCTTCTTACGTAAGAATCAATAATTGGTACAATACCGTGTGCTACTGTATTTTAATCACAGGGTATTCCAACAGTATTAACGGTAACAACTACGCCGTTATTTATAAACAACTTATACTTGTCGTTTTCTTCATCCAGTCGCTTTCCGTTATAGGGCCCACACAAGGCTGCGCCGTCGTACGAATATTCCCTGACAGCAAGAATATTCCACGACCAAACGAATATTCCCCGACAAAATGAATATTTTATAACCACTTGCTTATTTTGCAAAATTTGCGCATTTCACCCATAACCAAAGTATTATATCAAATTAACCCCTTATTATTCACAATAATATTTAGAGAAATTTTGATTTTATTCATTAATAAGTTGGGGTCTTACATATATATATATATATACGAACTAATGATTTATATTTTTAGTTATATTAACACGGGCTGGGGATGCAAAGTATGGTGGTGGGGGCGATGACGAGCGGGGGTACGACGACGCTTATTTTCATACAACCAGAGCAGCAACGTCGTCCACCCCTTCCCGATGATTCTCCTCCTACTAGTTTATAGTTCATTTGTATAGATTTTATTCATTAAATTGTAGTTCATTTGTACATATTGTAAAAAAATGTACTTTAGTTGAGTTTGTACTAGTTTCGTAAATTATATTGTATAATTTATGTAGCATTAGTGTATATTTGTTATTGTTGATAAGTTAGTTCATATTGACACTTGTTCGCTTGGTGTATGTACCTGTTTGATGAGATAAAACATGTTTTTATTGTTATGTTGTATGTGAAATATATTATTGTATGTGTTGTTGGGATAAAGCAGGTATAAAAACGACAAAAATTTCGTCAGAATTAAGACATTTGATTTATTTTAAAAAATACATGTCTGACGAAAAATAATTATTTTCAACGAAAATTTCATCCTCCTTAGAGCCAATCTTAACTGACACGTGGACCCATTTTAAATTGACAGAAACAGTTCGTTGGAACTAATCCGTCGACCTTAATACGATTCCGATGACAATATATAATTTCATTGACAATAGGTAGTTTCGACAGAATTGTCGACGAACTTAATTACAACGGCCTTTATAATGACGACATTAATTGTCGACAGAAAATTCCGTCAAAAATAATGTAATTTCGACAAAATAGACTTATATCCGACGAAATAGTCCGTCAGAATTATACCTTTTTCTTGTAGTATAAGTCATTAACGGTTTAACCGGTAGATATTGCTATATCTACATAGATCTAGATATAATACAAAGTTTACAAAGTAAATGGACCAAAGTGAGTGTTTTTCACCTTGGGGAGCGAAGAAACAAGCTTCTTTCGTCTTGGATTCGATATATTCAACTCTATATGCTAAAACCTTACAATATATGAGATAGATTAGATACAAAGATGATGTTAGAATGTTGAAATCTGAGCTTTCTCTAGACCCGATCCTCCCCCCTCTCTCTAAAATCTTCCAACTTCTCCTTTTCCTTTTTTTTTCAAATGAGCTACTGGGCTTGGTTTAAAGGCCTCCTGGTCAGTCTTAAGCATACATGGTCCATCCGCAGGTATACTTGCGACTGCCCCTGGTAGGCCCCACTATCTCAAAATTCATGCAGCAAAGTCAATTTTTGAGTTGTCCACTAAAACGATCATAACTCTTAATCTGCGAGGAGTTAGGCACTATAAGAAAAAGGGTTATTTTCGACGGAATATTCTGTTGGATTTAAGTAAAATTCGTCGAAGATAGATTAAGTCCGACGGAATATTCAGTCGACAATTCGGTCGGATATAGACGCGTTAAAATTAAATTCGTCGATCTTTCACTCGATCTTATTAAATCCTGACGGAGGTAACCTCAATGGATTATTCAGTCGGACTTAATACAATATCGACGGATGTGTGTTCCGTCGGCATTGATCTGTCGAAGTTATTGTGCCACATGGCATCATTACACACATCTGGTGTAGCTTAAAGTTGACGGAATATTCAGCTGGACTTACTGCATTATCAACGGATGTTGTTCCATCGAAATTGTTTGGTCAAAGTTCCCAACATCGTGGCAGCTGTAATGGCATTTATTGCTACTTAAAATTGGGATTTTCAGTCGGAGTTACCTTATTCCGTCGA
Source organism: Panax notoginseng (assembly GCA_016801055.1). NCBI lineage: Eukaryota > Viridiplantae > Streptophyta > Magnoliopsida > Apiales > Araliaceae > Panax > Panax notoginseng. The sequence continues at coordinate 203,574,515 of CM029017.1, forward strand.
GAATAAGGATTTTTTTTGAATGTTTTTTTTGTTTTTGCAATATCGAGAGTTTTAATCCACATTTAACATGTTCACAAACAACTCGTAAATTTTAACAAACCTATAAACCCAACACCACATACAACATATATGACAATACATGTAAACCTATTTATGTTCCCAACATCACATACAACATAACTATAACTATCTAACAAAATTTAATAACTAACTTTTGTTCACATAAAAGTCTAATATGAATTACCAAGGTCGACAATAATAAAAAATACTGTAATGTTCCATAATATATACAAAAATGACATGTAATTACAAGGTTTAAACTACAATACATCAAACATCTATTAAACAAATAAAATTTACATCCCATTAAGCTAAACTAAAGTAAAGATGAATAAAATATGTATAAACCATCTACAAAACTAAGTCATCGAGTAGTACTACCCCCGGTGTGAGGAGGATCATCGAATAGGCGATCTACATATTTGCAGGTTAATGGAATGATATATGTACTATAAAATGTTTTGTCGTAATTGATTATAACTATTGAGTTTATTTAGGATAATGTCAAACTAAACGATCTATTTAGTGTATTGAAGATTGAAGAGAGAGTATTATTGAATTTATTGAAGATTGTGGCAAACTAAGCAAATGCTACTTAGTTTACTAAAATTTCTAATAAGTGTACTGCATGTGTCAAACATATTTAGTTTACTTTAACTGTGTAAAACTAAGCAAATACTACTTAGTTTAGTAAGGTCATAAGTATTTACATGTGTCAAGCATATTCAGATATAATTTTGTTGTGGAACACTAAGAAAATACTACTTGGTATTTATTTTATTTTTATTTCATTTTAGTTTATTTGTTTTATTTTTATTTTGTTTTAGTTTATTTTTTTTATTATAATTTATTTTATGTTAAATTATTTTATTATTTTATTTTGTTTTATTTTATTTTATTTTGTTTTGCTTATTTTTTTTTAATTGGCAATTTTTTTTATTTTTTTTATTTTATAAATAATATTTTATTATAATTTATTTCAATTTATTTTATTTTGTTTTAGTATACTGTATTTTATATTGTATTATTTTATTTATAATTTATTTAAGGTAAATTAAATTAATTTAATTAAATTTATTTGAATGTATTATATTACTATATATTATATTATTTAATTTAATTTAATTACAATTAAATTATTTATTTTATTTTATCTTAATTATGTTATTTGATTTTATTATTTTATATTATCTTATCATACAAAATATAATTTAAATTTAGTTTATGTTATAATATTATTTATTTTTGTAGTAATTTGAAACTAAGTAAATTCTACTTAGTTTAATTTCAATTGATTTTATTAGTGGGAAATTAAGTACATGCTACTTAGTATATTTTAATATTGGAAACTAAATAAAATACATAAATAAAATAAAGCAGGGTCCGTAGATTTTGCAATTGAAGAAATCTGATAGAAATTCTGTCGAGAATTCCGTCGAAAATAGCAAATATACCAAGATTTCACAATACCATTACAAATACTAACCAACAAGTGTATATAATTCAACAATACAACTCAATACATGACTAACATCAGCCTCAAACAAATTATGAACATGCAAATTGCACAAATTAAACCTAAAGTGAATAATGATTAGATTCATAGCTAAAATCAGTAACATACAACTGCCATTACACAAGTATAACATAAAATTCAGACTAACATATAAGGGTGTAAACGAACCAAATCGATTCGAGTATTGAATTGCTCAGATTTGGTTCACAAAATTTATCGAGTATAAAATAAGGTTTGATTGAGGCTTCTTTATCTACCGAGTCGAGCACGATTCCGAATCGAGCCCGAGCAGTTTGAACTTTTCGAACGAATATTGTGACGCCCCCAAAATAGGTCCACACAACCCATTCTGAGTCACCAAATACATGGTACAGAAAACAACTATAACTTCATTATTACAATTATCGTGCAAAATACGACAACACATAAGCTTTGATTTTAAATATAAATATTGTCTTCTAGACAATATCCAAACTCAAATAAGTCATCATTACAATTATTGATATACTATTTTATAAAATAGTGAAGACTGCTAAAACAACTGAATTGAAACATCACTCTACACCTTGACTAGTTTCCACTATATTCTCGCCTCATGAGAAGAAAAATGGAACAAAAAAGAAAATGGTGAGCTCAACTAGCCCAGTAAAAAATATTATGACAAAAATAATATAAAATAAATTATCGTTAGCCTTCAATACATCAGATAAAATATAGTGGACAACCAGTTTTAGATCAATATTCGCAGCGGATATAACAATTCATTAGAAGAGTTAAGTAGAGAATGAAGTCTACTACCTTCTATGATTTAAAACTCCATCATCAATATTTTATCCCTGTAACATCAATCAATATACATCTTAAACCAAATATTCATCTTTGCCCTACGGGCCAAATATATTCATTTGTATCACCAGTTGGTCATGTTCATCTCAACACCTGTCCATCTTTACACTACGGGTCAAAGATATTCATCAGGTAATCATTCATCTTTGCACTACAGGCCAAAGATATTTAGTTATATCATCATTTAGAACTGAGGATGATGAAAAATATCTTTAAAAAATGAATCCAGTGAGATAAAAGGACAGAGATTAGGGATTCGTACTTTGATTTATCCAAGTTCAAAAATACTCCATAATAATTAATTATGGATCAAAATTCAAGAATGAAGATCAAAACATGGATAATCATAATAGACAACTTGGACAAAGAATTTTTTTTTAATTTTTCTGTGAATAGTGCCGTATACGTGAATAGTATCGTATACATGAATAGTAACTCTAACACGAAAAGGTAAAAATTTCATAAGAAAAATCATACTTCGTGAATAGTACTCGTGAATAATGCCGTATACTTGAAGAGTAACCTCGACATAAAAAGGTAAAATTTTCATAATAAAACTCATACCAATATTTTGGCATAATGATATTTGTGACGCCCCCAAAATAGGTATACAACACCCATTCTGAGTCGCCAAATACATGGTACAGAAAGCAAACTACAACTTCAATAATACAATTGTCGTGCAAAATACGACAACACATACTGTGAGTTTAAATACAAATATTGTCTTCTAGACAATATCCACACTCAAATAAATCCTCATTACAATTATTCAAACACTATTTTACAGAAATAGTGAGGACTGCTAAAACATCTTTCTAGAATCATCACTCCATACCCCGACTAGATCCTGCTATGTTCTCACCTCCTGAGAAGAAAAATGGAACAAAAAGGAAAAGGGTGAGCTCAACTAGCCCAGTAAAGAATATTATGACTAAGATAATATACAACAAATTATCGTTAGTCTTCAACAGGGAAAAATCTGATAAAATATAATCGACAACAAGTTTTAGATCAACAACTGCAGCGGAAACAGCAAACCATTAGAAGAGTCAAGTAGAGAAAGAATTCTACTATCTTCTAAGATTTAAAAGTCCATCATCAATATTTTATCCCTGTAACATCAATTAATAATCATCTTTAACCAAATATTCATCTTTGCACTACAGGCCAAAGATATTCATTTGTATCATCAGTCGGTCATGTTCATCTCAACACCTGTTCATCTTTGCACTACAGGCCAAAGATATTCATCAAGTAATCATACATCTTTGCACTACAGGCCAAAGATATTCAGTAATATCATCATTTAGGACTGAGGATGATGAAAAATATCTTAAAGAGAACGAATCCAATGAGACAGAAGGACAAATAGTAGGGATTCGTATAACAGTTTATCCAAGATCAATAATACTTCATAATAATCAATTGTGAAGCAGAATTCAAAAATAAAGATCAAAACATGGATACAATCAAAGATAGTAACCATAATAGACATCTTGGACAAAAAGGAAAAATTTTATTTTTCGGTGAATAGTGCCGTATTCGTGAATAGTACCGTATACGTGAATAGTGCCGTATACGTGAATAGTAACCCCGACACAAAAAGTTTCAAATTTGATAAAAACTCATATCAATATTTCAGCATAATGATATTGAAGAAAATAATATCATTAAGAAGAAAATAATATCCCTTACCTCAAAATATCAGTACTTCTGGTCGGAATACCGGTATAAGGCTGAAAGAAACTTGCTCTGATGAATAGAAACTCTCAAAGTATCTAAATACTCACAAAATACACTCAATAATCTAGAGAGAGAAAGAGAGAAAACTTGTTTCTGGTGTGATTTTCAATTCTAACTTAGCCCTCTATTTATAGGAAAATTTTAGTAGGTTTGACCTGCAACCTGATGGCTTTACCTGCTACTATTCCCACCCACCACATTTGAAATATAATTCAGCACATTTCTTCACCAACCACAAGTGGGGCCCACCAATTCTAGAATTTTCCATCAAAATGATAAACTCCGAAAATTCAACAATTTCTGAACCAGTCATCTTGTAAAATTCATAATAAATCATACGTTCATTTTTAACGGTTCAAAATTTGTGGACATATACTCAACTTATATATGTATAACATATCCAAAAATTACCACGATCCAACGGTCGGATTAAAAATTATAACCCCCGCAAACTATCTCAAAAACCCTGATTTTTAATACCTCCATTCCGACAAAAATACTGATAAAAACCTCAACATTAACTCCTTCATTTTTAACCACAAAAATATATCCCTCATTTATATCCACATAAAATAAATATTTCCTTATCATATGAATCAATAATTAATTATTCACAAATAATATTACAGAATCACATTTATGACAACCAGGCCGTTCCCAGGAAAGAGGGGGCTTTCCAATAAGGATTTCTCCTTACTGGCGCGCAATTAGATGACCAAACCTCTCCTTAGACAGAACTTTCTAGACATTGCCAATAATGTTATCTAATAATATTATTCAAATAATATGAATTATTGATCTGATAATGGAAAATACTGTGCAGCAACAATTATTGAAACAACAATAATATAAAATATCAATGCAACAATTATTGAATCAATAAAATAAAATATTGAACAATAACTACTGTAACAATTATTGAGTAGTGCCTTCTTACGTAAGAATCAATAATTGGTGCAATACCGTGTGCTACTGTATTTTAATCACCGGGTATTCCAACAGTATTAACGGTAACAACTACGCCGTTATTTATAAATAACTTATACTTGTCATTTTCTTCATCCAATCGCTTTCCGTTATGGGGCCCACACAAGGCTGCGCCGTCGTACGAATATTCCCCGACAGCAAGAATATTCCACGACCAAACGAATATTCCCCGACAAAATGAATATTTTATAACCACTTGCTTATTTTGCAAAATTTGCACATTTCACCCATAACCAAAGTATTATATCAAATTAACCCCTTATTATTCACAATAATATTTAGAGAAAATTTGATTTTATTCATTAATAAGTTGGGGTCTTACAACCTCCCCTCCTTATGAAATTTCGTCCTCGAAATTGACGTACGTACCTGATGTTTCAAAAAGGTGAGGATACCTCGCTTTCATTTCTGATTCCAACTCCCAGGTCATTTCTTCAATAGCATGGTTTCTCCACAAAACCTTAACTTGTGGTATAACCTTCGTGCGTAGGACATGCTCTTTCCTATCCAAGATCTTAACAGGTACCTCCTCGTACGTTAAATCTTCAGCTATCTCGTCTGGTTCTAACTCAATAATGTGGTTCGGGTCTTTAACATATTTACGAAGCATAGATATGTGAAAAACATTATGAACACGAGACATGCTTGGAGGTAATGCGAGTCTATATGCCACATTTCCTATTCGCTCAAGAATCTCAAATGGACCAACAAATCTTGGATTGAGCTTTCCTCTCTTCCCAAATCTTGTAACTCCCTTCCATGGTGCAACACGTAACAATACATGATCCCCAATATTAAATTCCACGTCCTTCCGATGAAGATCCGCATAACTCTTTTGTCGATCCTGTGCCGTTTGTATACGTTGTCGAATCGTTTGGATCTTCTCTGTAGTAATGCGTACCAATTCTGGTCCCAACAATGTTGCTTCACCCACCTCGTCCCAGCATACTGGAGAACGACATTTTCTTCCATACAACGCCTCAAATGGAGCCATACCTATGCTCGCCTGATAACTGTTGTTGTAGGAGAATTCCACCAATGGTAGGTACTTATCCCAACTCCCTTTGAGATCTAAGACACAAAGTCTTAATAGATCTTCAAGAGTTTGAATAGTCCTCTCTGATTGTCCGTCCGTTTGAGGATGGTATGCTGAACTGAATCGTAAATCCGTGCCCATAGCTTTCTGCAAGCTAACCCAAAATCGTGAAGTGAATCTTGGGTCACGATCCGAAACTATGGATACTGGCATGCCATGCAATCTCACAATCTCGTTCACGTACATACTAGCAAGACGTTCAAGGGAATAAGTCTCACGTATCGGCAAGAAATGAGCGGACTTGGTTAATCTATCAACAATAACCCAAATCGCATCTATGCCTTGAGAAACCTTGGGAAGACCCGTAACAAAATCCATAGTAATGTGTTCCCACTTCCATTTCGGGATCTCAAGTGGTTGCAATGGACCCTTTGGCACTTGATGCTCCGCCTTTACACGTTGACAAGTTAAACACCTCGAGATAAACTCCGCGATCTCTCTTTTCATATTGCTCCACCAAAATGTATGTCGAAGATCGTGATACATTTTGGTACTCCCAGGATGGATTGCAAACGGTGTGTTGTGTGCCTCCATCATTATTCTATGCTTCAAGTCAAAATCGTTAGGAACACAAAGTCTGGAGTTGACTCGAAGTATTCCTTCTTCATCGATTCTTGCTTCTGGAATAGCACCTTCTTGCACTTTCTTCTTCATACGCATCAGCTCCATGTCCGTAGCTTGAGCAGCTTTAACTTTATCGATTAAAGTCGGTTCTACTCGTATATTTGATATCATCATGTGGGTACTTGGAGCCTTCATCTCTATCTCCATCCTTTGTAAGTCATACAAAATGGGCCTTTGTGTTAACAATATTGCACTCGTACCCGCATATGATCTTCTACTCAATGCGTCAGCTACTACGTTTGCTTTTCCAGGATGATATTGGATGATATGATCGTAATCTTTCAACAGCTCGAGCCAACGTCGCTGCCGCATGTTGAGTTCCTTTTGGGTGAAGAAATATTTGAGGCTTTTATGATCTGTATAGATCTCCACTTTCTCCCCATACAGGTAGTGTCTCCAGATCTTCAACGCAAAAACGACTGCTGCCAACTCCAAATCATGAGTAGGATAATTCCTCTCATATTCTTTGAGTTGTCGTGAGGCATAGGCTATGACTTTCCCATGTTGCATGAGAACACATCCTAACCCTTTGCCTGAAGCATCGCTGTAGATAACAAATCCATCCGAACCAGATGGTATTGTCAGAACAGGTGCCGAAATGAGTCTCCTCTTGAGTTCTTGGAAACTCTTCTCGCATTCCTCACTCCAACGAATTTTGTATCTTCCGAGTCAGCTGAGTTAACGGAGTAGCGATTCGAGAAAATCCTTTCACAAATCTCCGATAATAACCAGCTAAGCTCAGAAAGCTACGTACTTTGATTACTGACTTAGGTTGCTTCTCAACTGTGACTTATATCCCAATCTTGGATAGTACGTCACAATGACACCTATCAGTTTACTACCGCACGAATATGGCGTCCCCTACAGAGAGCTTGGCTTCAGTGCATTCCGCAAAGGAAGTCACCAGATACAGGCTCGGGTACAAACTTCTACAGTTAGTTTTTTTTACTCCCGAAGTTCAATAGGAGCCATTCGATAGGAGATTTTAGAAATGGGCTTTGTACCGGGTTCAAGGTCAATAAAGAATTCAACTTCACGTTCTGGGGGTAGACCAGGAAGTTCTTCAGGAAATACATCGGGAAATTCTCTAACAATAGAAATATTATTCAAATCTGACTTGTTTTTGTTCAAATCCATAACATGGGCTAAGAAAGCTTGACATCCGTTTTTCAATGAACGAATGGCTTTATGGCTTGATATGACAATGATTGACTTTAGTGGTTTGATTGCTTGAATTCGAATAACAGGTTGCTTAGGAATATGAAAACTAACAACCTTACGAAAGCAATCAATTTTGGCATGATGAGTGGTTAACCAATCAATTCCTAAAATCACATCAAAAGCAAGTATCTTTAAAGAGATAAGATCAACAGGTAATGTGATAGTGCCAACTTGGATCATGCAAGATTTATAAACTGTAGATGTAACGAAGGTTTCACCCAACGGAGTTTCAACAGATAAGTTAAAGTCCAATTTCTCCGGAGTCAAGTTTAAACGTTGAGCACAAGCAGGAGAGATAAAAGAATGGGTAGAACCGGTATCTAGTAAAGTATAAACTTCGCAAGAATTCAAGATTAGCTTACCCGTGATCACCTCGTTCGGGTTTCTCGCGTTTTGGCCAGTCACGACAAACGCCCTTCCAGGAACCGCTGATTTCGACTTATCCGGGACAACTTTTGGAGTCACCATCCCCGCTGAACTTGGTTTTGCTACAGAACACTCTCGAGCTATATGACCCTCCTTTCCACAGTTATAACATACCTTGGATTGTTGTGGGCAGTTTGGGCTGATATGTCCCTCTTTCCCACATTTGTAACATACGACCGGTGGTCGTTCTCCTCCCCTAGAAACAGTTGATGTTTGTGCTGACGTCTTCACATTATCATTGTTGTACTTCTCTTCTTGAAATCTCCTCCCGACTCGCTCCTTCTATTATCACGACCACGATTACCACCAGAGTGGTTACCGCTTTTGTCCGAATGTTTTCCTCCCTGCTGGTTTTCATTGCTTCGATGACTGCCGCCACCGGTATGACCCTGGTTGTGGTCCCTCGGTTGCACATACTCATTATCTCGCTCTAATAATTGAGCCCTGTTTACAACATCTGAATATAAAGAAAATTTATGAGAGATAAGATATTGTCGAATCTCGGGTTTTAGACCTCTCAGAAACATCCTTGTCATTCGTTCCTCATTTTCGACCAAATGAGGTGCAAACCTGGATAACTCTGCAAACTTCGCCTCGTACTGGGACACCGTCATGTTGTTTTGTTCCAGTCTGATAAACTCTACCTCCTTCATATGACGAATACTTTCAGGAAAGTACTTGTCATTGAACAGTTTTTGAAATGTTTCCCAGGACATGTTGAGTGCGTCAGGCTGGGTACGCTTCACAGACTCCCACCAGTAGTCTGCCTCACCGCGGAACATAAAGGTGGCGAATGGAACCTTCTGTTCCTCCGTGCATCCCAAGACATCGAATATCTTGGTAATTTGCTTGACCCACGTTTCCGCCATGATCGGATCCGGCTTTCCCTTAAATTCTGGTGGTCCCAATTCTTTGAACTGCTTAGCTGTGACAAACCGCGCGTTATCATTTCCACCCGTATTCTGCACACGAGTCTCCCTCGTCTGATTTTGCATGAACTGCAAAAAGCTCCTAAACATTCCATCATTCATCGTTTGCTCGGTAACGTTGTTTACAGGAGGAATATTGCCTTCCTGTTGCACGTTCCCCTGGGTGGTGATCAAAGGTGTCTCCACGGTCTGATTTACTCCATTATTAACGTTCTCAGCTGCCATTCTTAAATACTGCCATAAAACAAGGGTTAATAGTCATGTCATATATTATCCCTATACTCTGACCGACCAAATAAACACCAAATAAACTTAGTCAAGTCATACTAGTGAAGGAATTCCCCGTCTCTCCCCTCCTAGTTCTTGTCTCACATCTCAGCCAGGGATCATATCCCTAAGCTCTGATACCAACTGTGACGCCCCCAAAATAGGTATACAACACCCATTCTGAGTCGCCAAATACATGGTACAGAAAGCAAACTACAACTTCAATAATACAATTGTCGTGCAAAATACGACAACACATACTGTGAGTTTAAATACAAATATTGTCTTCTAGACAATATCCACACTCAAATAAATCCTCATTACAATTATTCAAACACTATTTTACAGAAATAGTGAGGACTGCTAAAACATCTTTCTAGAACCATCACTCCATACCCCGACTAGATCCTGCTATGTTCTCACCTCCTGAGAAGAAAAATGGAACAAAAAGGAAAAGGGTGAGCTCAACTAGCCCAGTAAAGAATATTATGACTAAGATAATATACAAACAAATTATCGTTAGTCTTCAACAGGGAAAAATCTGATAGAATATAATCGACAACAAGTTTTAGATCAACAACTGCAGCGGAAACAGCAAACCATTAGAAGAGTCAAGTAGAGAAAGAATTCTACTATCTTCTAAGATTTAAAAGTCCATCATCAATATTTTATCCCTGTAACATCAATTAATAATCATCTTTATCCAAATATTCATCTTTGCACTACAGGCCAAAGATATTCATTTGTATCACCTGTCAGTCATGTTCATCTCAACACCTGTTCATCTTTGCACTACAGGCCAAAGATATTCATCAAGTAATCATACATCTTTGCACTACAGGCCAAAGATATTCAGTAATATCATCATTTAGGACTGAGGATGATGAAAAATATCTTAAAGAAAACGAATCCAATGAGACAGAAGGACAAATAGTAGGGATTCGTATAACAGTTTATCCAAGATCAATAATACTTCATAATAATCAATTGTGAAGCAGAATTCAAAAATAAAGATCAAAACATGGATACAATCAAAGATAGTAACCATAATAGACATCTTGGACAAAAAGGAAAATTTTAATTTTTCGGTGAATAGTGTCGTATTCGTGAATAGTACCGTATACGTGAATAGTGCCGTATACGTGAATAGTAACCCCGACACAAAAAGTTCCAAATTTGATAAAAACTCATATCAATATTTCAGCATAATGATATTGAAGAAAATAATATCATTTAAGAAGAAAATAATATCCCTTACCTCAAGATATCAGTACTTCTGGTCGGAATACCGGTATAAGGCTGAAAGAAACTTGCTCTGATGAATAGAAACTCTCAAAGTATCTAAATACTCACAAAATACACTCAATAATCTAGAGAGAGAAAGAGAGAAAACTTGTTTCTGGTGTGATTTTCAATTCTAACTTAGCCCTCTATTTATAGGAAAATTTTAGTAGGTTTGACCTGCAACCTGATGGCTTTACCTGCTACTATTCCCACCCACCACATTTGAAATATAATTCAGCACATTTCTTCACCAACCACAAGTGGGGCCCACCAATTCTAGAATTTTCCATCAAAATGATAAACTCCGAAAATTCAACAATTTCTGAACCAGTCATCTCGTAAAATTCATAATAAATCATACGTTCATTTTTAACGGTTCAAAATTTGTGGACATATACTCAACTTATATATGTATAACATATCCAAAAATTACCACGATCCAACGGTCGGATTAAAAATTATAACACCCGCAATATTTCTCAAAAACCCTGATTTGATTTTTAATACCTCCATTCCGATAAAAATACTGATAAAACACCTCAACATTAACTCCTTCATTTTTAACCACAAAAATATATCCCTCATTTATATCCACATAAAATAAATATTTCTTATCATATGAATCAATAATTAATTATTCACAAATAATATTACAGAATCACATTTATGACAACCAGGCCGTTCCCAGGAAAGAGGGGGCTTTCCAATAAGGATTTCTCCTTACTGGCGCGCAATTAGATGACCAAACCTCTCCTTAGACAGAACTTTCTAGACATTGCCAATAATGTTATATAATAATATTATTCAAATAATATGAATTATTGATCTGATAATGGAAAATACTGTGCAGCAACAATTATTGAAACAACAATAATATAAAATATCAATGCAACAATTATTGAATCAATAAAATAAAATATTGAACAATAACTACTGTAACAATTATTGAGTAGTGCCTTCTTACGTAAGAATTAATAATTGGTGCAATACCGTGTGCTACTGTATTTTAATCACCGGGTATTCCAACAGTATTAACGGTAACAACTACGCCGTTATTTATAAATAACTTATACTTGTCATTTTCTTCATCCAATCGCTTTCCGTTATGGGGCCCACACAAGGCTGCGCCGTCGTACGAATATTCCCCGACAGCAAGAATATTCCACGACCAAACGAATATTCCCCGACAAAATGAATATTTTATAACCACTTGCTTATTTTGCAAAATTTGCACATTTCACCCATAACCAAAGTATTATATCAAATTAGCCCCTTATTATTCACAATAATATTTAAAGAAAATTTGATTTTATTCATTAATAAGTTGGGGTCTTACAATATTGAACGAAATAACATCATTTACGAAGAAAATAACATCTATTACCTTAAAAGAACAATACTTCTGACTGGAATATTAGATATAATATTAAAAAAAACTTGCACTGAATAACAACTCTCAAAGTATGTAAATACTCGCAAAAATACGCTCGATATTATAAAGAGAGAAAACTTCTGATTCTGGTATGATTTTCAATTCTAACCTAAGCACCCTATTTATAGAAAAATGCCAGAATGCCAAAGCAGAATAAAATTTAATAAAATAATATTTTAATAAAAAAATTCACGTACACCTCTTGACCAAACTCAGCACACCACAAGTGGGGCCCACCAAATTCAAAAAATTTTATAACAACCAAAAGTGGGGCCCACCCATGTTTAATAAAAATATTTATTTTTGAAATTTTAATAATTCATAATAAATAGCACTTTTATCAGAAAAAGTACGAATTTTATGTCCATTTCATAGGAAATTTAATTGTCTACAACTTTGTAAAGGAAATTTTTTCTAAATTTCAAACAGAAAATGACCGAAAACCACATACAGATGATTTTTAATACCTCAATTCTGATAAAATACTGATAAAATACCACATCATTAATTCTTTCATTAATATCTACATAAAATAAATATTTCCTTATTATATAAATTAATAGTTAAGTATTCACAAATAATATTACAGAATCACAATAATGAAAACCAGGTCGTTCCCAGAAAAGTGGGGGCTTTCTGATAAGGATTTCTCCTCACTGACGCGTAATTAGGTGATCAAACCCCTTTTCTAGACAGAACTTTCTTAGACATTACTAATAATGCTATCTAATAATATTATTCAAATAATATTATGAATTATTGATCTGATAATGGGAAATACTATGCAGTAATAATTATTAAAACAACAATAATATAAAATATCAACGTAGCAATTATTGAGTAGTGTCTTCTTACGTAAGAATCAATAATTCAAAAATATTGTGCAATACTGTGTGCTACTGTACAACCACGCGTATTACTGTACTTTAACAACCGGATATTCCAACAGTGTTAACGGTAACAACTACGCCGTTATTTATAAAAAAAACTCATACTTATCATTTTTTTCGTCCTACAATTTTTCGTTATGTGGCCCATAATTGGTTGCGCCATCGTACGAATATTCCCCGACAGCAAGAATATTCCACGACCAAACGAATATTCCCCGTTAACAATGAATATTTTATAACCACTTGCTTATTTCGCAAAATTTGCACATTTTACCCATAACTAACCACATTAATCAAATCCAATCCTTACTATTTCAAAATAATTAATAGAGAAAATTCAATTTTATTTATAAAAAATTGGGGTCTTACAGCCTCCCCTCCTTATGAAATTTCGTCCTCGAAATTGACATACGTACCTGGTGTTTCGAAAAGGTAAGGATACCTCATTTCTATTTTCGATTCTAAATCCCAGGTCATTTCCTCAATAACATGGTTCCTCCACAAAACTATGACTTGTGGTATAACATTTATGCATAGAACATGCTCCTTCCTATCCAAGATCTTGACAGATACCTCCTCGTACGTTAAATCTTCGAATATCTCGTCTGGTTCTAACTCAATAATGTGGTTTGGGTCTTTCACATATGTGAAAAACATTATGAACACGAGATATGCTTGGAGGTAATGCGAGTCTATATGCCACATTTTCTACTCAGTCAAAAATCTCAAATGGACTAACAAATTGTGGATTGAGCTTTCCTCTCTTCCCGAATCTTGTAACTCCCTTCCATGGAGCAATACGTAACAATACATGATCCCCAATATTAAATTTCACGTCCTTTCGATGAAGATCCGCATAACTTTTTTGTCGATCTTGTGCCGTTTGTATACATTGTCGGATCATTTGAATCTTTTTCGTAGTTATGTGTACTAATTCTGGTTCCAACAACGTTGCTTCACCCCTTCGTCCCAGCATACTAGAGAACGACACTTGCGCCCATACAACGCCTCAAATGGAGCTATGCCTATACTTGCTTAATAACTGTTGTTGTAGGAGAATTTCACCAATGGCAAGTACTTATCCTAACTTCCTTTGAAATCTAGAAAATAAAGTCTTAATAGATCTTCAAGACTTTGAATAGTCCTTTTTGATTTCTCGTCCGTTTGAGGATGGTATGCCGAACTGAATCGTAAATCCGTGCCTATAACTTTCTACAAACTAACCCAAAATCGTGAAGTGAATCTTGGGTCACGATCCAAAACTTTTGATACTGGCATGCCATGCAATCTCACAATCTCATTAACGTACATACGAGCAAGACGTTCAAGGGAATAAGTCTCCCGTATCGACAAGAAATGAACAGACTTGGTTAACATATCAATAATGACCCAAATCGCATTTATGCCTTGAGAAACCTTGGGAAGACCCGTAACAAAATTCATGGTAATGTGTTCCCACTTCCATTTCGGAATTTCAAGTGGTTTTAATGGAACCTTTGGCACTTGATGCTCCTCCTTTACACATTAACAAGTTAAACACCTTGAGATAAACTCCGCGATCTCTCTCTTTATATTGCTCCACCAAAATGTATATCGAAGATCATGATACATTTTGGTACTCCCATGATGGATTGCAAACGGTGTGTTGTGTGCCTTCATCATGATTCTATGCTTCAAGTCAGAATCGTTAGGAACGTAAAATATGGAGTTGACTCAAAGTATTCCTTCTTCATCGATTTTTACTTCTGGAATAACACCTTCTTATACTTTTTTCTTCATACGCATCAGCTCTGGGTCTATGGCTTAAGTAGCTTTAACTTTATCGATTAAAGTCGGTTCTACTCATATATTTGATATCATCACGTGGGTACTTGGAGCCTTTAACTCTATCTCCATCCTTTTGTAAGTCGTACAAAATGGGTCTTTGTGTTAACAACATCGCACTCGTACTCGCATATGATCTTCTACTCAACGCGTCAGTTACCACATTTGTCTTTCCAGGATGGTATTGAATGGTATGATCGTAATCTTTCAACAGCTCGAGCCAACATCATTACCGCATGTTGAGTTCCTTTTGGGTGAAGAAATATTTGAGGCTTTTATGATCCGTATAAATCTCCACTTTCTCCCCAATACAGGTAATGTCTCCAGATCTTCAACGCGAAAACGACTGCTGTCAACTCCAGATCATGAGTAGGATAATTCCTCTCATATTCTTTGAGTTGTCGCGAAGTATAGGCTATGATTTTTCCATGTTGCATGAGAACACATCTTAACCCTTCGCCAGAAGCATCACTGTAGATAACAAATCCATCTGAACCAGATGGTATTGTCAGAACAGCTGCCAAGATGAGTCTCGTCTTGAGCTCTTGGAAAGTCTTTTTGCATTCTTCGCTCCATACGAATTTTGTATCTTTCCGAGTCAGCTGAGTTAACAGAGTATATAGCGATTCGAGAAAATCCTTCCGCGAATCTCAGATAATAACTAGCTAATCTCAGAAAGCTACATACTTCGGTCACCGACTTCGGTTGCTTCCAACTTTGTATTATTTAAATCTTCGTCGGGTCAACAGATAATCTATGTTTTGACACCACGTGTGTAAGACCCCAAATTTTTTTATATAAATAAAATTGAATTTTTCTCTATTCATTATTCTAAATTAATAAGGTGTTAATTTCATATAATGTTTTGGTTATGGGTGAAATATGCAAATTTTACAAAATTAGCAAGTGGTTATAAAATATTCATTGTTGTTGGAGAATATTCGTTTGGTCGTGAAATATTCTTTTTGTCGGGGAATATTCGTACGACGGCGCAGCCATTTGTGGGCCCCATAACGGAAAACGGTTGGATGAAGGAAAATGACAAAGTATGAGTTTTTATAAATAACGGCGTAATTGTTACCGTTAACACTGTTGGAATACCTGGTGGTTAAAATACAGTAATACACGTGGTTGCACAGTAGCACACGGTTTTGTACAGTATTGATGAATTATTTATCATTACGTAAGAAGGCACTACTCAATAATTGTTACAGTAGTTACTGTAAGACCCCGAATTTTATGAAATAAAAGTATTCAATTTTTCTTATAATTACTATTCAGTAAATGGTTAAATTGATAAAAGTTAAAGTTAAGGGTGATATATGAATTTTTTTTTTCAAAATACGCAAGTGGTTATAAAATATTCATTGTTGTCGGGGAATATTCGTTTAGTCGTGGAATATTCTTTCTATCGGAGAATATTTGTACGACGGCGTAGCTATTTGTGGGCCCCATAACAGAATAACTGTCGAATGAAGAAAACGACAAAATTGAGTTTTTATAAATAACGGCGTAATCGTTACCGTTAACATTGTTGGAATACCCGGTTGATAAAGTAAAGTAATACGCGTTGTTCCACAGTAGCACACGGTATTGCACAATTTTTTTTTCAATTATCGATTCTTACGTGAGAAGGCACTACTCAATAATTGTTACAGTAATTACTGTTTAATATTTTATTTTATTAATTCAATAATTGATGCGTTGATATTTTATATTATTATTATTTCAATAGTTGTCACTGCACAGTATCTCTATTATCAGATCAATAATTCATATTATTTGAATAATATTATTAGATAGCATTATTGGCAATGTCTAGAAAGTTCTGTCAAGGAGAGATTTGGTCCCCTAATTACGCGCCAGTAAGGAGAAATCCTTATCGGAAAGCCTCCTATTTCCTGGAAACGGACTGGTTGTCATAATTATGATTATGTAATATTATTTGTGAATAATTAATTATTGATTAATATGATAAGGAAATATTTATTTTATGTGGATATAAATGATGGATATATTTATTTTTATGTGGATAAAAATGAAAGAATTAATGTTGAGGTATTTTATCAGTATTTTGTCGGTGTAGATGTATTAAAAATTATCTGTTTGTGGATTTCGGATATTTTATGTTTGGAATTTGGAAAAACTCAAAGCTACAAAGTTGTGGAGAATTCGATTTCAAGCAGAATGGACATAAAATTCATATTTTTCTGATAAACGGTCAATTTTCAAGGAATTGTTGAAGTTTCAAAAAATAAAATAATTTTTATTAATTTATGGGTGAGACCTACTTGGTTATCAACACATGGGCTGCTATCTTTTGGTTCAAAGATGGTTGGTGGCTGGTTTGATAAATTGAGGTGGCGTGGAAGAAGAAAAAGAAATAATATATTTTATTAATTTAGTCTCCTTTGGCATTCTAAGTATTTTCCTATAAATAGGGTGCTTAGTTAGAATTAAAAATCATACCAAAATTCATAAGTTTTCTCTCTTTCTCTCTCTATATTATCGAGCATATTTTGTGAGTATTTAGAGTGAAAGTTTACTTCGGCTTTACATCCTATATTCCAGTCAGAAATACTGCTCTTTTGAGGTAAGAAATTTTAAGGGTTATTATATTTTTCAATTCGTACTTCTTTCGACCTTCAGAAAATTCTAGAAAAATTTGAAATGATATTTTGATGAGTTTTTTTATTGTGTCCAAAAATGGTGATTTTTGGATGTATAGATTAAGAGTTATGAATTTTATAAGAAAAGACTATTTTAAAAGTAACCGCTTATAATTCCTTGTGGTTAACTCCAAAATTGATGAAATTTTTATTAGAAGTATATCTATATAATATCAGTGTACTCTGTGAATTTTGGAATGTTTGGATAAAAGTACAATTTATGATAAATGTCTAAATATTCGGCGGTTTTGGCCATATGAAAAATAGTAACTGAGTTTTAAAAATTTTGAGAAAAATATATGTTCAATATGGGACTATATTCTGCTAAATTCCAGAAAAGAAATATTTTTGGAACTGATTTGGTTTTTTTCATAAAAATAGACTAGTTATGAGTAAATGAATTAAATATGTTATGTGAAGTAAGAAAATTAGAAAATAGGATTTTATGGCTTTAGAATCCTATATGAGGTATATGCAGATTTTTGATGAGGGTTTTGGTTATTGGTAATGAAATCTTATGAGTTTGACATTTTAAGATGATTAAATACATTATTTAGTAAAGTGTAAACAATTAAAATAAATTGTTTATAAGTTTAAGAAGTGTTATTCTTTCAATATCATTATATCAAAATATTGGTATATATTTTATTGTGAAATTTTTACCTTTTTGTGTCGGGGTTACTATTCACGAGTTACTATTCACGATAAAATTGGTTTTTTTTCTAACCAAATTATAGTTGATTTATGAATATTACTCTTGATATTAAATCTATATGTTGATTATATTATTTTTATTATCATATATAACATTTTTATAACCCTAATGATGATATTTCGATTTGACTTGAGTGTAAAGATGGGTAGATTTTTGGTATGATCATGACTATGGGTTCCCTTTGGCCAGTAGTGCAAAGTTAAATTGTTGACTGGTATGATCATGACCATTAAATTTATAATTGAATATCTTTAGCTTAAGTGCAAAGGTGAAAAGATCAACATGGTTATAATTATTGTTTATATAAATTCTGAAATGATTATATATTTCTTTGAGATATTAATATATTTGGCCTGTAGTGCAAATATGAATTGTTGATGAATATCTTTGGCCTGTAGTGCAAAGATGATCTGTTATTGAATATCTTTGACTTGTAGTGCAAAGATGATCTGTGGTTGAATATCTTTGGCCAGTAGTGCAAAGATGAACTGTTGACGAATATCGTTGGCCCGTAGTGCAAAGATGAATTTATCAGTATGATTATGAACATGAACTGTGATTTGGTTTAACCATGATCTTTGATGTTTCAGGTAAAGACATGTGATAAAAATTATCTTCGTCCTAGATGCGAAGAGAAATTTAGACTCACAATTATGATTATGAGTTATTCATATGATTGTAGACCAGAACTGTTGATTGATGTTACAAGGATAAATTATTGTTGGTGGATTTTTAATATGGAGAAGATAATAGACTTTATGGTCTATTTGACTCTTCTAATGGATTGCTCATTCCGCTGCAACTATGGTTGAAAATTTTTATCATCTACCATATGTTATAAATCTCTAATTTATTATTGTTGAAAGCTATTGATAATTTATTTATCTTTAGTCATGATATTCTTTACTGGGCTAGTTGTGCTCACCCTTCTGTTTCACAATTCCTTTCAGGTAATAAGAGTGTAGCTGGGTCGAGCGGGGGTAACAGGGGAATAAAACGGTGGTCATCATTTAGTAGTTATATTTGGTGAATCAAATAGGGTGAGGCGAACCCAACATTGGAATGGTGTTTTGTCACTATCATACAAGATGTCTAATGACATACAACCTCGTGTCATCATAAGACACGGTTGTTCACATCCACTTGCTGAGTATATATACGAGTACTACCTATATACTCTTGGTGTTTGTTTGAAGTATAATTCTTAATTAGAGACAGTGGAGATAATGATATGTCAAGAAAAGACCTACCATTGGAAAGAATATGATAGTAATCTTCTCGTTTTTCTTTGGGGTCTATTGGGTCAACCAAGGATAATTTTGTGGACATATGATATCTATAATAACCTAGACGCATGGCCTCCCATGTACGAAGGTTTCCTTGAGCACTTCCCACAGATTTTAATTTCTAAAACAGTTTTTGACTATACCTTTATGTAAAATGTCATGGTGACGTGCTATCCAAGTTGGTGTCAAGAGTCACAGTCGATATATATATATATTTGTATCAGAACTCACAACACATGAGTTGTTATATTTTGCGCGATAATTGTTGTAATAAAGTTGTAGTTATTTTCTGTACCATGTATTTGGAGACTCAGAATGGGTTGGATGGAATGGACCTATTTTGGGGTTGTCACAGTTACTGTTCAATATTTTATTTTATTGATTCAATAATTGATGCATTGATAGTTTATATTATTGTTGTTTCAATAATTGTCATTTCACAGTATTTCCCATTATCAGATCAATAATTCATATTATTTGAATAATATTATTAGATAGCATTATTGGCAATGTCTAAGGAAGTTCTGCCTAAGGAGAGGTTTGGTCACCTAATTGCGCGCCAATAAGGAGAAATCCTTATCGAAAAGCTCCCTCTTTCCTAGGAACGACCTGGTTGTCATAATTGTGATTCTGTAATATTATTTGTGAATAATTAATTATTAATTTATATGATAAGGAAATATTTATTTGATATGGATATAAATGATGGATTTATTTATGTGGTTATAAATGAAAGAATTAATGTTGAGGTGTTTTATCAGTATTTTTGTCGGAATGGAGGTATTAAAAATTAAACTAGTGTTCTAGAGATATATTGCGTGAGTTATAATTTTTAATCCGACCGTTGGATCGTTGTTATTTTTGGATATATTATACATATATAAGTTGAGTATATGTCCACAAATTTTGAACCGTTAAAAATGAACGTATGATTTGTTATGAATTTTAAGATGTGACTGATTCAGAAATTGTTAAAGTTTCGGAATTTATTATTTTGGTGGAATATTCTAGAATTAGTGGGCCCCACTTTTGGTTGGTGAGAAATGTACTCAAATTAAATTTCAAATATGGTGGGTGGCAATAGTAGCAGGTAAAGCCATCAGGTAGCAGGTCAAGTCTGTCTCGGCGTGCTAACATTTTCCTATAAATAGAGGGCTAAGTTAGTATTGAAAATCACACCAAAAATATAAGTTTTCTTTCTCTCTATATTATCGAGCGTATTTTGTGAGTATTTAGATATTTTGAGAGTTGCTATTCAGTGCAAATTTCCTTCAGCGTCATATCCGATATTTCGATCAGAAATACTGTATTTTGAGGTAAGGGATGTTATTTTTTCGTAAATGATATTATTTCTTTCAATATCATTATGCCAAAATATTGGTCTGAACTTTTTATCAAATTTAGAACTTTTTGTGTCGGGGTTACTATTCACGTATACGGCACTATTCACGAATACGGTACTATTCATGAGTATTGTTCACGAAGTATGATTTTTCTTGTGGAATTTTTACCTTTTTGTGTCGGGGTTACTATTCACGTATACTGCACTATTCACGAATACGGCACTATTCACCGAAAAAAAATGTGTTCAAGATGTCTATTATGTTTACTATTTTTTATTGTACCCATATTTTGATCTTTATTTTTGAATTCTGCTTCACAATTGGTTATTATGAAGTATTATTGATCTTGGATAAACTGTAATACGAATCCCTAATATTTGTCCTTCTGTCTCACTGGATTCCTTTTCTTTCAAATATTTTTTATCATCCTCAGTCTTAAATGATGATGTTACTGAATATTTTTGGCATGTAGTGCAAAGATGAATGATTAACTGATGAATATCTTTGGCCCGTAGTGCAACGATAAACAGGTGTTGAGATGAACATGACCGACTGGTGATACAAATGAATATCTTTGGCCTGTAGTGCAAAGATAAATATTTGATTAAAGATGTATATTGATTATTGTTACAGGGATAAAATATTGATGATGGACCTTTAAATCTTAAAAGATAGTAGAATTCATTCTCTACTTGACTCTTCTAATGAATTGATGTTTCCGCTGTAATTGTTGATCTAAAACTTGTTATCTATTATATTTTATCAAATTTTTCCCTGTTGAAGACTAATGATAATTTGTTGTATATTATCTTAGTCATAATATTTTTTACTAGGTTAGTTGAGCTCACCCTTTTTCTTTTAGTTTCATTTTTCTTCTTAGGAGGTGAGAACATAGCAGGAACTAGCCGGGGTATGAAGTGATGGTTCAGGATAGCTGTTTTAGTAGTCCTCACTATTTTGTAAAATAGTGTATCAATAATTGTAATGAAAACATCGTTTGAGTTTGAATACTGTCTAGTAGACAATATTTGTATTTAAACTCGCAGTATATGTTGTCGTATTTTGCACGATAATTGTATTATTAAAGTTATAGTTTACTTTCTGTACCATGTATTTGGCGACTCAGAATAGGTGTTGTATACCTATTTTGGGGGCGTCACAGTTGGTATCAGAGCTTAGGGATATGGTCTCTGGCGGAGATCGGGGAATAGAACTAGGAGGGGAGAGACGAGTAAATCCTTCGCTAGTGTGTCCTACCTAAACTTATTTGTTGATCGGTCATAATATAGGGATATTATGTGATATATTAATTTGTTTAATTAACCCTTGTTTTATGGCAGTATTTGAGAATAGCAGCTGAGAACGTTAACAATTGAGTAAATGAGACCGTAGAGACACTTTTAATCACCACCCAGGGGAACGTGCAACAGGAAGACAATGTTCCTCCTATAAATAACATTACTGATCAGACGATGAACGATGGGATGTTTAGAAGCTTTTTGCAGTTTATGCAAAATCAGACGAGGGAGACTCGTGTGCAGAATACGGGTGGAAATAATAGCAACGCGCTGTTCGTCACAGCCAAGCAGTTCAAGGAGTTGGGACCACCAGAATTCTTTGGAAAGCCGGATCCAATTAAGGTAGAAACGTGGGTCAAGCAAATTACCAAAATATTCGATGTCTTGGGATGCACGGAGGAACAGAAGGTTCCATACGCCACCTTTATGTTTTGTGGTGAGGCAGATTACTGGTGGGAATCTGTGAAGCGTACCCAGCCTGCCGCACTAAATATGTCTTGGGAAACATTTTAGAAACTGTTCAATGACAAGTACTTTCCTAAAAGTATTTGTCATATGAAGGAGGTAGAGTTTTTATTAGACTGGAACAAAATAACATGACGGTGTCCCAGTACGAGGTGAAGTTCGCGAAGTTATCCAGGTTTGCTCCTCATTTGGTAGAAAATGAAGAACGTATGACGTGAATATTTCTGAGAGGTCTAAAACTCGAGATTTGTCAATTCCTTATCTCTCATAAATTTTCTTTGTATTCAGATGTTGTCAACAGGGCTCAATTATTAGAGCGAGATAATGAGTATGTTCATCCGAGGGACTACAACTAGGGTCATACCGGTGACAGTAGTCATCGGAGCGATGATAACCAGCGAGGAGGGGAAAATACGAACAAAAGCGGTAACCACTCGGGTGGTCATCGTGGCCATGATAATATGAGAGGTGAGTCAAGTGGAAATTTCAAGAAGAAAAGATTTAACGATTACGAGAAGACGTTGGCAGCAGCATCAGCACCAGCAACAAATTCTAGGGGAGGAGAACGACCGCTAGTTAGATGCTACAGATGCGGAGAGGAGGGACATATAAGTCCAAACTGTTCACAGCCTTCCATGGTATGTTATAATTGTGGAAAGAAAGGTCATATAGCTCAATTTTGTCCTGTAGAGAAATCAAGTCCTGCTGGGACAGTGGCACCAAAGGCGGATACGGACAAAACAAAGTCGGCGGTTTCTGGAAGAGCGTTTGTCGTGACTGCCCAAAACGCGAGGAACCCGAACGAAGTTATCACGGGTTAGTTAATTATAAATTCCTACGAAGTTTATACCTTACTAGATACCGGTTCTACCCTTTTTTTTATCTCTCGTGCTTGTGCTCAACGTTTAAACTTGACTCCAGAGAAATTGGAATTTGACTTATCTGTGGAAACTCCGTTAGGAAAAACTTTTATCACATCCACTGTTTATAAATCTTGTTTAATCCAAGTAGGCACAATCATATTACCTGTTGATCTTATCTCTTTAAAGATACTTGAGTTTGATGTGATTTTAGGGATTGATTGGTTAACTACTCATCATGCCAAAATTGATTATTTTCGTAAGGTTGTTAGTTTTCATATTCATAACAAACCTATTATGCGAATTCAAGAAACTAAACCATTGAAGTCAAACACTTTTATATCAAGCCATAAAGCCATTCGTTTATTGAAAAATGGATGTCAAGCTTTCTTAGCCCATTTCATGAATTTAAACAAAAATACGTCAGATTTGAATGATATTTCTATTGTTAGTGAATTTCCTGACGTATTTCTTGAAGAATTTCCTGGCCTACCCCCAGAGTGTGATATTAAAATTTGTATCAACTTTGAACCCGGTACAAAACTCATTTCTAAAATCTCATATCGAATGACTCCTATTTAACTTCAAGAGTTAAAAATCCAACTATAGAAGTTGGTACCCGAGCCTCTATCTGGTGACTTCCTTTGTAGAATGTACCAAAGTCAGACTCTCCGTAGGGGACTCTATATTTGTGTGGTGGTAAAATAATAGGTGCCATTGTGACGTGCTATCTAAGATTGGGATATGAATCACAATTGAGAGCAACCGAAGTCGGTGACCAAAGTACGTGACTTTCTGGGCTTAGATGGTTATTATCGGAGATTCATGGAAGGATTTTCTCAAATCGTTACTCCGTTAACTTAGCTGACTTAGAAAGATACAAAATTCGTATGGAGCGAGGAATGCGAGAAGATTTTCCAAGAGCTCAAGAGGCGACTCATTTCGGCACATGTTCTAACCATATAATCCCGAAAAAGCAAATATTGTAACTGATGCATTGAGTAGAGGATCGTATGCGGGTACGAGTGCGATGTTGTTAACACAAAGACCCATTTTGTACGACTTACAAAGGATGGAGATTGAGTTAAAAACTCCAAGTACCCACGTGATGATATCAAATATACGAGTAGAACCGACTTTAATCGATAAAGTTAAAGCTGCTTAAGCTACACACCGGAGCTGATGAATATAAAGAAGAAGGTGCAAGAAGGCAATATTCTAGAAGAAAGAGTCGATGAAGAGAAGAAAGCTCAAACCTTCGATTTATTTGAAATCCTCGATCGAGTAGGAACTGTGGCCTATAAACTTGCCTTAACGCTAAGTATGTCGCGTGTTTATAACATTTTTCATGTATCGATGTTACGTAAATATGTGCACAACCCAAACCACATTATTGCGTTAGAACCAGACGAGATAGCTGAGGATTTAACGTACGAGGAGGTACCTGTCAAGATCTTGGATATGAAAGAGCATGTCCTACGCACAAAGGTTATACCACAAGTTAAGATTTTATGGAGGAACCATGCTATGGAGGAAATGACCTGGGAGTTGGAATCGGAAATGAAAGCGAGGTATCCTCACCTTTTCGAAATACCAGGTGCGTACGTCAATTTCGAGGACGAAATTTTATAAGGAGGGGATGTTGTAAGACCTTGAATTTTTTTATACAAATAAAATTAAATTTTTCTCTATTCATTATTCTAAATTAATAAGGTGTTAATTTGATATAATACTTTGGTTATGGGTGAAATGTACAAATTTTACAAAATAAGCAAGTGGTTATAAAATATTCATTGTTGTCGGAGAATATTCGTTTGGTCGTGAAATATTCTTTTTATTGGGGAATATTCGTACGATGGCGCAACCATTTGTGGGTCCCATAACAAAAAACGGTTGGATGAAGAAAAATGATAAAGTATGAAATTTTTATAAATAACGGTGTAATTATTACCGTTAACACTATTGGAATACCTGGTAGTTAAAATACAGTAATACGCGTGGTTGCACAGTAGCACACAGTTTTGCACAGTATTGATGAATTATTGATCATTACGCAAGAAGACACTACTCAATAATTGTTATAGTAGTTACTGTTTAATATTTTATTTTACTGATTCAATAATTGCTGCGTTGATAGTTTATATTATTGTTGTTTCAATAATTATCATTTCACAGTATTTTCCATTATCAGATCAATAATTCATATTATTTGAATAATATTATTAAATAGCATTATTGACAATGTCTAAGGAAGTTCTGTCTAAGAAAAAGTTTGGTCACCTAATTGCGCGCCAATAAGGAAAAATCCTTATCGGAAAGCCCCCTCTTTCCTAGGAACGACCTGGTTGTCATAATTGTGATTCTGTAATATTATTTGTGAATAATTAGTTATTAATTTATATGATAAGAAAATATTTATTTGATATGGATATAAATGATGAATTTATTTATGTGGTTATAAATGAAGGAATTTATGTTGAGGTGTTTTATCAATATTTTTGTCGGAATGGAGGTATTAAAAATCAAACCAGTGTTTTGGAGATATATTGCGTGAATTATAATTTTTAATCCGATCGTTGGATCGTTGTGATTTTTGGATATATTTTACATATATAAGTTGAGTATATGTCCACAAATTTTGAACCGTTAAAAATGAACGTATGATTTGTTATGAATTTTAAGAGGTGAGTGATTCAAAAATTATTAACGTTTGGAATTTATCATTTTGGTGGAAAATTATAGAATTGGTGGGCCCCATTTTTGGTTGGTGAGAAATGTGCTCAAATTGAATTTCAAATATAGTGGGTGACAGTAGTAGCAGGTAAAGTCATCAGGTTGCATGTAAGACCCCGAATTTTATGAAATAAAAGTATTCAATTTTTGTTATAATTACTATTCAGTAAATGGTTAAATTGATAAAAGTTTAAAGTTATGAGTGAAATATGATTTTTTTTCAAAATAAGCAAGTGGTTATAAAATAATCATTGTTGTCGGAGAATATTCTTTCTGTCGGGGAATATTCATACGACGGCGCAGCCATTTGTGGGCCCCATAACAGAATAACTGTCGGGTGAAGAAAACGACAAATTTGAGTTTTTACAAATAACGGCGTAGTTGTTACCGTTAACACTGTTGGAATACCCGGTGGTTAAAATACAGTAATACGCGTTATTGCACAGTAGCACACGGTATTGCATAGTATTTTTGAAATTATTGATTCTTACGTAAGAAGGCACTACTCAATAATTGTTACAGTAATTACTGTTCAATATTTTATTTTATTGATTCAATAATTGCTACGTTGAAATTTTGTATTATTGTTGTTCAATAATTGTTGCTGCACAGTATTTCCTATTATCAGATCAATAATTCATATTATTTGAATAATATTATTAGATAACATTATTGGCAATGTCTAGAAAGTTCTGTCTAAGGAGAGGTTTGGTCATCTAATTGCGCGCCAGTAAGGAGAAATCCTTATTGGAAAGCCCCCTCTTTCCTGGGAACGGCCTGGTTGTCATAAATGTGATTCTGTAATATTATTTGTGAATAATTAATTATTGATTCATATGATAAGAAAATATTTATTTTATGTGGATATAAATGAGGGATATATTTTTGTGGTTAAAAATGAAGGAGTTAATGTTGAGATTTTTATCCGTATTTTTGTCGGAATGGAGGTATTAAAAATTAGGGTTTTTAAGATATTTTGCGGGGGTTATAATTTTTAATCCGACCGTTGGATCGTGGTAATTTTTGGATATGTTATACATATATAAGTTGAGTATATGCCCACAAATTTTGAACCGTTAAAAATGAACGTATGATTTATTATGAATTTTACGAGATGACTGGTTCAGAAATTGTTGAATTTTCGGAGTTTATCATTTTGGTGGAAAATTCTAGAATTCGTGGGCCCCACTTGTGGTTGGTGAAGAAATGTGCTGAATTATATTTCAAATGTGGTGGGTGGGAATAGTAGCAGGTAAAGCCATCAGGTTGCAGGTCAAACCTACCAAAATTTTCATATAAATAGAGGGCTAAGTTAGAATTGAAAATCACACCAGAAACATAAGTTTTCTCTCTTTCTCTCTCTATATTATGAAGCATATTTTGTGAGTTTTTAGATACTTGGTGAGTTGCTATTCATCAGTGCAAGTTTTCTTCAGCATCATATCCGATATCCAGTCAGAAGTACTGCTCTTTTGAGGTAAGGGATTGTAAGGGATGGTAAGGGATTGTAAGGGATAGTAAGGGATTTTAAGGGTTGTTATGATTTTCAGTTTCGTAATTTTTCTGAACTTCAAAAATCCTGGAAAAATTTGAAATGATATTTTGATGAGTTTTATTGATTGTGTCCAAAAATGGTGATTTTTGGATGTATAGATTGAGAGTTATGAATTTTATGAGAAAAGACTATTTTAAAAGTAACCGCTTATAATTCCTTGTGGTTAACTCCAAAATTGATGAAATTTTTATTGGGAGTACATGTATATGATAGAAGTATACTCTGTAAATTTCAGAATTTTTAGACAAAAGTACAATTTTTGATAAATGTCTAAATATTCGGCTATTTTGGCCATATGAAAAATAGTAAATGACTTTTAAAAATTCTGAGAAAAATATATGTTCACTATGGGACTATATTATGCTAAATCCCAGAAAAGAAATATTTTTAGAACTGATTTGGTATTTTTCATGAAAATGGTCTAGTTATGAGTAAATAAATTAAATATGTTTTGTGAAGAAAGAAAATTGGAAAATAGGATTTTATGGCTTGAGAATCCTATATGAGGTATATGCAAATTTTTGATGAGGGTTTTGGTTATTGATGATGAAATTGTAAGAGTTGGCATTTTATGATGATTAAATGCATTAATTAGTAAAGTGTAAACAATTAAAATAAATTGTTTATAAATTTAAGTAATGTTATTCTTTCAATATCATTATACCGAAATATTGGTATGGATTTTATTGTGAAATGTTTATCTTTTGTGTCGGGGTTACTATTCATGAGTTACTATTCACGATTTACTATTCATGAGTTACGAATATTACTCTTGAGATTAAAACTATATGTTGATCATATTATTTTTATCATCATATATAACATTTTTATAACCCTGATGTTGAAATTCTCTTTCACTGGAGTGTAAAGATGGGTAGATTATTGGTATGATCATGACTAGGGTTCTCTTTGGCCTGTAGTGCAAAGTTGAATTGTGACTGGTATGATCATGACCATTGAATTTATAATTGAATATCTTAAGCTTAAGTGCAAAGGTGAATTGATCAACATGGTTATAATTATTGTTTATATAAATTCTGAAATGATTATATATTTCTTTGAGATATGAATATATTTGGCCTGTAGTGCAAATATGAATTGTTGATGAATATCTTTGGCATGTAGTGGAAAGATGGCCTGTTGATGAATATCTTTGGCCTGTAGTGCAAAGATGAACTGTTGTTGAATATCTTTGGCCCGTAGTGCAAAGATGGTTTGTTGATGAATATCTTTGGCCCGTAGTGCAAAGATGGATTTGTTAGTATGATTATAAACAGGAACTGTGATTTGGTATAGCCATGATCTTTGATGTTTCAGGTAAAGACAGGTGATGAAAATATTCTTCGTCTTGGGTGCGAAGAAAAATTTATAGTCACAATTATGATTATGAGTTATTCATATGATTGTGGAAAGGAACTGTTGAGTGATGTTACATGGATAAAATATTGTTGGTGGATTTTTAACATGGAGAAGATAATAGACTTTATAGTCTATTTGACTCTTCTAATGGATTGCTCGTTCCGCTGCAACTATGGTTGAAATTTTTATCATTTACCATATGTTCTAAATCTCTGATTTATTGTTGATGAAGGCTATTGATAATTGAATTATCTTTAGTCATGATATTCTTTACTGAGCTAGTTGTGCTCACCCTTTTGCTTCACAATTCCTTTCAGGTAATAAGAGTGTAGCTGGGTCGAGCAGGGGTAACAAGGGAATAGAACGGTGGTCATCATTTAGTAGTTATATTTGGTGAAGAAAATAGGGTGAGGCGAACCCAACGTTGGAAGGGTGTTTTGTCACTATCATACAAGATGTCTAATGACATACAACCTCGTGTCATCATAAGACAGGGTTGTGCTCATCCACTTGCTGAGTATATCTATGGGCACTACCTATATAATCTTGGTGTTTGTTTGAAGTATAATTCTCAATTAGAGACAGTGGAGATAATGATAAGTCAAGAGAAGACTCACCATTGGGAAGAATATGATAGTAATCTTCTCGTTTTTCTTTGGGGTCTATTAGGTCAACCAAGGATAATTCTGTGGCCATATGATATCTATCATAACCTAGATGCGTGGCCTCCCATGTACGAAAGTTTCCTTGAGCACTTCCCAAAGATTCTAATTTCTAAAACAGTTTTTGACTATACCTTTATGTAAGGTGTTATTGTGAGGTGATGTCCACGGTTGGAACATGAGTCACATTTGGTATATATTTGTATCCAAACTCACAACATATGTGTTGTTGTATTTTGCACGACAATTATTGTAATAAAGTTGTAGTTGTTTTCTGTACCATGTATTTGACGACTCAGAATGGGTTGGATGGAATGGACCTATTTTGGGGTTGTCACATTGCAGGTTAAGTCTGCTTTGGCGTGCTAACATTTTCCTATAAATAGAGGGCTAAGTTAGAATTGAAAATCACACTAGAAACATAAGTTTTCTTTCTTTCTATATTATCGAGCGTATTTTGTGAGTATTTAGATACTTTGAGAGTTGTTATTCAGTGCAAATTTCCTTCAGTGTCATATCCAATATTCCGGTCAGAAATACTGTATTTTGAAGTAAGGGGTGTTATTTTTTCGTAAATGATATTATTTCTTTTAATATCATTATGCCAAAATATTGGTCTGAACATTTTATCAAATTTGGAACTTTTTATGTTGGGGTTACTATTCACGTATACGATACTATTCACGAATACGATACTATTCATGAGTATTGTTCACGAAGTATGATTTTTCTTGTGGAATTTCTACCTTTTTGTGTCGAGGTTACTATTCACGTATACGGCATTATTCACGAATACGACACTGTTCACCGAAAAATGAAAATTATTCTTTTTGTCCAAGATGTCTATTATGGTTACTATCTTTGATTGTATCCGTGTTTTGATCTTTATTTTTGAATTCTGCTTCACAATTGGTTATTATGAAGTATTATTGATCTTGGATAAACTGTAATACGAATCTCTAATATTTGTCCTTCTGTCTCACTGGATTCGTTTTCTTTCAAATATTTTTCATCATCCTCAATCTTAAATGATGATGTTACTGAATATCTTTGGCCTGTAGTGCAAAGATGAATGATTAACTGATGAATATCTTTGGCCCATGGTGCAAAGATGAAAAGGTGTTGAGATGAACATGATCGATTGGTGATACAAATGAATATCTTTGGCCTGTAGTGTAAAGATGAATATTTGATTAAAGATGTATATTGATTGTTGTTACAGGGATAAAATATTGATGATGGACCTTTAAATCTTAGAAGATAGTAGAATTCATTCTCTACTTGACTCTTCTAATGGATTGTTGTTTCCGCTGTAATTGTTGATCTAAAACTTGTTGTCTATTATATTTTATCAAATTTTTCTCTGTTAAAGACTAATGATAATTTGTTGTATATTATCTTAGTCATAATATTTTTTAATGGGCTAGTTGAGCTCACCCTTTTTCTTTTTGTTCCATTTTTCTTCTCAGGAGATGAGAACATAGCAGGAACAAGCCGGGGTATGGAGTGATGGTTCAGGATAGCTGTTTTAGTAGTCTTCACTATTTTTAAAAATAGTGTATCAATAATTGTAATGAGGACATCTTTTAAGTTTGATTACTGTCTAGTAGACAATATGTAAGACCCAACTTATTAATGAATAAAATTAAATTTCCTCTAATTATTAGTGTGAATAATAAGGTGTCAATTTGATATAATCTTTTGGTTATGGGTGAAATGTGAAAATTTTATAAAATAAGCAAGTGGTTATAAAATATTCATTGTTGTCGGGGAATATTCGTTTGGTCATGAAATATTCTTATTGTCGGGGAATATGCGTACGACGGCGCAGCCATTTGTGGGCCCCATAACAGAATAACTATCGGATGAAGAAAACGATAAAGTATGAGTTTTTATACATAACGGCGTAATTGTTACCTTTAACACTGTTGGATTATCTGGTGGTTAAAATACAGTAATACGCGTGGTTGCACAGTAGCACAAGGTATTGCATAGTATTGATGAATTATTGATCCTTACGTAAGAAGGCACTACTCAATAATTGTTACAGTTGTTACTATTTAATATTTTATTTTATTGATTCAATAATTGTTGCGTTGATATTTTATATTATTGTTGTTCAATAATTATCACTGCACAATATCTCCATTATCAGATCAATAATTCATATTATTTGAATAATATTATTAGATAGCATTATTGGCAATGTCTAAAAAGTTCTGTCAAGGAGAGGTTTGGTCACCTAATTGCGCGCCAGTAAGGAGAAATTCTTATTGGAAAGCCCCCTCTTTCCTCGGAACGGCCTGGTTGTCATAAATGTGATTCTGTAATATTATTTGTAAATAATTAATTATTGATTCATATGATAAGGAAATATTTATTTTATGTGCATATAAATGTTAGATATATTTATTGTGGTTAAAAATGAATGAGTTAATGTTGAGGTGTTTTATCAGTATTTTTGTCGGAATGAAGGTATTAAAAATTAAACCAGTATTTTTGAGATATATTGTGTGAGCTATAATTTTTAATCCGATCGTTGGATCGTTGTGATTTTTGGATATGTTATACATATATAAGTTGAGTATATGTCCACAAATTTTGAACCGTTAAAAATGAACGTATGATTTGTTGACTGATTCGAAAATTAGGTTTATAAATGATTTTGGTGGAAAATTCTAGAATTGAGTGGGCCCCACTTGTGGTTAGTGAAGAAATGTACTGAATTTTATTTTAAATGTGGTGGGTGGCAATACTAGCAGGTAAAGCCATCAGGTTGCAGGTCAAGTCTGCTTTAGCGTGCTAACATTTTTCTATAAATAGAGGGCTAAGTTAGATTTGAAAATCACACCAGAATTCATAAGTTTTCTCTCTTTCTCTCTCTATATTCTCGAGCATATTTTGTGAGTATTTTGATACTTTGAGAGTTGCTATTCAGTGCAAGTTTCTGTCAGCATTATATCCGAAATTCAATTAGAAGTACGGTTATTCTGAGGTAAGGGATGTTATTCTTTCGTAAATGATATTATTTCTTTCAATATCATTATGCAGAAGTATTGGTCTGAACTTTTTATCAAATTTGAAATTTTTTGTGTCGATATTACTATTCACGTATACGGCACTATTCACGAATACGACACTATTCACCGAAAAATAAAATTTTTTCTTTTTGACCAAGATGTCTATTATGGTTACTATCTTTGATTGTATCCATGTTTTGATCATTATTTTGGAATTTTTCTTCAGAATTGGTTATTTTGGAGTATTATTGAATTTAGATAAACTGTAATACGAATCCCTAATATTTGTTCTTTTATCTCATTGGATTCATTTTCTTTAAGATATTTTTCATCATTCTCAGTCCTAAATGATGATATTACTGAATATCTTTGGCCTGTAGTAAAAAGATGAATGATTACCTAATGAATATCTTTGGCCCGTAGTGCAAAGATGAACAGGTGTTGAGATGAACATGACCAACTGAGTATTATTCTTGAATTTTACTCCACAAAGTAGTATCATGTTGACAATTTGGACGTTATTAATTTCTGGATAAATTAAATTATAAATATTTAAAATTTATCCTTGAACTTGTTTAATTGAATTATTATATTATTGTCATCATCCTCGTATATTCGGTTGAAAGTCATCTGTAGTCTGTAGTGCATAGATAGATTTGGTATGATTATGACCAAGGATTATTCGGTATAATCATGACCGTAATGTTACAAATGATGTGGCAAAAGTCCTCATTGGCCAGTAGTGCATTGATAGATAATTTTTGGTATGATTATGGCCATGGATTCTCTTCGGCCAAGGGTGCAAAGATGAATTATTTTATGGCATGATCATGACCGTTGATGAAAACACGATTATCTTTGGCCCGTAGTGCAGGGATGATTCGATGATGTGGATTATTTATTAAGCTGAATCTCAGTAATAAAATTGATGATAAATCTTTTAAATCATAGAAGATAGTAGGTTTTATGCTCTACTTGACTCTTTTAATGGATTACTTTTTCCGCTGCAGTTGTTGATCTAAAACTTGTTGTCTATTATATTTTATCAGATTTTTTTCTGTTAAAGACTAATGATAATTTGTTGTACATTATCTTAGTCATAATATTTCTTACTGGGCTAGTTGAGCTCACCCTTTCTTTCACTGTTCTCTTCAGGAAATGAGAATATAGCTGGGACTAGTCGGGGAATGGATTGACGGTCCAGATTGTAAGACCCCGAATTTTATGAAATAAAAGTATTCAATTTTTCTTATAATTACAATTCAGTAAATGGTTAAATTGATAAAAAGTTAAAGTTATGGGTGAAATGTGAAAATTTTTCAAAATAAACAAGTGGTGATAAAATAATCATTGTTGTCGGGGAATATTCGTTGGTCGTGGAATATTCTTTCTGTCAGGAAATATTCGTACGACGGCGCATCCATTTGTGGGCCCCATAACAGAATAACTGTCGAATGAAGAAAACGACAAATTTGAGTTTTTATAAATAATGGCGTAGTTGTTACCGTTAACACTGTTGAAATACCTGGTGGTTAAAATACAGTAATACGCATAGTTGCACAGTAGCACACGGTATTGAACAGTATTTTTTTCAATTATTGATTCTTACGTGAGAAGGCACTACTCAATAATTGTTACAGCAATTTCTGTTCAATATTTTATTTTATTGAATCAATAATTACTACGTTGATATTTTTATTATTGTTGTTTCAATAATTATCACTGCACAGTATCTCCATTATCAGATCAATAATTTATATTATTTGAATAATATTATTAGATAGCATTATTGGCAATGTCTAGAAAGTTCTGTCTAAGGAGAAGTTTGGTCATCTAATTGCGCGCCAGTAAGGAGAAATCGTATATAAAAAAGTCCCCTGTTTCCTGGGAACGGCCTGGTTGCCAGTACTGTGATTCTGTAATATTATTTGTGAATAATTAATTATTAATTTATATGATGAGAAAAATATTAATTTTATGTGGATATTGATGGAGAAAATTTTTAAAGTGACAATTGTTAAAAAATGATATTTTATCTTTTTTGATAAAATAATTTATTATTATATTTAATAATATAATAATGGTGATAGTTTTATAATGAATGTGAGATATATGAGTATATGAGGAGGAAGAGTATTTTTGTTGTATTAAATGATTAACACATGTTTTGTGTGTCGGTGGACCTCATTTCTTGACTGAAATTTGATTATAGCCTGTAAAATCATCCGTTTTTGGATTTCGGTCAATTTTTATTTGGAATTTGGAAAAACTTTCTTCTGCAAAGTTGTAGAGAATTGAATTTCCTATAAAAACTAGCGAGATTTGAATTTTCTGATAAAATGGCTATTTTCTATGAATTATTGAAGTTTCGGAAAATAAAATGACTTTTATTAATTTATGGGTGGGACCCACTTTGGTTGTTGAACACATGTGGGCTGCTGGGATTTTTTTTCAGCCTTGGCATGCTTTGATTGCTGATGGTTGGTGTGTAGAAAATAGAGGATAAATAATATTAATTTATTATTTTAGTCTCCTTTGGCGTTCTAGCATTTTCCTATAAATAGGTGCTTAAGTTAGAGTTGAAAATCACATCAGAAATAAATTTTTTTCTCTCTATATTATCAAGCATATTTTTTGAGTATTTTGATATCTTGAGTGTTGCTCAGCGTTATATCCAATATTCAAGTCAGAAATATTGCTCTTTTGAGGTAAGGGATTTTAAGGGTTGTTATGTTTTTCAGTTCGTACTTCTTCCCCAACCTTCAGAAAATTCTGAAAAAATTTAAAATAATATTTTGATGAGTTTTATTGATTGTGTCGAAAAATAGTGATTTTTAGATGTATAGATTAAGAGTTATGAATTTTATGAGAAAAGACTATTTTAAAAGTAACCGCTTATAACTCCTTGTGGTTAACTCCAAAAATAATGAAATTTTTATTGAAAGTACATCTATATAATATTAGTGTACTCTGTGAATTTCGGAATTTTTGGATAAAAGTATAATTTATGATAAATATCTAAATATTCGGCTGTTTTGGCCATATGAAAAATAGTAAATGAGTTTTAAAAATTCCGAAAAAAATATATGTTCAATATGGGACTATATTCTGCTAAATTCCAGAAAAGAAATATTTTTAGAACTGATTTGGTATTTTCATAAAAATAGACTAGTTATGAGTAAATAAATTAAATATGTTATGTGAAGTAAGAAAATTGGAAAATAGGATTTTATGGCTTGAGAATCCTATATGAGGTATATTCAAATTTTTGATGAGGGTTTTGGTTATTGGTAATAAAATCTTATGAGTTTGGCATTTTATGATGATTAAATGCATTAATTAGTAAAGTGTAAATAATTTAAATAAATTGTTTATAAGATTAAGAAATATTATTCTTTCAATATCATTATACCGAAATATTAGTATGAATTTTATTATGAAATTTTTACCATTTTTATGTCGGAGTTACTATTCATGAATTACTATTCACGAGTTACTATTCATGAGTTACTATTCACAGAAAAATTAGTTTCTTTTTCTAACCAAATTATCGTTGATTTATGAATATTACTCTTGAAATTAAATTTATGTTTTGATCATATTATTTTTATTATCATATATAACATTTTTATAACCTTGATGTTGAAATTCTCTTTCACTTGAGTGTAAAGATGGGTAAATTATTGGTATGATCATGACTATGGGTTCTCTTTGGCCAGTAGTGCAAAGTTGAATTGTTGACTGGTATGATCATGACCATTGAATTTATAATTGAATATCTTTAGCTTAAGTGCAAAGGTGAAATGATCAACATGGTTATAATTATTGTTTATATAAATTCTGAAATGATTATATATTTCTTTGAGATATTAATATATTTGGCCTGTAGTGCAAATATAAACTGTTGATGAATATATTTGGCCTGTAGTGCAAATATGAACTATTGAGGAATATCTTTGGCCTGTAGTGCAAAGATGAATTGTTGATGAATATCTTTGGTCGTAGTGCAAAGATGACATACTGTTGAATATCTTTGGCTAGTAGTGCAAAGATAAACTGTTTGCGAATATCTTTGGCCGTAGTGCAAAGATGAATTTATTAGTATGATTATGAGCAAGAAATGTGATTTGGTGTAACCATGATCTTTGATGTTTCAGGTAAAGATAGGTGATAAAAATTATCTTCGTCCTGCATGAGAAGAGGAATTTAGAACTACAATTACGATTATGAGTTATTCATATGATTGTGGACCAAAATTATTGATTGATGTTATAGGGATAAAATAGTGTTGGTGGATTTTTAACATGGAGAAGATAATAGACTTTATAGTCTATTTGACTCTTGTAATGTATTGCTCGTTCCGCTGCAACTATGGTTGAAAATTTTTATCATCTACCATATGTTCTAAATCTCTGATTTATT
Source organism: Panax notoginseng (assembly GCA_016801055.1). Lineage (NCBI taxonomy): Eukaryota > Viridiplantae > Streptophyta > Magnoliopsida > Apiales > Araliaceae > Panax > Panax notoginseng. The sequence continues at coordinate 203,612,050 of CM029017.1, forward strand.
ACTGTTGAAGGCTATTGATAATTTATTTATCTTTAGTCATGATATTCTTTACTGGACTAGGTTGTGCTCACCCTTCTGCTTCACAATTCCTTTCAGGTAATAAGAGTGTAGCTAAGTCGAGCGGGGGTAACAGGGGAATAGAACGGTGTTCATCATTTAGTAGTTATATTTGGTGAATCCAATAGGGTAAGGCGTACCCAACGTTGGAAGGGTGTTTTGCCACTGTCATACAAGATGTCTAATGTCATACAACCTCGTGTCATCATAAGACAGGATTGTGCACATCCACTTGTTGAGTATATTTACGAGCACTACCTATATAATCTTGGTGTTTGTTTGAAGTAATATAATTCTCAATTAGAGACAGTGGAGATAATGATATGTCAAGAGAAACTCACCATTGGGAAGAATATGATAGTAATCTTCTTATTTTTCTTTGAGGTCTATTGGGTCAACCAAGGATAATTCTGTGGCCATATGATATCTATCATAACCTAGATGCGTGGCCTCCCATGTACGAAAGTTTCCTTGAGCACTTCCCAAATATTCTAATTTCTAAAACAGTTTTTGACTATACCTTTATGTAAGGTGTCATTGTGAGGTGTTGTCCACGGTTGGGACATGAGTCACATTTGGTATATATTTGTATCCAAACTCACAGCATATGTGTTGTTGTATTTTGCACGACAATTGTTGTAATAAAGTTGTAGTTATTTTCTGTACTATGTATTTGGCGACTCAAAATGGGTTGAGTGAATTGGACCTATTTTGGGGTTGTCACACAAATGGTTGCATTAGTAGTCCTCACTATTCTGTGAAATAGTATGATAATTGTAATGAAGACTCCTTTTGAGTTTGTATACTCTCTAGTAGATAATATTTGTATTCAAACTCACAGTATATGTGTTGTCGTATTCTACACGACAATTATATTACTGAAGTTGTATTTATTTCTGTACCATGTATTTGGCGACTCAAAATAGGTGATGTATACCTATTTTGGGGACGTCACACAATATTTGTATTTAAACTCACAGTATGTGTTGTCGTATTTTGCACGACAATTGTATTATTAAAGTTGTAGTTTACTTTCTGTACCATGTATTTGGCGACTCAGAATGGGTGTTGTATACCTATTTTGGGGGCGTCACAACGTGCCCAAGGAAGGCTACTTTCCTCAAGCCAGAACTCACATTTCTTTATCTTAGCATATAACTTGTTATCACGAAGCCTTTGAAGTATCAGCTTCAAATGGTGCTCATAATCTTCACGGTTTTTGGAATAGATGAGGATGTCATCAATAAAGACAACAACGAACTGATCCAAATATTCCTTGAACACACGGTTCATCATATCCATGAAACATGAAAGCAGCAGGAGCATTAGCCAATCCAAAAGACATTACTAAGAATTCATAATGCCCGTACCGAGTTCTGAAGGCAGTCTTCGAAATATCCTCAGTTTTAATCTTCAGTTGATGATATCTAGAACGAAGATCGATCTTTGAAAAAAAAATGTGCTCCTTATAACTACTCGAACAAGTCATCAATGCGAGGTAGCGAATACCTATTCTTGATGGTGACATAGTTCAATTCCCGGTAGTCAATACAAAGTCGCATACTCCCGTCTTTCTTTTTTACGAATAAAATAGGAACACCCCAAGGAGATGTACTAGGACGAATGAAACCGATGTTTAACAACTCATGTAGTTGAACCTTTAACTCTTGAAGTTCAATAGGAGCCATTCGATATGGGGTTTTAGAAATGGGTTTTTGTACTAAGTTCAAGGGCAATAAAGAATTCAACTTCACGTTCTGGGGGTAGACCAGGAAGTTCTTCAGGAAATACGTCAGGAAATTCACTAACAATAGAAATATTATTCAAATCTAACGTATTTTTGTTCAAGTCCGGCCATGACATGGGCTAAAAAAGCTTGACATCCATTTTTCAATAAACGAATGACATTATGGCTTGATATGACAGTGATTGACTTAGTGATTTGATTGCTTAAATTCGCATAACAGGTTGGTTAAGAATATGAAAACTAACAACCTTACGAAAATAATCAATTTTGGCATTATGAGTAGTTAACCAATCAATCCCTAAAAGCACATTAAATGCAAGTATTTTCAAAGAAATAAGATCGACAGGTAATGTGATGGTCTCAACTTGAATCAAGCAAGATTTATAAACCGTGGATATATGTAAGACTCCGAATTTTAGAAATAAAACTATTCAATTTTTCTTATAATTACTATTCAGTAAATCGTTAAATTGATAAAAGTTAAAGTTAAGGGTGATATATGAAATTTTTTTCAAAATACACAAGTGGTTATAAAATATTCATTGTTGTCGGGGAATATTCGTTTTGTCGTAGAATATTCTTTCTGTCGGAGAATATTCGTACGACGGCACAGCCATTTGTGGGCCCCATAACAGAATAATTGTCGGATGAAGAAAACGATAAATTTGAGTTTTTATAAATAACGGCGTAGTTGTTACCGTTAACACTGTTGGAATACCTGGTGGTTAAAATACAGTAATACGCGTAGTTACACAGTAGCACACGGTATTGCACAGTATTTTTTAAATTATTGATTCTTACGTGAGAAGGCACTACTCAATAATTGTTACAGTAATTTCTGTATTCAATAATTGTTACAGTAATTTCTGTTCAATATTTTATTTTATTGAATCAATAATTACTGCGTTGATATTTTATATTATTTTGTTTTAATAATTGTCACTGCACAGTATCTCCATTATCAGATCAATAATTCATATTATTTAAAAAATATATTATTAGATAACATTATTAGAAATGTCTAGAAAGTTCTGTCAAGGAGAGGTTTGGTCACCTAATTGCGTGCCAGTAAGGAGAAATCCTTATCGGAAAGCCCCCTCTTTCCTGAGAACTGCCTGGTTGTCATTATTGTGATTCTGTAATATTATTTATGAATAATTAATTATTGATTTATATGATAAAGAAATATTTATTTGATACGGATATAAATGATGGATTTATTTATGTGGTTATAAATGAAGGAATTAATGTTGAGGTGTTTTATCAGTATTTTGTCGGATTGGAGATATTAAAAGAGCAAATCGGTGTTCTTAAAGCTCTACTGCGTGAGTTATAATTTTAATCCGACCGTTGGATCGTTGTAATTTTTGGATATGTTATACATATATAAGTTAAGTATATGTCCACAAATTTTGAACCGTTGAAAATTAACGCATGATTTGTTATGAATTTTAAAAGGTGTTTGAAACGATGTTTAAAATCGTCCGTATGTAGATTTCGGGCATTTTTCGTTTGGAATTTGGAAAAACTTAAACTTTCAAAGTTGTAGAGAATTAAATTTCCTATAGAAAACTCGCGAGTTTTGAATTTTTCTGATAAAATGGCTATTTTCTATGAATTACTGAAGTTTCGGAAAATAAAATAATTTTTATTAAAATATGGGTGGGACCCACTTTTGTTTTAACATGTGGGGCTGCTAAATTTTGTTCAAAGATGGCTGGTGGATGATCTTGGTCAAGAAACATGCGTAGAAAAGAAGAAATAAAATAATATTAATTTAATATTTAGTCTCCTATGGCGTTCTAAACATTTTCTTATAAATAGGCGCTTAGGTTAGAATTAAAAATCACAATGAAAACAAGTTTTCTTTCTCTCTATATTGTCGAGCATATTTTAGTGAGTATTTAGATACTTTGAGAATTTCTATTCAGTGCAAGTTTCTTTCGACTTTTCATCCGATATTCCAGTCAGAATACTGTTGTTTTGAGGTAAGGGATTTTAAGGGTCATTATGTTTTTCAGTTCGTACTTCTTCCGATCTTAAGAAAATTTTGGAAAAATTTTGAAATGATAAATTGATGAGTTTTCTAGATTGTGTCCAAAAATGACGATTTTTGAATTTATAGATTAAGAGTTATGAATATTATGGGAAAAGACTATTTTAAAAAGTATACCCTTATAACTCCTTGTGGTTAACTCCAAAATTAGTAAAATTTTTTATTAGGAGTACATGTATATGATAGAAGTATACTCTGTAAATTTCGGAATTTTTGGATAAAAGTACAATTTTTGATAAATGTCTAAATATTCGGCTGTTTTGGCCATATGAAAAATAGTAAATAAATTTTAAAAATTCTGAGAAAATATATGTTCACTATGGGACTATATTATGCTAAATTCCAGAAAAGAAATATTTTTGGAACTGATTAGGTATTTTTTTATGAAAATGGTCTAGTTATGAGTAAATGAATTAAATATGTTATGTGAAGTAAGAAAATTGAAAAATAGGATTTTATGGCTTGAGAATCCTATATAAGGTATATGCAAATTTTTGATGAGAGTTTTGGTTATTGGTGATGAAATCTTATGAGTTTGACATTTTAGGATGATTAAATGCATTAATTAGTTAAGTGTAAACAATTAAAATAAATTGTTTATAAGTTTAAGAAATGTTATTCTTTCAGTATCATTATACCGAAATATTGGTATGAATTTTATTGTGGAATTTCTACCTTTTTAAGTCAGAATTACTATTCACGAGTTACTATTCATGAATTACTATTCACGGATACTATTCACGACAAAGTTGGTTTCTTTTTCTGACCAAATTAGAGTTGATTTATGAATATTACTCTTGAGATTAAAACTATATATTGATTATATTATTTTTATTATCATATATAACATTTTTATAACCCTAATGATGATATTCTTATTTGACTTGAGTGTAAAGATGAGTAGATTTTTGATATGATCATGACTATGGGTTCCCTTTGGCCAGTAGTGCAAAGTTAAATTGTTGACTTGTATGATCATGACCTTTGAATTTATAATTGAATATCTTTAGCTTAAGTGCAAAAGTAAAATGATCAACATGGTTATAATTATTGTTTATATAAATTCTGAAATGATTATATATTTCTTTGAGATATTAATATATTTGACCTGTAGTGCAAATATAAATTGTTGATGAATATATTTGGCCTGTAGTGCAAATATGAACTGTTGAGAAATATCTTTGGCCTGTAGTGCAAAGATGAATTGTTGATGAATATCTTTGGCCCGTAGTGGAAAGATGAATTGTTGATGTACATCTTTGGCCAGTAGTGCAAAGATGAACTGTTGATGAATATCTTTGGCCCGTAGTGCAAAGATGAATTTATTAGTATGATTATGAACAGAAACTGTGGTTTGGTATAACCATGATCTTTGATGTTTCAGAATAAAGACAGGTGATAAAAATTATCTTCGTCCTGAGTGCGAAGAGAAATTTAGACTCACAATTATGATTATGAGTTATTCATATGATTGTAGATCAGAACTGTTGATTGATGTTACAGGGATAAAATATTGTTGGTGGACTTTTAATATGGAGAAGATAATAGACTTTATAGTCTATTTGACTATTCTAATTGATTGCTCGTTCTGCTGCAACTATGGTTGAAAAGTTTTATCATCTACTATATGTTCTAAGTCTCTGATTTATTACTGATGAAGGTTATGATAATTTAATTATCTTTAGTCATGATATTCTTTACTGGGCTAATTGTGCTCACCCTTTTGCTTCAACAATTCTTTCAGGTAATACGAGTGTAGCTGGGTCGAGCGGGGGTAACAGGAGAATAGAACGGTGGTCATCATTTAGTAGTTATATTTGTTGAATCAAATAGGGTAAAGCGAACCCAACGTTTGAAGGGTGTTTTGGCCACTATCATACAAGATGTCTAATGACATACAACCTCGTGTCATCATAAGACAGAGTTGTGCTCATCCACTTGTTGAGTATATCTACGAGCACTACCTATATAATCTTGATGTTTACTCGAAGTATAATTCTCAATTAGAGACAGTGAAGATAATGAAATGTCAAGAAAGACTTACCATTGGGAAGAATATGATAGTAATCTTCTTATTTTTCTTTGGGGTCTATTGGGGTCAACCAAGGATAATTCTGTGGCCATATGATATCTATCATAACCTAGACGCATGCCTCCCATGTACGAAGGTTTTCTTGAGCACCTTCCAAAGATTCTAATTTCTAAAATATTTTTGACTATACCTTTATGTAAGGTGTCATTGTGACATGTTATCCAAGGTTGGGATGAGAGTCACAGTTGGTATATATTTGTATCCAAACTCACAGCATATGTGTTGTTGTATTTTGCACGACAATTATTGTAATAAAGTTTTAGTTATTTTTTGTACCATGTATTTGGCGACTTAGAATAGGTTGGGTGAAAAGGACCTATTTTGGGGTTGTCACATTAGTATCATTTAGAGATATCATCTCTGGCGGGATCGGGGAATATAACTAGGAGGGGAGAGATGAGTAAATCCTTCGCTAGTGTGTCCTACCTAAGCTTATTTGTTGGTCAATCATAATATCGGGATATTATGTGATATGTTAATTTGTTTAATTAACCCTTGTTTTATGGCAGTATTTGAGAATGGCTGCTGAGAATGTTAACAATAGAGTGAATGAACCGTGGGGATACCTCTAATCATCAACCAGGATAATGTGATGTCAGGTGAAGAAAGAATTTGAGAAATCCATGTGATGAGTGAAGAATTGATAGTTGCACCTGAGATGGTAGCAGAGGTAACAGCTAAGAGTGAGGAAGAAGTGGTACCTGAGAAGAATTTATTAGAGTAATTATATGATCAAAATGTAGAATTACAAAATCGTGTTCATGAGTTAGAAGAGTAGGCTGAAGAACGGCAGGCGGTCGTGGAACAAAAGGATGTAACAATTCAAGCTTGTGTTACCGATATGTGATGCTTGAACAGAAACATTCTTTTGGCAGAATATAAAATGATAAAGATGGAATCTGAGCGAAAGAAAAAAAATTGAACGAGTAAGAATGAGTGATGCATGGTAAAAGCCACACGACGCGTTTGATAGTTGAAAAGAGATGTCCGATCTAAGAAGGCTAAAATAGATGATATGTATTTCTCTTTTTAGACAGCAATTGGAAGAACCCAACATCGAGTTTTGAATTGCCCTGTACAGAGCGGTCAACCTGAATTCGATATGGATCGAAGATTGATGATTCAGATCATAAATCAAGAGTACGACGAAGCAGTTGAGGGTGGAATATGCCCTAAAAAAAGTATATTCCAACGGTTAGTGATGACACCAAATGTTGTCCCAGACAAGTCAAAGCCGAGTAGTTCAAGGGATAGCGGTTGTCATGACTTCCCAACAAGTGAGGAACCCAAATGACGTTATCACGGGGAGATGAGCAATGGAGAAATCATGGTGACCGGGAGATAGAATCTGGAATAAAAGCAAGGTATTCTCAACTTTTCGAAAATACCAGGTACGTAAA